>JARKHS020026455.1:0-21098 GCA_030143305.2 Amblyomma americanum | reverse complement strand
AACGACAGGCCCAAGCAGTGTGAGGCAACGTTCCCTCTTCATTCTAGAGACGCAAGCTTACACTGCAAAATGAAACCTTGTCTTTCTCTTCCAAATGCAATTTCATTTCATTTTTACAGAATGTAAGTTACATACTACAGAGATGCAAGGGCTAAAAGCTGCTAAAAAGCAGCTTGACTGGGCCCAAGTGCCTCTGAAATAGCAGTACACGACAAACGCACTTCAAGCAAAAAAAAAATGTTTACATATACGTATAAAAAAGCATTAAAAAATGTTTACGTGCTCTTAACGCAGCGCTATCCAAGTTCCTTTATTGATGACGCCATAAGCAGAGCTTCAAATCTGAACCGTAGTCAAATACTGCAGGAGTGCCGAAGAGATAATCGAAATGATTACACTACAAGCCTTATTCTCACATTTAACAGTAACGCACCGAACATAAACAGAATTCTTAATAAGCACTTTAATATTCTCCAGCAAAGTCAACGACTATCGAAAATGTTTACATGCGCACTCCGCGTGATTTACAGGCGTGCCAAAAACATTCAGAACCATCTAGTCCACTCCAAGGAATACAAAACCCCAAAATATGGATGTCAGCCCTGTGGTAAAGGTCGCTGCAAAGTTTGCAAGCACATGAAGACTCCGTGTTCCGCAACTAGTACGAGGTCAGTTTTCCAGCATTCAATTAACGGCAAGTTTGACTGCGACTCATCAAACATTATTTACCTCCTTTAATGCACCGAGTGCAACCAGCAATACATAGGACAGACAAACACTGCATTCCGCATTCGATTTAACAATCACCGCGCACACACCAAGTCTCTCCCAAATCTTCCCCTATCCAAGCATGTTAACTCAGAAGGACACCCATTTGACCAACTAAAAGTAACAATTATTCAAGGGGGCTTCAAAAACAGGCGAGAACGTGAACAACGTCAATTCTATTTTATCCACAAGTTTAATACTATTCAAGAATGTCTTACCGAAAAGCCTGGTATCCTTTCTTTTATTCACGACCTCCAAACAAAATAATACTACACCTCTCGTTAATTGGCTAACTCAGATATACCCTTTATAACTCCTAGTGTATATCCCAGGCAATCATACCCCTCCTTACTAACACTATCCTGCCTCGTGCAGTATTGATAAGCTTTGACGTTCTTTCCTTACATTTTTTCCGACAATTTGAAATCTTTGTACACAGCTAGCCCAGCCCTCCTCCACTACAAACAAGTATTACCGACGAAGTCGGTTCAACGACCCGCCCAGGGAGTGGGATGCACTGTTCAGTGAAACCCAGACCCCCTGAGTAAGTTCTTACACATGTGCTCGTTAACGTAGCCCACTCCTTCCTTAACGTTCTAGCCCTCGGCTCACCGGAAATTAGTGAGACCCCCCAAAAGGCCCCTGGTTTGGCCTGTTCGTCGCTGCCAGTGTCATTTGCGCAGCGGCGCCTCTTTGGCCACGCATCTGCAGCGGCGCCCATCTTTGTGTTTGTGCATTTTGTTTGTGTCTTGTTTGCACGTTTTGCTCTCGTAGGTCTGTGGTTGCCGCGCTGCCCATGTCCCCCGCACTAGAGTCACTAAATAAAGACTCATTTAGTCCTTATTTAGTGACTCTACCCCGCACCGCCTTCCTCTCCCTTTCTCTCGTTTCGCCATCTCCTTTTTTTACCTCGTCCTTCCTTACTATAATAGTTCCCCCCCCCTTTTTTTTTCTTTTCTTTCTATTTTTTGCTTCCTCCCACAATCTTGTACCTGTCTGCTCCCCGCACCCCAGCTTTATTTTTTTTTTACTTTTTTATTCAATTTTTTGAACTGTTGTTGCTATTTGCTTGTTACACTCCTTTTGCCCTCCTCTGCAGCTCACAAACTTAAAACGTCCATTTGACGCGAGACCACTACAGTACTGAAGAAGACCGCACCGCGGTCGAAACGTTGATAAATAAATGTGTCGCTGTAGAAGTGCCCACTTCTCTAACATCTCTCTCCATATATATTAGAACAACCACAAAAACAACGAAGCAAGTGACATATAGATTAAATGCAATGAAAACAACGAACATGTACAGTACTCACGGATTGAAATAGGACATTCGGAGCGCGTGGCCGTCGCTTCATGGAGCGCCGCCCGTAGACGCTCATGGAACCAAGGTGGTGCATTGTGGTATGGCGTGAGAGGGAGAACATCTACAAAGCAGAATTGTTCCTTCCAGTAGCCAATCAGCCGGCCTGTGGTTTACCACATGCCTGCGTGGCACTGCAAGGCTAGCGCTCCGAATGTCCTATTTCAATCCGTGAGTACTGTACGTTCACTAACAATACTTTACAGACGCATGAAAACAAAGAGAAGACCCGAGAATAATAAAAGAGAAAAAACACTCAATAGTCATACATGGCACCGGCAGACAACAGAGGCACATAAAGTGCAACCTGGCTATATATTAACAAAATAAATTTTTAACTCGCTTGGTTTAACACTAGCCAAAACTTTGTACTTATTAAGAGAGGTCGGTAAATTGTGTTCAAGCGTTTGTAGTTTATAATTAATATGAAAATATGGAATATACCAGAGATAGGTGTTTCAGGTTTAGAATCGATTCGAAGCGGTCCTTAAATGTGTAGTACGTATTAAGAAATCTCTATAAGCAGGAGAAGAATGGTAAAAGAACCTCAAAATGCGAAAAACATATATATGTTCATAACGAATTATGTTATAATTTCTAAAAGCAGTTTGCGTTGGAGAGACATAAGGAAGGTTTGCAATGTAGCGGATCATTTTCTTCTGCAGAACCTGTATTTTTATCACATTTGTTTTTGTGGTGGTTGCCCAAACGGAGTTACGGAACCGAAAAGAGCATGATAAATTTGAATTTTCACGTGAGTGGGAAGGAGCCACCGACATCGTGTTAGAACGCCTGCTACTGAAGAGAGCTTTTTGCAAATATTTTCCACATGCCGATCCCACCTGAGATGCGACGAGAAAGTAACTTCAAGGATTTCGTGGCTGTCTACAATTTGAATTTCTTAACCTGCATATTTAGGAGCGCGTTGTAGTTCGACTGGCTTGTTCCTTGCACGGAAAATTATTACCTTAGTCTTTGTAGGGTTTATTTGGAGGCAATTAGAAGAGGACCAGTTCTCTAGTTTCGTAAGGATTACGTTGCACTCTTCAATTAACTTGTTTATGTCGTGACCAGGGATTAGTATACTGCTATCATCGGCGTATATAATAAATTTCGCTTTGTCATAAATATGCACAATGTCATTTATATAGATGTTAAAAAGCATCGGGCCCAGAATGCTGCCTTGAGGCACGCCATTTCGTACCGCCAGCAAAGAAGACTGATGGTAGTGGATATAGACAGATTGTTTTCGATTTTGCAGGTATGATTTCATGAGGTCTAAAGGTGTTCCACGAACTCCATTTTGAGAAAGTTTATGAGTTAATATTTGATGGTTTAGGGAATCGAAAGCCTTACTAAAATCAATGAAGAGTCCGACAGTGAGAATACCTGCTTCAGTGTTTTGCAGGATACATTCCTTAAGTGATAACAAAGCCGTTTCCGTCGATTTGCCCCTTCGGAAGCCAAATTGAGCATCAGACAGGATTTGTTTTGCATTAAAAAAGTTCTCTACACGGGAAAAGATTACTTTTTCCAAGCCCTTTGTAAACATTGGAATCACAGATATTGGCCTATAATTGGACACTACATTTTTGTCTCCCCCTTTAAACACAACTGTCACTCTTGTTTTCTTCATTTCTTCCAGGTAAACTCCCGTTTCAATTAACAAATTGAAGATGTATGCAAGCAGTTATAATAAAAGATAGTACATATCATTTCTTCCGGGTAAACTCCCGTTTCAATTAACAAATTGAAGATGTATGCAAGCAGTGATAATAAAAGATAGTACATATTTGACTGGTTTTATCTGAATATTGCCAACATCTAATGCTTTGCTATTACTTAAATTGATAAAGGTTGTACATACTTCGGTCTCATTGGTGGGCTTAAGGAAAAGGCTTTCGAAAGGGCTAAAAGATGAAGGAACTTCAGGTAGATACATCATAGGTAAATGGGTAGTTAAAAAATTGCTGTTTAAATGGGCAGCAAGAGCCTGACCGGATAATTCCGAGCCCTTATAGATTATTCGTTGAGCTGGCGCATTTTTCTTATTGCGACGTAACAAGTTATTTACAACTTTCCATACAGCGTCTGAATTTTTCATTCTAACATCAGAAAACAGTTTTTGATGATACAGAATCTTAGCACGCCTAAGCTCAGCATTTAGTTAATTTCTTGTTTTTGTTAATAAGATTAGAGATTCTAGAGAGGGATTATTCAAAAAAGCACGGTACAACTTGTTTTTGCGCTTTATCATTCTTTTGAGCTCAGGCGTGATACATGGTTTTCTTGTTCGTTTAGACTGCTTAATGTTCTTGAAGGCTTAGAGTATATTTCTACAAAAACATTGATAAACTCTGAATATGAATTATTTGAGTCTTTTATATCGAATAACTAGGAGTCCCGTCCAAAACCATTTCAGATTGTTATCTGGGTACCCCCAACCTTTTTTTATTTGCGTGTAATTCCAGCCCTGCTTCACCTGTGCCATAGTAGCCGCTATTGTTTCTCAAGTACCATCTTGATATTAGCAGTTCCTAATTCAAGCCTTCTGCAGGGTTTGAAGGACCTATTTAATTGGAAATGAGGAGAACACGTACACAGGTTGAAAAGCGTGTGATCTTCCAGGAAACACTGAGGCGGCCCCGAGAAGGGCCTTTATTAAGGTTGACAGCCGTTTTGTGCCTCTTCACTTGGCAGCGACGACACAGCGTGTGCGGTCCCCATGGTTTTGCCCCAGCTGTCCAAGGTATCCTCGGTGTTGCAAATGGGCTGCAAGCCCCAAGGGTAGCGTTGGCCTGGCGGCCTGGGGCACAGCTGGAAACATCCGAAGGTCCCGGCAAAGGATGAGTCGACTGGCAACAGAACAACTTGTTTATTCTGGCATCGCCAAAAGAGCAGCCGGTCAGGGCGACCACGTTACTCGAAGGAAGGAATCGAAGTCTCTCGTTGGCGTCCGGGGCAGCTCGCTTTATACCCACGGAGTCGAGGGCAAGAAGGAACGGCTGGGGAAGAGGCGTCCGATACGGCGACGCTTGAACATGTCCAGACGTGACGGGCGCGTCCGCCAGGCCGGCGCCGGTCAGACCTCCTCGCCTCCCAGTTGGGGAGCTCCTCTCCCCGGCTGCCGCGCTTTGACAAGCGTGGGCACCAACATGCACACACACACACACACGACGACACGTGGCACTGAAACCTGCCTGGACGCGCTTGGCGGGAGGCGTTGCGGCCGCGATGAACGAAGCCGCGGCGTCCGTTGCATCCGCGCCGGCTATACCGCGCGTCGTAGGCGAGACGTAACAGACCGCCCCGCCGGGAGAAGGAGATCCCGATGGTCAGGGGACTGCATCCGCTGTCCAGAGGGATGTCGCTCGATGATGCTCGTAATCGAAACCGATCGTCCCTCGACGTTGCTTGAGCGCAGCGCACAGAGAAGGCCTCGTTCACATGTTCAGGATCACACAGGACACTGCAAAGTGACTTCGGGAGAGTTGCCATTTTTGTGCTCGTTCCCAGCAAGCGTTAGAACTACGCCGAAACGCAACCGCTCAGTCAGCAAGCACGAGACAACCCTCACTAAGCTCTGCCAGGCTCTTTCCCCTTTTATACTACTGCCTAGTTCCTTACAGTAGTCTAGCAGCACTCAGAACGCGTCCACAAATGGGAAAATTGCACTAGAAAGCACGACATCACTTTGAAACACTAAACAAAAGCAATATGTTAAAAATCCTGCCTCAGGAAGAAAACATCACTAACAAACAACTTTGAGGCGGATTCCTACGTTAGGGGCTTCGACTTAAGCCATCGGCGTTACCGTTGAGACTCCCCTTTTTGTAGCGCACCTCAAAGGAATATTGTTGCAAAGCGAGGCTCCAGCGCAGGAGGCGGCCATTTTTGGGAGATATGGTCTGCAGCCATTGGAGAGGGCAGTGATCCGTCTCAATGATAAACCTCGAGCCGGCTAGGTAGCATGACAATTTCTGAACGGCCCACACGAGACACGCACACTCTTTCTCGGTGGCGCTGTACGCCTGCTCACGACAGGTCAGCTTACGACTAGCATACAGGACGGGGTGTTCCACTTCTCCATTGTCCCTTTGGCACAGTACAACGCCCATGCCTCGCTCACTAGCATCGCACTGAACAACGAACCCTTTTGTATAGTCTGGCGATCGTAGCACAGGCTGGCTTGTTAAGGCGCTCTTTAGGGCGCTAAAAGCTCTTTCCTTTGTCTCGCTCCAGACGACTGTTTGGGGCTCTGTTTTTCTTAGAGCATCCGTCAGGGGAGCCGCGATATCGGAGTACCTGGGGATGTACCTCTGATAGTAGCCGGCGACACCTAAGAACGACCGAATATCGGTCTTCGTGCGCGGTTGCGGGAAGTCTCGCACAGCGGCCACCTTTATTTCAGAGGGGCGGCGACGACCCTGTCCAATCACGTGACCGAGGTAGACAACCTCGGCCTGTGCTAATTGGCACTTGGGAGCCTTGACTGTCAAGCCCGCTTCGCGCAGGCGGGTTAGCACTGCCCGCAAGTGTGCCATATGCTCAGACCAGGAGGCGGAGAATATCGCTACGTCGTCTAAATACGGTAAAGCGAATTCTTCCTGTCCCCGCAACACTTTGTCCATGAGGCTTGAAAAGCAGTACGGCGCGTTCTTCAAACCAAAACTCAAAACTTTAGGACGGAATGTTCCCATTGGTGAAATGAACGCCGCATACCTACTAGCCTCTTCTGTAAGTGGAACCTGCCAATAACCCCTGACAAGATCTAGGGTGGAAATAAACTGAGCGCTACTAACTTTCTCAAGCCGCTCCTCGATGTTAGGGATCGGATAAATTTGATCCTTAGTAATGGAATTAAGCCTGCGGTAGTCGACGCAAGGACGAGGTTCCTTGCCCGGTACCTCAACTAAAATCAAATGGGAGGTATAATCACTCTCACCCGCCTCAATAACACCGAGCTGTAGCATTTTCTTTACCTCAGCCTCCATAATATCGCGCTGGCGGGGTGACACCCGGTACGCCTTGGATCGTACTGGCTCTGGGGAGGTAAGTTCTATATCATGAGTAAGGACAGAAGTCCTACCAGGCCTCTCAGAGAACTGACCTTGAAACTCTTGTAAGAGTTGGTGTAGTTCGGTTTTCTGCTCAGGCGACAGCGGTGCTTTACTGAGTAAGTCACTAATGACCTGATCAGTGTCTTCCCTGTTCGTCGCTGAGCCTAGTCCCGGAAGCTCGACCGGAAGCTCTTCTAACTTTCCCGTGTCAGGCATTTCCTCTCCAGTACCTGGTGCCTTCAACGCTACAGGCTCAATTTTATCCAGTTCTGACGTGCTCGGAATATCAGCTTGCTGCGCCTCCGACCCTTTCTCATTGTTCGACAACGTCGGCCCCGCAACCACCGCCTTTGCAGCGAGCTCCCGAACTCTCGATCTGGTTAAGGCCTGAACGCTAGCCTCACCAAACAAAAGCCCCTTCTCGCGCAGGAGGTGATCGGACCTGTTCGAAAATAGGTACGGGTACTGGGGGGGCAGCATAGATGACACTACGGCCTCCGTCTCAAGTGCTCCGAAAGGTCCTTCAATAAGCACTTTTGCTACGGGCAGACACACGCTATGAGCTTCCAAGGCTTGCTTGATCCATGCGCACTCGCCCGTGAACATATCGGGTTCTACGTAAGAGGGGTGAACTACATCCATTGTAGCTGCGGAATCACGAAGCACTCGGCACTCTTTCCCGTTCACGAGGAAGTCTCGCATGTAAGGCTCGAGAAGCTTCATGTTCTCGTCAGTGCTACATAATGACAAACACACGACTTCTCTTTTTGTTTCTGGACACTGCGCCGAAAAGTGACCCGGCTTCTGGCACGTATAACACACGCGCGCTTGCCTCCTCTCGAACCGCTTTCTGCGTTCGGCTTCGGCTGCCGCCGTCTCCTTACGTTCGGTCGGACTGCTTTCACTCGCATCCGCACTACGCGTGTCCCCCCTTGCTCTCATGGGTGTGAACTTCGGCCTCTCAGACTTGGAGCCAAATTCACCCTTTTGACCGTCCTTAGCTCCGCGAGCCCGACGCGTCACAAACTCCTCGGCTAGCTCGGCGGCTTTAGCCACTGTACTAACGTCTGGCCTATCCAAGACCCAGTACCGCACGTTCTCAGGTAACCGACTATAAAACTGTTCCAGCCCGAAACACTGCAGAATTTTCTCGTGGTCACCGAACGCTTTCTCTTCTTTGAGCCACTCCTGCATGTTTGACATAAGCCTGTAGGCAAACTCAGTATATGACTCATTTCTGCCTTTTTCATTTTCCCGAAACTTCCGACGGAACGCCTCCGCTGACAGCCTGTACTTTTTTAGCAGACTCGATTTCACTTGGTCGAAATCCTCTGCCTCCTCTCTCTTCAAGCGAGCGACTACGTCGGCCGCCTCGCCGGGTAACAAAGTGAGCAAGCGCTGTGGCCACGTTTCCCGAGAGAACCCCTGCTTCTCGCACGTTCGCTCAAAGTTAACCAGGAACAAACCAATGTCCTCTCCAAGCTTAAACGGCCGCATCAGGTCAGTCATTTTGAACGATACCCGTTCTCCTGCACCGTGTGCCTGACTTCCATTACGAGCGCGTTCCATCTCTACCTCGAGACGCTTCATTTCCAAAGCGTGTTGACGGTCGCGCTCTTCTTTCTCTTTTTGCTCTTTACGTTCGCGCTCCTCTTTCTCTTTTTGTTCTTTACGTTCGCGCTCGTCTTTCTCTTTTTGTTCTTTACGTTCTCGCTCCTCTTTCTCTTTTTGTTCTTTACGTTCGCGCTCGTCTTTCTCTTTTTGCTCTTTACGTTCGCGCTCGTTTTTCTCTTTTTCTTTTTGTTCCCTCTCCTCAATGGTCTCAAGGCATTCCGACAGCTCGTCATCCTCAGCCTCCAACTCAAGAATAGCCCTTAGCAGTTCTGGTTTTCTGAGTTTGTCTGAGACATCCAGACCCAACTCTCTTGCAAGCTCCAGCAATTTCGGTTTGCGCAACGACTTCAAATCCATGGCTGCTCCGAATGCTGCTTTCTCTACTGCCTACTATTGTCTTGCCGCAAACTAACCCGGCAGCAACGACAACACAATTACCAGCTCTGTTTCTGACACTAACAAAAGCCTGGCAAAACTCAGAAGAAGAAAGTCCCGCACTCACCAAACCTCGCAGCCAAGAATTCAGCGCAGTCGTTCCGCTGCAGGCAACCAGTCATCACACAGGGCTCGTTGCACTGCTCCCGGATGGTCGTTGTGCTGCTCAGCATACAGTTGGCCGCATATCTTCGCTGCTGGCCTCCGTTGTCGGGATCTCGCCGCTGGCAACCAGTTGTTGCAAATGGGTTGCAAGCCCCAAGGGTAGCGTTGGCCTGGCGGCCTGGGGCACAGCTGGAAACATCCGAAGGTCCCGGCAAAGGATGAGTCGACTGGCAACAGAACAACTTGTTTATTCTGGCATCGCCAAAAGAGCAGCCGGTCAGGGCGACCACGTTACTCGAAGGAAGGAATCGAAGTCTCTCGTTGGCGTCCGGGGCAGCTCGCTTTATACCCACGGAGTCGAGGGCAAGAAGGAACGGCTTGGGAAGAGGCGTCCGATACGGCGACGCTTGAACATGTCCAGACGTGACGGGCGCGTCCGCCAGGCCGGCGCCGGTCAGACCTCCTCGCCTCCCAGTTGGGGAGCTCCTCTCCCCGGCTGCCGCGCTTTGACAAGCGTGGGCACCAACATGCACACACACACACACACGACGACACGTGGCACTGAAACCTGCCTGGACGCGCTTGGCGGGAGGCGTTGCGGCCGCGATGAACGAAGCCGCGGCGTCCGTTGCATCCGCGCCGGCTATACCGCGCGTCGTAGGCGAGACGTAACATCAGGCACGACGTTCGACATCTGATGTTTTTATTTAAAAAACACATGGACCAAAGTCGTGCTGTATGCAGTGCGATCGCCATGTGGTTCCACTGACGGCGAACAATCATCCACCTAGCCCGGCTCTTTGGACAGATTCAGGAAACGACTGAAAAGAACAAAAGTAACGAGCATACAAGTTAGAACGCAAAGAAACGAAGGCGCACTGCGCTAATGCTGTAGCGAGGTC
Source organism: Amblyomma americanum (assembly GCA_030143305.2). NCBI lineage: Eukaryota > Metazoa > Arthropoda > Arachnida > Ixodida > Ixodidae > Amblyomma > Amblyomma americanum. Next base: position 10,854 of record JARKHS020026455.1, on the reverse strand, counting down.
TAATATGTAAATTTTCACGGCTGGCGTATAATTCTACAAAGCGCGGGTAGTCGCTACGGAAATAAACAAAGGCGCACTGGAGCTGAGTAAGTCTGCAGCTACAAGCACGAGTTTTTTGTCTCTACCGCCGATTTCCACACCGCGCGATCGTCATAACTTTTCTTGGACTTGCTGTTGAAGCTGACAGCGATCATAAAAATTAAGGTCGCCGACTGTAGTGGCAGAGGCTTGTCATTGAAAGGAACAAAGCCGTGCACTTTGTCAACCAGGCAACGAGGCCTAGCGCGAGTTTTAAAGCCAACTTGGACAAAGCGCGAGACGGCGCGCGCCTCTAATGCTTGCCGACACAAAGAAACAAAGGCGCGCTGCGCTAGGATAATGCCGTAGCGAGGTCTAGCATGTAAATTTTCACGCCTGCCGTCGATTTCGACAAAGCGCGAGAAGTCTCTAAGGAATTAAACAAAGCTGCACTGCACTGGGTGAATGCTGGATACATAGGCCAGGCGCGATTTCCACAATGCGCGAGTCGGAACTTCTGGACTTACCGTTGAAGCTGATAGCGATCCTAAAAGGCAGATTGTAGTGGCAGAATTATCGTGGCCACTCTTACCCTGGACTTGCCACTGCAAAGGAACAAAGGCGCACTAGGATCGATGCCCCGGCGTCTCGCCACGTGGTATCGGTCCGCGGCAAATAAGGACAGCATCGGCTCGCCAGAAACATCCAGGAAACGATGCTGCAAAAAAAGTTACTTTACAAGCGCCGCAATTTGGCGAGTTCTGCACGAGAAAACTTGCGAAAGCGTTGTTCAACCCTTACCTCGGGATTGAGAACGTGCACGCCCGACAAGCGCTTCATCCTGGCTGTCAGACGGCGTTTTAGATGGCGACGCCGGCGGTCCTCAAACCGCACCTTATGTGGGTCGTCGTAATGGAGTTGCAAAATTTTGAACACCAGCACGACACTAGCCACGTGCTCCTGCAGCAGGAAAACGAGGTCCTGGAATGCGCAACGCATGTAGGTAAGCGATACAGCACTTCATGAAGCGAAATTTGATATAAAATGCGTACCTTTATGTCGCTGGCGCGAAATCCAAATATACAACAGTGGTGCTAGTTGACCGCAACAGATGCAAATTCGCTTATCATATATCCCGCGCCCAGTGCAAACACAAATCTCATCGGAGACTCGTTTACCTGAAACGCCTCGTATATTGCCCAATGAAACAAAACCGTCATCCGCTCTGTGTTCCTTGGCATCGGGCGCTTTTCGGGGTGTAAGAGGCGTGCATCTCCCGACGGAGAAAAGAAAAAAAAAGGGGGAGGGGGCTTTTTTTTTGTTCCCGGTGGTGGTGGTGGAAACTTTATTAGACACAGGGGAGTTAAGACGCGCAGGTCCTTGGGCACCCGCACGGCCCCACTGCACTCAAACGTTTCTGTCCCGGAGGCTCACGACGCTGGCAGCCCGGCCTGTGCGATGGCTTGCTTGGCCGGGTCATTGGAGCCCGCGCACCCGCGCACCGGCGCATCGCCGCCGCCGATGCCGCGACTCTCGCCAGCGCCATCTGTCGCTCGTAGCAAGCAAGCCGCGGCTCACGTGAGGCGAGCTCGCGCTGTGACTGGCACGTTTTTTGTGGCGCGGGCTCCGTCGCTGCCGCTCGACGGAAACGTAGGGCAGGGCCCAGAGGCACCGGCCGCCCGATTTGGGGGGGAACCAGTCCAAAATCATCCCCCTCCGTCGGCTCCGGCGGCGACGAAGGTGGCAGAGGAAGCGAAAAACCGGCTGTGAGAATGTGGCCCAAGAGTCATATCGTTTTCAACTGCCGGCAGGAAATGGAGGAGGGGTGGGGGAAATTCACGGACTTCAGATGGTTAATCAGTTCAGCCGACGTTGTCTCAGGGCACAGCTTGGAGACGAAAATAGCCTTCGGGCGTTCAGTCTGGATGAGCTCGACGAGCCAGTGATGGCTGGGCTTAGGTGCTTCTTCTGCGCATCGGGCGAGTTAACTATAAGTGGGGGAACAGATACAGATGTTGGGCAGGTGACCAAATCTACGGGTGCCATCCGACAGCGAAGGGCAGCAGAGTAACTCTTTGTATAGCTGGAACACACCGGACGGATTGCTCGCGGACAGGGGCTCGACGAGAGGCGGCTCACGGTGCGATGAAGCAGGGCGCCGCGCAAGCTCCTCGCGTAGGCTGCGAACATCAGCCCGCAGAGAGGCAGCGAGCGCCCACGGGTTGTCACCACGAAGGCGCTCTTTCTCCTCCCGCAGCTGGGCGACCTCGTCGCTCAGACACGAGATTCCCTCAAGTGCGTCGAGGAGGAGAACCCGCAGCAAGGCAAGCGCACCGTCAGGCTCGCCTGTCGGGGAGGAAGTGAGGGAACCGGTCGGGTCGGTCGGGTGATGCGGCTGATGGGCCACGGAAGAAAGTAACACGGCCGCTGACTCACCAACGTCGCGGCGCTTAGCACCGCCGCAAGATGTCTAGCACAGATTGCATATGAATGGTCAGACACGAGATTCCCTCGAGTGCGTCGAGGAGGAGAACCCGCAGCAAGGCAAGCGCACCGTCAGGCTCGCCTGTCGGGGAGGAAGTGAGGGAACCGGTCGGGTCGGTCGGGTGATGCGGCTGATGGGCCACGGAAGAAAGTAACGCGGCCGCTGACTCACCAACGTCGCGGCGCTTAGCACCGCCGCAAGATGTCTAATGGTGACTTCCAACCGCAGAGTTGGAGCACTTCTGGAGCAATGTTTCCTGCTCTTTTCGGAGCAACTGTATCCCAAACGCAGATCTGAGGCACGGATCGCGTCTTCCAATCGTAGACAGGGAGCGGTTGCCGAGCCGAGAGCGGTTGCCGAGCCGAGATTGCTCCGTGGTGCAGTCGGGACTGCTCCGCCGAAATCGGCGGATCCGACCGGAAGTTTGCGTGACGTTCTTTTTAGCAGCGGCGATAGCGGCGCCCTACATGCTCTGGCCAGAGCAAGTGTACTCCAATCGCAATTTCAGGTCGCGCGCTCTGCGCCGGATTCAGGCGCTCTGTCACAGAGCGTGAAGACCGCTCCGGGCCTGCGATTGGAATTCACGATAACACAGATTGCACATGAATGGTCGCGAGCCGGACTTCAAAAGCTGCAGGTCGTCGTCACTCCAAGTGACACACTTCGCGTGTACACGTTTGTTGCAGTCGGCACAACGAAAAAACTGCTGCTTACAAAAAACGGGCGGGAGCACATAATAATAATAATAATAATAATAATAATAATAATAATAATAATAATAATAATAATAATAATAATAATAATAAAAATAATATTATTATTATTATTATTATTATTATTATTATTATTATTATTATTATTATTATTATTATTATTATTATTATTATTATTATTATATTCTTTCTTTCCATCGGTATGATGGAGGAGGTTACAAATGCTCTTTTTATTTACAGTCATTCAAGACATACACACGTGACGTCAAGCATGACGTGGGTTTCTTGATAAGCGACCGCCGAGACGACGCCGGCAGGGTTTTTCCGTACAACTACACCGCCGAGATGACGGCGTTTTCTTCCCGCTGAACGAGAGCCCTAACACTGTCGGGTAGTAAGAACACAGTAAAAAGAACACAGAAAAACATTATTTGTTGGGGAAGGTTTGCGCGAATAGCAAATCGCCATGTCGCGTATTGGCCAGTTCCTGCCAAGAATCGTGACGATGATGTCCCTAAGTGTAGCCCCAGTATCAGGATTTAGACCCCTGTAGGTCTCTAGAAGCCAATTTAGCTTTTTTCGTATATTGGTTTTCTTGCCACATACGAGCTAAAATATTTCTTAGCAATTAAAAAGCCTGGCACTATTCCATTGATCTCCATCTCTGTCCGCCACTCAACGGCGCTTGAGGACAAATCTGTTTTCCCTCTTCTGTCTTCAGAGCTTCCTCGGTGCGCCGCCGTCAGATGCGCTGGCGGTGATTACAATGTTGCTTGCTTCATTGTCGAAGACCTGTGCAAATGTCACTGCAGTAAGTATAATTGTTATGGGTTTGTTTTACGGAACGCATTGACAGACACGCACAAACTAATTTTTTGCTTTCTCCATCTGCAGGGTTACAGTAATACCACGATTTATCCTGCGCGTGGTTTTTGTTGTTGTGGTGGCCTCCGAGGTTGCCTACCAGATCAGTGCAGGTTGTTGTCAGCTAGTAATAAGAATAGTCCTGCGTTTATTTTGCGGACAATTTCTCCCCCGTTGCGCCACTTGGAAGATAATAAAGATCAAGAATTTGAGGGAGAGACGTGTGCCCTGGTAGAAGGACTACGTTGCCACGCACACAATCTCCCACAATAGTCATCAAGTGCTGCTGTCACCGTTTAAATTCCTGATCAGTGTATCGACGTTATTTGAGAATAATGCGTGGAGCCTACTTTTTATATGAACGGCTCCCAGGCCCGGAAACATAGTCCTGGAATGAACCGTGTGGCGCCCCTGCACTCTTGAGGAAAGCGATTAGAGCCCACCTCTCCGCGTTGTAATCCGGGAATGCGCATGAGATTTTCGACATCACCGCACGCACCACATTATGAACACAGCGGAGACAATGCTTGGTCCGCGTTAAGCATCCACGCTGGTGGTAGGAGCAGAACGCCTGCGAATGCGGTGCAGTAAAGTGGATTGTTGTCTCATTATTGCCTTGGTCACATATGAATCGTTGGGTGGACGCCACTGGTAATTTTAAGTGCTGAGCGCAGTTTCCTTGAAGAACCTTTTGATATTTAGGGACATTTTTTTTAATGCTGCTTCCAGAGAGCGCATTACAGGCGAGGCTGTCTGCCAAGTTGTTGCTTTGTGCCACCATTCGGCATGCTACACCTTTAACGCTAAGTTTCTGGGTGTCATCTGCAACATGCGCACTTTGAGAATTTCCTCTATAGCACCACTTCACCTTTTGACAAGCGGTTACCGCTCTTCTCTTGGATTTTTTTACCCAAAGCATTCCGAAAGTGAACACAACACAACACGCAAAGGCACGATCTGCAAAAACTAGACTTGTTTAAAGTAAGTCAAAACAATACCTGCTTCATTTCGGAGATTTTCTAATCCGCCTTTTTCACGGCGCGACTGCGCATGCGCGTATCCCCTGGCGGCGGTGTCGCGAAACATATTGGTAGTGTAAACAATCCGCTTCCTGCGCAGAGTCAGCGTTGGCGGGGTGCGTTGCTGCAGCTGTCGGGCGTTCAGCGCGACGCATTTGGCGATGCCTACGACATGTGTTGCATACGGCTGCAATGCCCAATATGAAAAGGGAAGCAAACTTGGATTTTTTCGCTTTCCGAACGCTTCCCGGGACCACAGACGACGCGAAGCGTGGATAAAAGCAGTTCGCCGGCTCGACGATCATGGCCGCCCTTGGGCACCGTCAAGCGGTTCAAGACTGTGTGGGAATCACTTTGAGACAGGTACGGACGAGGTACTGTGTTTAAATGCGTGTGCAGTCTATCACGAATTGTTTTGTTCGTGGACAGGGAGGCCTCGGATGTCACCGCGGCACCCAGACTTCGTTCCATCGCTTTTTTCTTTCTCATGCAAGAAGGCAAAACGGGCAAGTGCTGTGATCCGCTTTCAACGCGCGATGGAGCGGACAAAGAAAAAGAAGCTACGAGAGCAAGGTGCGTTTCGTGTGATTCTGTTCCGACTGCTGTTCTGACTGGGCGTTCCTGACTGCTGTTCTGTTGACGTGGCTCAGCTACCCAGGCTGCGGGGCAGTGGCTAAGTACCTGGCGGTGTTGCGTTAGCTTGCTAAATTTCTCCTTCTTTTTGTCTGTGCCTGTTTGCTCCTGTTCTGGGGTGATTGGGTGCGGGACGAGAGCTTAATGTCGACTTCTTCCCCTGGCCAGGGGTTTTCCCCTTGGTCGGCATCTCTTCCTAAAGACCAGCTCCCACTTGATCTCTTTTTCCGCAGCGGTGTTTCAAGCATTCCAGTCGCATTAGTGCCTTCCGATGGAGGCGCTATCCAACTGAACAACCCGGAGGCAGTGCAGGCGGCCCTTCAGTCCACATCGAAGCACTTTATGCACATTACCCATGTCCGGCAGTTCGGCAGGGGTGGTGTTTTGTGCCGGTCGTCGGATAAAGACTGTATTGAAGATCTTCTAAAGTGCACGACCTTCGCCAGCCACCCGGTGAGCGCATTCATTCCGCCTCATCTCGCATGTTCCAAGGGCTTGGTCCGAGGGGTCGACTCTCGATTGAGCCCTGCGGAAACGCTTGAGAACCTCTCGCCTGCGGGAGTGATTGCTGTCCATCGATGCAGCAGGCTGGTTGACGGAGTAAAAATTCCTACGGAGTCCGTCATTGCCACATTTGCAGGATTATTTTGCCCTTCAGAGATTAAGGTGTGGCCATTGGTTTTTCGAGTAGATGCCTTTAACTCTCGGCCCCTTCAATGTCAAAACTGCTGGCGATTTGGCCACAGCGGCAAAGCCTGCAAATCGGCCTTACGCTGCTGTGCCTGTGGGGAACGTCATTGCAGAGAGGAATGTCCTGAACAGCAAGAGAAGTGTTGTTTGTGTAGCGGTGCTCATCCTGCTGATTCGCCTGACTGTCCTGCACGAGCACAAGAAGTTCAGGTGCTCGAGCTTATAGACAAGCGCAGATGCACGCGGAGAGAGGTTTTTGCCGCAGTCAAGGAGAGAGCCTCAGCCTACTCTAGTGTGGCCGCCAAATGCCCACCCATAATGGATTCTAGTTTGTCCCAGGCTATTACAGCGGCAGTTGAGAAAGCTGTGGCAAATGCAATGGATCGCATTATGGAAACCGTGTCCACGTGCATTTCGCAGGTCATAGCTGCTCAGATGACCAATCTTCTGCAGGCGTCCACCACTCCGCTCTTGTCTTCTTTGGCTTCGGAAGCTACCCCTCCTTCTGTAGTAATCGATTCCGCTCCACAGGGCCAAAAACAATGTGAGCAACAAAAGACCTCTCAGCCCTCTCCTTCGAATAGCGTTATGGACGCATCCTCTATGGATTGTATTGATATGGAGTGTGATCTCCGCGCCCAGAAACGAAGTGGGTCTCCTCTGCATATTGCAGGTCCATCTTGCCCCCAGTCAAAGACAAAGAAAAGTAACGCAAGTCAAAACGCTAAGACCAGTATTCTAGAAAAGGCAGTCGCGGCTGCGGCACTTCCGCCAAGATAGGGTTCTTAAGTGTCCTCCAGTGGAATTGTCGATCAATATTCTCAGCTTCAATAGATTTAAACTGCCTATGCAATCAGCTTCTACCAGATTTAGTTGCTTTACAGGAAACATGGCTAACTCCAAATTTCAATTATCATCTCAAGGATTACCATCCGTTCCGGCTTGACCGGTCATCACGAGGGGGAGGGTTGTTATTGCTCATATCTAAAAAGTTTTGCCACAGGGCATGCATTTCTTTTCAATATGCGGACAATGAATGTGAAATCCTTGCGGTTGACCTCAGTGTCCCAGGTCAACCGCCCTTTACGGTAGCTAATGCATATTTCCCGTCTGGTGTGCGTGACACTCGGCCCCTTGACTCACTCATGTCTAGTAGCCGATCTCAGGTTCTATTACTTGGCGACTTCAATTCGCACCATGTGACTTGGGGGTTTAAAACAGACAGCTTTGGTTCTAGGCTATTTGATTGGGCTTCTGGCAACAACTTGATCTGCAACAATTCCGGATTGCCTACGTTTGTTCGCAGTCAATGCCGCTCTGCCCTGGATTTAACTTTTTCCTCCCCAGGAGTCTCCGTTATGTCTTGGGCGCCTGTTGACTGTGCAACAAACAGTGATCATCTACCGATTAGTTTCAAGTTTGCGTGTAAATTAGCTCTTCCTGAGCGACATCAGCGCACGTTAATAAATTACAATTGCTTTAAAGACACTCTAAAATCAGCCCTCCAAATCACTTCAGACACTCGCGCTCAGATAAGTGCCGAAAGCAAGGCTGCACATCTATGTTCAGTACTGGACCATGCAAGGCAAAAGTCTGAATTTTTGGTTAAGAGAACAAAGGGTGCAATCGCGAACAATTGGTGGAATTCTGAGTGCACGCGTGCATATAGACGACGGAAAGCAGCTTGGAAGAAACTTCTCATCAATCAATGCCCAAAAAATTGGCTGGATTATAAGTATGTTGCAGCAACATTTAAGCGCACTGTCGCCCGTGCAAAGGAGGAGTATAATACAAATCATTATGATTTCCTTTCCCAATCGGGAAGTAAACGAGCCTTGTTTAGTTTCATGAGGTGCAACAAGGTGATTCCTCCGACTGCCAACATTGAATCCCTCGTTCAGTCCCCTGCTGACATCGCAAAGGCCTTAGAAGATATTGCGTGTGGCCTAGAGCTTCGCTTTACATCTGCTTTACCTTCTCCTACTATATTCACATGCACCTCAAGTGATTTCACTGAGGTCTCTATGCCTGAGCTGTCGCAAATTGTTCTGCGCTTATCCCCAGCGGCTCCTGGCCCCGATAAGGTCACTTCATCTATGATCAAAATTTTGTTCAATGAATCTCCTGCAGACCTGTTGGCTCTAATTAACCATTCTATTAAAGGTCCTTGGATACCGCATGAGTGGCGTCTTGCTGAAATAGTTCCATTGCTTAAAAAGCAAGGGGAGGGCTTAACTTTAGACAATATACGCCCTATTTCGTTAACATCGAACCTAGTGAAATTGGTGGAAAGGGTCCTTCTCGGCCGTGTCATGTCATTCATTTCAGAAAATGCGGTATTGAATCCATGTCAAATTGGTTTCAGGCCGGGTTGTTCAATTTGGTGTGCTCATACTGATCTTGAGAGTCGTATTAAATTAGCTCGCAATAGAAAACAGTTTGCTGCGCTTGTCACCTTGGATATCAGTAAAGCATACGACAGCGTGGAGCACTCGACTCTATTACTAAGATTACAGGAACTCAACTTCCCAAGCTATTTTGTAGCCTGGATTTCTGTTTTTTAGAAAATAGAGAATTTTACTGCTGCCAAAATGGTATTTCCTCAAGGATATTTCCACAGACAAGAGGTGTTCCGCAAGGATCAGTTCTCTCCCCTGTTCTTTTTAACATTTTTCTAAGCTAGCTCAATTCCATGCATTCAAAATGTGAAAACTTATGTGTACGCCGACGATATTGCATTTTTTGCATCAGCAGGTGACATTCACACTCTTTATCGAACCCTGCAAAACTACCTCAATGTTCTTGACAACTGGCTAGGAAGAATTCATCTGTCCCTTAATGTGAAGAAATGCGCATTGTTAGTATTTCCAGTTTCTGTTCCTGTAAACATCTGCCTGGTCTATAGAAATAACATAATACCTCAAGTTCAGACGGTGAAGTATCTCGGTGTAATATACGACTCTACTCTATCCTGGCGGCCACACATTGAGCAAGTTTCTGCAAAAGGAGTTCGGGCCATTGGCATCCTGCGCAGGCTTTGTAGTGCTAGGTCAGGCATGAGAAGGCATACGCTTCTGATGATTTATAAAATGTACGTCCGCCCAATCTTGGAGTTCGGGTGTGTTTTATTCTCAGGAGCTCCTGCCTATAAACTTCGCCCTCTTGTGCTTTTGGAGCGTGAGGCGTTGCGCCTTTGTCTGGGGCTTCCAAAATATGTCGCCAATGCTGTTCTGCACCTTGAGGCGCGAATGCCTTCGTTATCAGCTAGGTTTCGCCTTTTAACAGTTCAAACATTTTTAAAATTGTGCGACTCCCCTCTTCACGCTTCCAGTATAATATTCCTTAGTCTACCTTCCGCCTTTTTTAGTGCTGCCTGGTCTCGATTTCATACCCCGCAGATATGTTACGTGCAGTCCCTCCTTGATCGCATAAATATCCATTTCACTGATGTCCGCCAAATATATAACAACTCCTCATCTGTCCAGATTGAATTCGATGACATTTTCCCATCGAATGCAAAGCTGCAGCCCTTCCCGCTTCTTCAGGGTCTATTGCAGGACCACCTAAGGTCCTTTCCCTCTCATGTTCTAATTGCTACCGATGCCTCGCAGGATCGCGAAAAGGCAGGTGTGGGAATTTTTTCACCTTCACTGGATTGGTCTTTTTCTCTCCGTCTTCCTGACTTCACTCCAATTTTTCTGGCTGAATTATTAGCAGTAATCTTAGCCTTACGAAAATTAGAATCTACCGTTTCCCAGGTCGTGGTTATGACAGACTCTCTGTCCATTTGCTCTTCCTTATCCTCGCCCACTGACTCTCGGCCATTACGCCTCTTTAAGTTCCTGATTCCGCTGCATCTAAATTCGGTAAGGTTGCTTTGGGTACCAGGTCACATGGGCTTTCACTTAAATGAGGTTGCAGATTCCTTAGCAAGAGCCTCTCTCAGCGGCCCAATTGTTGCTGTCCTACCATCGTGTGCATATACAGCTGCGGTGAGGTTTCGCAGCTACATAATATTTCAGGAATTTGCTGCCTCGGCTCTTACATCGTCTCCCGAATATCAGCATCTTCTGCATCCTTGGAGTAGCAAAGACTGGCGCTCACGCAGACTAGAGGTCTCTTTCACGCGCTTGCGTTGCCGGGTTCCCCTTCTAAATTTCTACCTTCACAGATCTGGCCTGGCAGCTTCCCCACTGTGCCCTTTTTGTGCCGAACCTGAGACAATAGATCACTTCCTGCTGTTCTGCCGCCGCTTTTCTCATTTGAGGAAGCGTCTTTTGCAAATTCCATTTCATCAACTGGGCTTGCCTGTGTCTTCCGCGGTTGTTCTTTCCATTGGCGCTTCTTTGCTTGGACGAAGCGACAGGAGTGTGCGCTCTGCTGTGCAAAATTTTCTTCAAGAAACGCAGCGACTCCCATTCTAATTTCTTTT
>JARKHS020026454.1:0-55687 GCA_030143305.2 Amblyomma americanum | reverse complement strand
AACTCCAGAATTCCAGAATTCCAGAATTCCAGGTCATTTTGGAGCAATCCAGGCAGCCGCGAGACTGGACAGCGGTTAACCCCCCGTTCCTTCTGTGCAGAGCTTCGACGGCGATCAAGTGTTTTTGCGGCTGGACCATCGTCACCTCATCCCTGCCACATCACTGTGCTGTTGCGGCGGTACACACGTGTCGGCGCAAGATGTTCCTGCGGAAACTCCCCCTTGACGCGTCTGGCCTGGTCTGACGTCACCGCTCAGCTATAAAATACTGCGTTGGTCGACGGGGGTCGTCATTTTGGAGCAATCCAGGCAGCCGCGAGACTGGGCAACGGTTAATCCCCCGTTCCTTCTGTGCAGAGCTTCGACGGCGATCAAGTGTTTTTGCGGCTGGACCATCGTCACCTCATCCCTGCCACATCACTGTGCTGTTGCGGCGGTACACACGTGTCGGCGCAAGATGTTCCTGCGGAAACTCCCCCTTGACGCGTCTGGCCTGGTCTGACGTCACCGCTCAGCTATAAAAGACTGCGTTGGTCGACGGGGGTCGTCATTTTGGAGCAATCCAGGCAGCCGCGAGACTGGGCAGCGGTTAACCCCCCGTTCCTTCTGTGCAGGTACGTGCTGGAAGTCTTTTCCTGTTAGGTTAAAGAGCGTATCTCTGGCTGCTGGATTGCTCCACTTTTGGCGAGAATCATGTCTGATAAAGCGCCGTCAACGATCAAGGAACTAGCAAAGGCCCTGAATGAGTTATCCGCTCTTTTTGATGCCAAGCATGTAGAACTGAAAGATACGGTGAAAACGGTGATTGAAACAGAGTTACAATCGCTGAAAGAATCTATGAGCTTGATCAATGAAAAGTTCGAGGGTTTCAGATCGGAAATGGTGGAGATGAGGAAAGAACTTGCTGTCACTAAAGCAGAAAATGAGGCAATAAGGAGTACTAACGCCCATTTGACATCAGAATTAAAGAAAGTCAGGAGAGAGTTGACTGATATGCAACAATACAGTCGCCGAAATAACCTGGAGATAAAGGGTGTTCCTGTGGTTGCGGACGAGAACCTCATCTCCACCATGAAAACGATTTCTGGATGCCTGAACACTGAAGTGGTCGAGTCTGACATTGAAGTTATTCATCGTGTACCTACAAAGAAAAAAGATGAACAGAACATAATTGTCAAATTTTTTTCCCGTTCAGTGCGGGATAAAATTCTGAAAGTTGCAAAGAAGCAAAGGCTTAATGTTTCTCAGTTGGGTTTTGAAGGCAATACGCCCGTTTTTGTGAATGAGCACTTATGTCCTGCTAATAAAGTATTGCTGGGAATGGCGGTGAAAGCAAAGAAAGAGAAAAAATGGAAGTTCACGTGGGTGTCAGACGGAAAAATTTTGATGCGCAAAGTTGAAAACTCACATGTTCTTCACGTGACAAGTGCAGAAGACTTGCGACAAGTTCTCTAACACAATGGCTGTTTGTGTAAAGCAAATCGAGCAAACCTGGATAGAAAGGGAAAACATATCTATTTTGCATTGTAATATCCGCAGCATACATAAAAACTTAGACCTTCTTCTTTCCTATTTATCACAATTCTCCTTTCATTATGACATTATTGCAATTACAGAAACATGGTTAAAGGAAAATGAAACCGCTGAAATACCCGGATATGCCATGATATCTTTACCAAGGTGCCGCCAATCACGCGGTGGGGGTGTATCGCTTTTCATAAAGAATAGTGTTGATTACCAGGTTGTAAAAGATAGCTCATGTAGTAAGCAGTCTGTCGAATCTCTTTTTGTACACCTCGGCTGTGGTCTTAACATTGGTGTGGTATACCGGCCTCCCAACGCAAGCGTAAAGGACTTTCTCTCGGATATGGAAACTATCTTCAACCCACTAATGACAACCAATACTCCACTTGTTATATGCGGTGATTTCAACATCGATCTTTTAAAAGATGGATGTTCCGAGTGCGACTACCTGCTTCTCATGCAGTCATTTAACCTTAAAAACGTTATTTCCTCACCTACTCGTATAACACAGACATCTGCATCCCTTATTGATCATATGTTCTGCAACAATGAAATGACTGTACGCGCTGGCGTTTGTGATATAGCTATTGCTGATCACTGTCCGACTTTCATGTGTTTACCACGCACTTACTTATATCCGCATTGCAAAACGTATTCTAGAGACAAAAGAACTCGAGTAAATTACGCCTGCGTTCGAAACTTCTTGCAGAGCATTGATTTTGTGAAATTGTACGACAGTGATGTGAATATAGAGTGTGAAAATTTTATCCGCTGCGTATCAAATGCCGTAATGAAGTCCAAGCGCGAATGCACACGTCGTAACTACGAAGAAGCTGTGTGCCCGTGGATAACTGATCATATACTTGCGGTTCTAAAGAAAAAAGACTCCTTCTATCACAAATGGAAGCAAAACAAACAATTATTATCACGCTCAATTCAAGCTTTATAGGAATAAGTCTGTTACGATGATGAGGAGAGCGAAAAAAATGTATTACAGTAATTTAGTCACGAAACCTGGCCTTGACTCGAAACAAGTTTGGAAAATTGTTAAGGACGTCACAGGACTTGGACCGAAGAAACGCGTTACCCCTAACGACCCCTCCGTACAGGTAGTCAATGACTTTAATAGCTACTTCTCCAATGTTGGTGAATCTCTTGCAAACCAGTTCTCTTTTCAGTCCGCCTCTACTACCCTACCCAGAGTTGTCCACACCGATTTTAATCTAAATGCAGTCACTGTCGAGGAAATTACATCTGTAATAAGCGCACTGCCAGTTAATAAAGCGGCTGGGCACGACAGTATTCAGACTGCAGTTTTAAAGCATAATATCGACATTCTGTCCAACCCACTATGCCATATATTTAACCATGCTATAGAGACTAGTTGCTACCCAAACATTCTAAAAATCGCGAAAGTTGTGCCTATTTATAAATCTGGAGACGAAAACAACCCAAGTAGTTATCGTCCAATATCTGTACTAAGCATTCTAAATACTCTTTTTGAGAAACTAATTGCCATTCAACTAAAAATATTCCTTAGTCAGTATAACATCATCTGTCACCAGCAGCACGGTTTCGTCCCAAACAGGTCGACCTCTACAGCCGTTCTAACGCTTTCCCAGTTGATAAATTCAGCTCTTAATAAAAACGAAATCGCAATTGGTATATTTTTAGACCTGAAGAAGGCGTTCGACACTGTATCACATCCAATATTACTGAGGAAACTAGCCGCTTATGGGATTGTTGATGACACACTGCAATGTTTCACCAGTTACTTATCAGGTCGACAACAGAAAGTGGTAATTAACAACCTTGAATCTACATATAGCTATATGAAATGCGGAGTACCCCAAGGATCTGTCCTGGGGCCTCTACTGTTTTCCATCTATTAAATGATCTTCCAGGTTCAGTCTCGCTTTCGCAGGTTCTCATGTATGCAGACGACACGGCCCTCATATTCACAGGTAAATCGGTTTCTGCGATGCAAGACGACATGAGGCAGGATTTAATGACTGTTTCCAACTGGTTCAGTAACAATAGATTAACATTGAACGTTGCGAAAAGTAAATATGTCGTCTTCCATACAAGAAGAAGAAACGATGACTTTAACCATATTAGGATTTCCTTGAACAACTGTATAATCGAATCAGTTCCATCATTTAAATATCTTGGTGTTATCTTTGACAATAACCTTAACTGGAAGAATCAAGTGAACAGCGTTTGTAATAAAGCTGCGTTTGGTTGCTACGTCCTTATTAAGGCTAGACAATACTTTCCTCGCAACATATTACGAAGCTTGTACTTCTCATTCGTTCATTGTCATATGAGTTATTGCTGCGAATCATGGGGCCACACATACTCAACTTATCTCACACCTCTGCAACGGTTACAGAAGCGAGCACTAAGGATTATAACATATTCTCCATTGCATCATCCAAGTAACAATCTGTTTGAAGAAGTTCGAGTACTAAAATTTTCCGCCCTACGCGACTATAAAATCTCCCTTCTAGTAAACTGCATGTTAACAACTAACTCTCCACTCCCGATGAGCTTATTCACTTTGCCTGTTCGCAACACAAGACATGCTGCTAATGGTAATTTTAATCTTCCGATCCATCACAACCCATACGGTGAGAGATTAATCGAGTTCATTGGGACGAAAGTCTGGAATACATTGCCATTGGAAATAAAGCTTGCCAGAAATTTTAAACTATCTTCTAATTTAAATTTCTTGCATAATCAAGTAATCATGTGATTTCCTTTTTGTGTTTCTGTGTTTCTTAAAATGCCGGTGTATACCTTCCTTGTACGTTTGCCAAAATGCCTTGTTTTTGCATGCGATCGGACACTGGATGCTTTTGCTGTGTTAATTCGCTGTTTTCATTTTTTTTTCACTTTACATATTTATGTGGTTGCCTAAATACCTAAATGACTTGATTTGTATTGGACCGGACACTAGCCATGTAGGCTATCGGTCCAAATATTTTGTACAATTTTTTTGTGAATTATGAAATAAAGCTTCCTTTGATTGATAAAAAAAAAGTGTAAATTGCATCTTCTCTAATTTCTACCACTGCAGCACAGTATCATCGGTGATAAACTCCCACGCTGCCACTTTTTACGTAGACATCGTATCTCCTCACTTTGAATTGGGTGATATCCAGGCCATCAGGATGACACATTTCCTGGGTGAGACACACTTCAACAAGAGTTTTGTTTGTAAGATAGCATACGTTTAGACATTTGTTGGTCAAATGTTTATGGCATATTCCCAAGGTTGAGTACACTTTGTAATATGAGAGCAATTACTTAATGCATCCACCCAAGCGCCGTTTTACGCACATACACGAAAGGTATGGCTTTGCTTTGTTGCATTACGGGCGAGCTTTGGTGGGTGGCATTGTGTAATTGCTCCAACATTTCACATATGCGCATATGTGTAGAATAGTCCACTGGGTACCTTCTCACTGAGGCATTACTGACAGTGAAGAAGTGGATAAGTTTTCTCGCGCACGTGACTGCGATACAGCCTACGTAGTTCTGTGCTGGTTGCATAAAGGTCTTCTTATAACATGCTGCCACCTTAAGCCATAGCCACGCTGTCAATACTGTCGAAGGCTTACCTATTTGCTTGTCGCGGGGCATGCTTTACTTGACTGCCTCAAATCTCAACTGCTGAAGGCTCTGTGTCCGTTGAGCAGTGGCTGCCGACTTCTTTAACTCCCACGGAATTACACTTAATTAATTTTGGTGGGCTTGCAGTAACAGCGAATATCTATCTCACTTAATATCGTGCTTCAGCAAGGGCTCCGCACTCAGTATGATGCGTTTCTGAAGATTTTCACATAAGAAGGATTTCCTAGAGATAATTCTTTACTCCAGTGCCCATGTGCGTTTGTGGTGATCCAACTCTCTACCTCCGTTTCCTGTCCAAAAAAGCGTCTGCCTTTGAGTTAATACTTTTGAAATTGATATTTTCATTTTCTTTTTGTGTTTCGCCATTGTTTAAATAATTCCCATTAGTTCTGCAATATGTCTCGCTGTAACTGCCTTTTCGTTTTGTAGCACTTTATGCTGCAGTTTCCGTGCTGTGACTGCTGGTATGTAGATTGTGCAGGGCTTTTTGGTTGATTCGTTGCTTCTCTTCATCGTCACTTCTTTTTGTTATTGTTGGTAATTTTCTTCCCTTCCGGTAAGAGGGGTCCTTTGCTGGTATCTGTATTTTATGTGTTTGAATTAAAAACAATGCCTTTCATTTCCTTCTCTCTTTTTCCTTTTGCCCCAAACATTCTGCTTAGAACTAGGCAGTGGTGTCCTGATGACAGCATTCGCCATCGCGGTTCCCCACATGGGAACGGCGACAAGGGTAAGAGCACGAGCCCGACAAATCTTTCGTCGAGGTGTGCCGGTTTCGACGAGCTTTTTCACTAGTGAAAGCGACAAGACTGCGCTCACAGTAGTAGCTCGAGTATACAGCCGCTGCATTGAGGTGCACGCAGGCGCATACTGAAGGGTTAACAACTTCGCGGAATGCAGGGTTGGTCAAAAAATTGCGTATGATCGAGCCTACTGTGTGACATACATAATGCGTGAGCACAACCTGGCATTGAAGGATACATCGTATTCACATTTATAGGCGCACGTGGCGAAGAAAGCTGCTTCACACGGTTATTTTAAAACACTACTATCTTGGTTACGCATACTCGAGAGGCTAGGAATCCGGTCCTAACAACCGAAACATGTTTCACACCCAAATACCAGTGGCCACGAAATAGAACGGCTGCATCTGGGCACGCCAGGCTGGTACTTACATATTGTTTAATTTTTCTTCAGTGCGCATTTTGTCTATTAGTGTCATTTGTGCTTGTCCTTATTAAACCTTTCGCTGCGAGTCGGCACTTGTCGTCCTTCTTTATTCGCCAGAACTGCTAAACCAATCAGGCCAACTGCCAGTACTCCTGGTTTCAGGTACTTCTGCGACGTGCTCGAGAATAATGACTGCATTGCATATGCAGTGATACGTAGGTTACTCTGTATACGTAGGCACAAATTGGACAATAATGTGCATGCAAAAAAACTTATTAGCAACTTGTTACGAATTTAAAAATGGTGAATGCAGGCTCTTTTTGCTGGCTCGTTAATCGTGTCTTTGAAGCAATGCCACTCAGTGCTTCGCTCCGAGCGAGAGTTGGTTAGTACCTGAGTAGCCGAAACTTTCATCAACATCATCACCAGCCTTACTACGCCCACTGTCGGGCAAAGGCCTCTCCCATGTCTCTCCAATTAACCCTGTGGGTCATTCCTGCGAAAGAAGCTGAGCGTGCAGTGCACTCTGAGTAGGCAGAAAACCGGTACCTGCTTCGTCACCGAGGGTTCAAATTATTTAGTCACACATTCCCTGGCAATCGCACGCCTACTGAAGCGACAGACAGGTGTCTCAGTACATTGTCTTCATTATTCAACCAATACTAACTGGCTTCTCGCCTTCCTACGTCATTAAACGAATAGCTGCACCTCTCTCGTGTATGCTTACAAGGAGCCGTCATCTTTGATATGTTGTGGCGATAACATGTCCTCCTTATTTTAACGCGAGAGCGTTAAGGAGCTCATGTCGAGAAAAGCCGGGGTAGGCATTGTAACAAGAGAACATCCAAATAAAAAAAAGATCGCGGAGGTACGACGTATTGAATCCATTTCATTCAGATGGCGAGGCCAGCACGCGCGCAACACGCTACAAAAGATTTTTTTTCAGCATGACACTCTTTAAACGCGTTTTATGCATGAAAGAACTATATACATTATTTACAAAGTAATCAGCCATTAGCTGAGCAAGCTAAAACAAAAACACAACACCACATAACTAAAATGCCTGTCTTAACACAACTAAAACTGTGACAAGACAAGACATCAATAGCGAGAACCAGTCGATAGCCATTGCCTCCGTAATTGTCTTCCAGCTTATGCACCCTCTGGCCGAAATGTGTGCGGGGGAGACGACAGTCTCAGCATTTTGGTAAAATATGCGCGTTTTCGACAGGCTATGCAGACCGAGCAGAAAAATTATGTCAAGGGGGTCGTGGTCATGTTGGGTGGCCACTATAGGTACCGCACACTGTGAGAATTCAAAATGAAGTCTTTCTTGTGTCATTTGTAGAATGTCCCGAAATAATATCTCCTCTTTGCAGCCAGTAAAGCACTTTTCGACGGTTTCAGGTGCATCACATTGACGACAATCAAAAGAAGAAATAAAAATACTTTTTTGCGAAGCCAAATTTTAACAGGGAGAACTTCGGCGCTAAGTTTAATAAAGAAAAAACGTTTAAGTACATGGCGAAATCGGCATTTTACGCACTCCTCTCAGCACATCATGAATACAATTAGAGCAGAGAGAGCGATACAATGAAGGCGCAGTCTGGTTGGTTTGAACAGAATAAAAATGAACCTAGTGAATGCGTTGTGGTCTTTGACTTCATGAACTGCGTGTATGATGATGCGTACATGAGTAATACCCTTGCAGCGCTGCAAACTGCTGTCGCGTTCCGCTCTTAAAGGCGAAGCTTAAGCGTCCTCCAATTTTGAGTTATTTTTATGACCATTTTATCAACTGGAAAGCGAAGCCACTCGCGTGCAAAACAGTCAAAATTAAAAAAAAAAAAACAAGAGGAGCGCGCTCAACCGCGTCAAGGCGGAACAAGCACGCAAGAACACGTTCTCGGTAGCCGCGGAGGCGCCGCGTCAGTGTGCACCTGCTCGTCGTTGAGTCTGGACGAGCGTCGGGCAGCTCCAGATGGCAAAACGTCGTTCTGTAAGCGTCTCTACAGCTGCGGGAGCACAGGAATAGCTTCCAAGTTTATCAACAGCAGCGGTTCTAATGCTGTCGCAGTTCTCTTTTGCGGTGTCCTCAACATCATTCATTTCTGACCGACGGGCGCAGCATGCAGAGGTCAGTGGTTCGTGTCCCACCAGTGAAATGTGGCTCTCTGATCTTCAACTTTCTGCAGAATTGTGCCATACCACATGTGGCTGCGAAGCTAATTTCTTCTGTACACAGCAGGATGGTGAAAAGAAATAAATAAAAAATACTGCTTCTTTATGTTTTCTTCATTCAGCTTCATTCGTGTGTACTACGACGCGTTTACTTACAAACGTGTGCGTAGCCGTTTTGTTGCTAATTCTGGTCTACTTTACCATTGAGTCCCGTGAACAGCGCGAAAAAAAGGAAGACGCAGCAAGCATTTGTGTCTCTTGGTGCATGTTCGTCTGTTTCACGCAGTTCAGGGTGCGTAGCCATAAAAATCCGCCCAATATCCGTTCTGCTGTCCTGAATATCGGGCCATGGTTTCCTACGTTTCATAGAGTTCGTCTAAACTTTCCACTAGTCGTTTGTCGGAAATGCTCAGAAATATGCATGCTTTTTTATGCGGAATGATTGGCATTTGTATTTCTAATTTTATCTTTACTTTTGAACAAATTGACTCCTACTTTTAAAGTCTGAATAATAGGCGCTCTATAACGACATTGAGCCCCCTCTTCTACAAATTTCGGGCAGTATAATTTTGCCAAGATCGCTTAAACATATGGTCTGATAAACAGCGAGTGACCATTTAAAAAAACGTGTTCTACATGTCTAAATTGGTAAGAAGACCTTATGATCAACGATATTATCAAGTTGACATGTTAGAGGAACTAAAGAAAATAACAGTAATTTCTATGTTGCCATCACTTTCTGCAGATCTTAATGGCCTTATACAGTGGGGCTTCCGGGCCATTTGCGGGAATGATTGTTGCTGCCATCTGTCTACCATGGACCAATACTATGGTATGTACCATCAGCATATCATGCACACATAAAAACAACTTTAAGGCAGGAGAGAGCTTTTTGTGGCGCTAATTCAATTTATTTCTTTAGGGTAAATTATTTCTTCACTAATACACACACGCATTTCATTCGCCCACTTAGCTTGCTTCGGTAGGGCCCTTCTGTTTATTCTACTTTCTGTGTTTCCTTCATTCTGCCTGGTTTGTTCCCACCCTTCGAGCTTACGAAGAAAGGCATGGTCTACTTTCTCTGGACTTTTGTTGAACAGCGACACTGGGGAATTATTTTGCATGTGATCATCAGTTTACAGAGGTTAGAGGCACATGAAGGAATCAGTTATCCCGAGTGCAAAACCGGCAGCTCGACGGGCTGTGAGACCTCTGTAAAAAGATAAAAATGCAGCCCTTTTCAAAAGCCATGAAGCTGGGGGCCTCTGTATAAAATGAACGATTCTAGCCACATATTTGCTAGTGCGTCGTGTTAACACTAGGGCTCATGTACCAGAAGTTGCCAACGTCCGCTTTATCTTAGAAAGATTGTTGGTTAGACCAACAAGATTAGGTACAGTTTGGGGCAGCTTGCAGATCTGAAAAGATAATGCATGTAAAAATTAAAAAAAAATTGTTTTCATTTCGTAGCAGAAAAATACTAAAATTCATTAACAACACATCCGTCAAGCGGCGTGCCCATATGAGCACTCAGGGTAATTTAAACTTATATGAAACCACGCTAATGTTCTCTTACAATTAACCATCATATCAGCCAAGCATGGCTTACACTTGTATTGTTCGTGTCAAAGAAAAGTGATAAAACCATCTTTTCTTTATATACAAATAAGCAGAACTTATCGCAAAAAAGTTTATTGGCAGTAGTTCAGTTTTCGCGGTTCCGGCATTGAGTGTTTAACTACCTTTATTTTTTTGGTTCCTGTGCACCGTAGTTATTGAAATTTAGGAAAACTCCTACTGCTTTGTGCTTTTCAGAGAGATTAAAAATGCAGCGATGGCTCGTTTTTTATCAGCACTGTCAGCGTTGCGGAAACCAGTGTTACACTAGGTGTGTTTTGTGATGAGGCGCCTTACCTTTGGTAGAACAAAGTTCAGGCCTCTTCTGAGAACAAGGAAAAGTGGACAGTCAAGCAGTCTTATAAAGAGGGATTCATAACGATTTCGAAAGAAATTACGGCGAAGACAATGCGCAAGGCTAATCTTAGTTTCGTGATTGTGGAACTAAACATTAGGCTGTAATTTCTCAAATCTCATGTTTTGTGGATTCAGGAAACGATTTTTTCATAACCGATTTGGCTTTTCATCAAATTTTTTCAGACTTTATTTCATGCCTGCTTCATATAATAAAAAAACTGTGGTTCAACAAGGACTCTGTTATGCATATAAAAATTGGTCGGCACGAAGTACGAACATTGCAAAACAAGCAGGAAAATTTATTTTAAAAGAATGACTGTAATGATCTTTATTATTTTCATTCGGAGGAAAAGGCTTATTGCGGGATCAAGGGACACAAGTTTCATTGCAGTAAGTTTATATTTGTCGTTTTATTCAAACAACTAGAAAGCACTTTTTTACTTGGGAGTGTTGTGTGAGTTGGACATATGAACGATGTTAGAAAAACAGAGTAAAAACGATTGAAATAGCGTCACACAATAGAAATACTGAGGAAAATGCACATGAGCTTTAAAAAGATATGGAAATTTTAAAATGTGGCAACATGAAAACCGAACATGGCTTCTGCACTGAAGTAAACAAGAACACAATTTAGTACCCGTGGTACACGAGTGGTACATGCATGGTACAGGAGAATAAAAGCACACAAAGGCGGGACGTTAAACACATTGTGGCTCCAATCTATGCTCTGAAGGTGGTTGGACAGCAAAGCTGCAAAACGACACCCAATTACCCATTGCAGCGTCACTTGAAATTCACACTCGTGGATCTACAAAGAGCGAAAGCAGAGACAAGTTAAATGCATTTATATTACCCTTTATTACTTCAGACGGACATTCACAACTGCTGTATGATCAGCAAGGTACACAGTGATATTTTCAATTCTAACTGTATAGTTACCCATTGGTAAGGTTATATCAATTCATGAACCATGAATGGTAGTTGGTTGAGTTGCATTCATGAAACGGTGCTCCGATTGTTCACCCGCGCCTTATCATGCATCATGTGGTTTTGATGCTTGTTTTGTGCTTGTCTTAATGAAAACGGGTACTCAGCTGTATGCGGTATGTCTGATTTCAAAGGAGATTTGTACTTTATATATTTTAATCTTTATTTTAAATTTGTATATGCATTTATGTTTTATGTTCTATTTCTTTCTGTTTTTCGTTTTTGTTTTTCTAATTGATATATATATATATATATATATATATATATATATATATATATATATATATATATATATATATATATATATATATATATATATACACAGTTTGACAGCTTGACAAGGCCTTGACAGCTGACAGTAAATTACATTACAAGTGTTCTTAACATCTGCGTCAAACTATATATATATATATATATATATATATATATATATATATATATATATATATATATATATATATATATATATATATATATATATATATATATATATATATATATATATATATACAGTTTGACAGCTTGACAAGGCCTTGACAGCTGACAGTAAATTACATTACAAGTGTTCTTAACATCTGCACCGCTGGGGAGCGGGTCATGCTATGTGCGCCTTTGTGTTTTGTTTCAGTGTATTCTGGTGTTTTCCTTTTTGTTCTTTTCTTGTTTTCCGTGTTTTCGTTATTTTCCCCTTGTGCTCGAACTTCTCGCTTCTCGGCGAAAATCCAACCCTCTAAGCTCTGCTGCATGTCTGTCACCTCTGTATTTTAACTAGCTTTTTTTTCAACTTGTTTCGCGTCTATTCTCCTTTCCTCTTAGTGGACGCCGACATAGAGAGAGAGAGAGAGAAAGTGCCTCCTCTCCCTCCGCATTTAGGACCGTATGTGCGCACATCTGTGTATTCATTCTACTTAACCCTGATGAAGGACGGTCCACCGTCTGAAACCGTTGGTGAATATATATATATATATATATATATATATATATATATATATATATATATATTATATATATATATATATATATATATATATATATATATATACATATACATATATATATATATATATATATATATTCTGTTCTTTTCTTTAACCTTTTTTACATTACGGCTGCTTTATGATCAGTAGGCTGAATGATTTCTATGTTGTTGGTTTCTTTTCCACTCGAAGTAGCATTTATTTTTAATAATAATAATAATAATAATAATAATAATAATAATTGGATTTGGGGGAAAAGAAATGCCATAGTATATGTCTCATATATCGTTGGACACGTGAACCGCACCGTAAGGGAAGGGATAAAGGAAGGGGGAGGTGCCGTAGTGGAGGGCTCCGGTGTAATTTCGAATACCTGGGGATCTTTAACGTGCACCGACATCGCACAGCACACGGGTGGCTTAGCGTTTCGCCTTCAACGCAATTAACGCAGCCGCCGCCGTCGGGTTCAAACCCGGGAACTCCGGATCAGTAGCCGAGCGCCCTAACCACTGAGCCACCGCGGCGGGTGTATTGCGTTTTTTTGGTGAAGAGGCCGACGACACGAAAACTTCCTTGGACGGTAGAGGTATACAACTTCGGTGTAAAAACTATGGTAGTTATCACATCTCGAAACATGGCAGGATCTCTGGCGTTAGTAACATCGTCAGGAAGGTTATTCCAATGGTCTATGGCACGTGCGAAGGCAGACATGTTAAACACTTCAGTACGGCCAAAAACACACATAAATTAAGCAGCTGTGATTAGGTCACGATGTTATGTTCGACATAGCCATTAAGTGTGAAAAGTATTTCCTTCAATAAGCAAAGTGCGACTGCGCAACGCGATTTTAAAGACGTAAGTGATAGATATACCTTATGTTATTCCCGCTAGAATTATGGTTATAATCGTGGGCGATGAAACGTGTAGAACGGTTCTCTATGGATTAAAGACACTGTGTTAGACATGCTTGGCCGGGTGACGAGACGGGCGATGAGAATTCAATTCGAGCTCGCATAAACGTCTGGTAAGCTAGCTTTAGAGTGTCACAACGCTAACAATGAAGATTACGCTTTAAGTACTCGAGTGTTCGTGAAGGGTTAGCAGTGGCTTCATTTATGTACGTCGACCGAGAAAGCTTTGTAGGCAGGTTAATGCCAAGATATATTTACGAAGACGCCGTTAGGACTTTGGTGATCTTTGAGCGAGTAGTTGAAAGTATAATTTTGTAGTTCGCGGCAGAAGGGCATTACTTTACTTATATCAGTGTTATATGTCATTATCCCCTCAGAACACCAGCTTGCTATATACGGCTAACATCTAGCATCTGGCATCTAGCAGGATAGTCGGCTCGATTATAAATTTCATGACATAATACAGTCGTCAGCAAATTCGCGGATGGTAGAAGTAACATCGGTGAGCAGATCATTTATACAGGATGAGCAACGGGCCGAAAACTCGGCACTGAGGAACACCAGACGATACTTTGAAAGGGAGCAGGAGTGATTATTTATACAGATGAATTATTTGGAAATGTCAGAAAGTGTCTACTTCATGATACTGTTAACTAGTCAATAGTTAAAGTGTAGATTGTTTTAAAGATTAGAATGAAAAAAAAATGAAAAACCAGATATGGTAAAAATTTCAAAGCAATAAGTTATTAAATCTGATAGCGGAAACATGGTTGAGGGTCTTCTAATTAAACTTCCCGTATGGAAGGTAAAAAAGATTTCCAAGCGACAAAAAAAAAAGGCTGTGGTTTAGCTCTGGTTAAACCTGGAGTGACGCGATAGCTACAGCGGGCCGAGTGAAACTCGCTCGGTCGAATTGTAAAGTCAGTCTTTCGCCGCTCCGTTTCGCTGGGCGTTCCTTCTTCATCTTCGTCCCTGGACGTGGATTCACTCTCTCCCCTTTTCTCCTTCTCCACTCTTCTCGCAAGCCGGCAGCTGCTCCGCACCACGTGACCAGCCACAGCGCCGCCTCGGTGACCACAGCGCCGCCACGGTGGCCACGGCGTCGCCACGCTGAAGGCTCGAAATTCTAGCGTAATGTAGCTACCGCTACAATATTCGGATACGATTTCTTGAATGGGTGTTGAAATATTGGGAAGACATGTTGAGTCTTACGGTAGTGCCATCCCGTTAAATGGTAACTCGGGCGATATTCTGACTGCCTCAAGTTAATGACTGATTTATTTTGCAGAGGGCTTTCTGATTAGGGCACGCGAATTCACTTATATAACAATAATTTTATTAAACGAAAGCTTTAATTGGAACAAAATTGAAAATCCTGCGCTCTGCCCGGAAGATTCCTTTACGTAACGTCAATAATGACGTCACCTTGAGCAAGCGAGCCCCGTTTACAGAGTGCCAGGCCGCGCCAAAATTGAACCGGCGACAGAACACCTCGCAAGGCGACCAACTTGAAATCCGCGGTTCCTTCTCCATGACCTCCTACATTGCGAACTGCGGTTACGCAGAATCCTTTACTGCAAATGTCACGCCATTTACCAATGACCTGCAGCCAACATAAAGAACGCCTTATCCTGCAGGACGATGCTAGACGAGTGCAACCCGCCATTCTTTTAAGGCCAGGGCCGTTTCATGTAGCGCCTCTGATACAAGATTTAATGTAATTCATTGACACCGCTGGCATGGCGCCAGTGACATCCCAGAACCTATAACATACAATGAGGTAGATTCTTCAAATAAACTTGAACAAAGAATAACAATAAGACGGAAGCGAGACACAGCGCAAAGCCAAAAACTGTTGCGCGGAATGACGCTAGAGCTGTCAAAAGGAGAAGCAGATTGTGCGAGCCAGTTAGCAAGACGACAGAACCTTCGCGCAGCCCAAGTCAGTGCTGTGACACTCTAATGCACCACGCGCGCTCGCCAGCTGCAGTTCCTCTAGTTCTCAGGGCGATAAAGAATTTCTCGCCTGCCGCTGGGCGAAACACCGTGAAAATAAGCCACAGTCTTGCGCGAAAGCAGAAACTGAAACAGGTTGCACAAAACAACGTATTTGCTTAAGGCGTGTCTATACGCCGGCGTAACACGCGCGCGCGCGAGCGTGCCCGGCACGGCGACGTCACTGTGGCCACAGCGAGATCCTCTACAACCCAACGGTGCTTGACCGCTGAAGCGTTCGGCGGTTTCGGCGCACATCACCGCACTGGCGGAGACATGGAGCACGTCTCTATTTCGCGCCGAGTTTAATGGGTTTTGGGGGCACAACACCTTGGATGAGTTAAAGGAGGCGCATATATCAATGAAGATGGCTATAGGCCCTCGAAAACAGGGGCTGCGAGAAACGTTCTAGGGAAGATCGGCATATGGGTGGAAGCTCAGGGTTGAGATATTAAACACAGCCATTGAAGACGGTAGGCAAGGGGTTGTACATCAATCCTTCGCCAAAAAACATGCATCCTGTGCATCATGAAGACAGAAGAAAGGAGAGGGCGAAAGCGCTCTGCGCAAAGTATGGAAAATGCGAAGGAGTGTACTACGCGGACGCTGCTCAGTATGAACACAGGCAAGCATTTACGATAACGGTAGCGGACGCGTGGGGACGCCCGATCGCTTCCGAGACGGTAAGAACCATGTTCCCCGAGATGGCGGGGTAGAGGGCAATCGTTCTAGCGATAGCTAGGACAAAGGCTTATTTCATGTTCACTGTCTCGAAAACGGCCATCTGAAGTTTCGCGAGGGGCAGGATATTGGGAGCGGAGTCTCGGCTTTCGAGCCCCAGTCATACGTGAAGGTATAAGAGAAGTAAAGGTGGTATGGGTACCAGCGCACTCCGGAAACCCGGGGAACGAGGCGGCTCACTTAAAAGTTGGAGGTTTCGTCACCCGAGCAGGTGAGCCGCCTTTTCCGGGAGTGTTTACGAGAGATGGGCTTGAGTCCTTCCACGACATAACAATCACTGCAAGTTGAGCAGGAGGGTTTTCCCGCCGCCGAATAACACATTGGTCAAAGTGCAGGAATGGGTTTGGATAAGACTGCAGACCAGATCTTTCCTCAGTCCTCACATACTAAGAAAAATATATCCGCAAGAGCTGAACCCGGAGTGTAAATGGTGTAGGGATCTGGCGACATATGGTCATATCCTGTGAGAATACAAGAAAGAGCCGCCCCCTGTGGCTCTACAAGCAATATCCTTCTCTTGAGTAATGGAAGGCCCTGTTGACCAGCTCAGACCCAGCCGCCCAGGCCCGCGCCGTGGAGTGGGCCGTCCAGATTTCCGGCAGTCGAGGACTGATGGCCATCTAGCACGGAGCCCGCAGTCGAGGACTCAAGGCCATCTAGCACGGAACTATCTACACGCGCTTTTAACGAAATTAATTTTTCCCACTCTCGCTCCTCCTCTCGTCGGGCTGCGCTGCTTCGTGAACCTGCGACAAATGGCGCTTTGTAAGTTCTCTGCATCATCTGCGCATGCTCTTCTCAAAGCGCAAACGCTGCGCCGTATCGGAGCGGTTGGACTGCAGGAGAACCGGATTTGCGCCTGGCGCGGCGTGACCAGCCTGGAGCGACTGACCATCACCGGCTATCGCCCGCGAGCCGAAGACGTCTGAGTATAAACGCGCTTTTACTTAGCTCCGCATAGCGTGACTGTGTTTACTGTAGCTGCTGCGTGCTATCTAGGAGAAAAATTCAGCCGCGATCAATTGGATTGTTGCGGAGAGGAACGCGAAGGCCTTCCCCTCCCTCCTCCACACTCTGGCCTTTTGCCCTACCCCGATTGGTCGGCGCACTTTTCTGTAAAAAAAATACGACAAAGAATATCAAGATAACCATCATGATCACCAGCTTCACTACGGCCACTAGATGGCAAAGGCCTGTCCCATTTTTCTCCAATTAGCCTTGTCTTTTGCCAGCTGCAGCCAGCTTATCACCACAGATTTCTTAATCTCTGCCGCCCTCTGCTACACTTGCCTTTTCGTTGTGTCCAATCCGTTACCCTTAAAGGGGCATTACAGAGCAACCTGAACTCATCTTTTTATCGCGCGAACTCGATCCACACGTTCCGAGCATTCTTAGAAACCTCAAGTTTTTGTCCTGTGCGGCTGATTTTCCTAATTTTCGATTTAGGATTGATCGTCTCGGCTGCCGCCTATGTTTTTAACCCTACGCTGAATGTAGGGGTCAATAAACGCCTAGAGTGTCTTTCGCCAGTCCCGTGGCTACTTCGCTTTCGCTTTTGATTTTTAGCTTTCTGTGAATAATTAGTTTCAGCTGCAGGCAACATAGCCATAAATTAGGCCTAATGAAACAAAAACAAGCGTGGACTCTGATTTACGTATCAGTCCGCCGAAAGCAGAGCGGCAAGCCGCCACGGGATTGGCTGAAAGGCAATCCACGCGCTGGTCTACTCCTCCTACCTTCAGCGTTGAGTAAACAACGTCCACAATGTGCACAAATGTATTTGGCCTTGTTTGGGTTTTGGTGTTTGGGGTTGGTGGCGGCCGGCGAAATCCGAGCAGTCGCACCACAGTCATTGCTGTTGTTCTGTGATACGTGGTGATGGTGACGGAAGGAGGGAACGCGGCACGTTTAGCTGTCTCTTGGAAAGAGTAGTACACCGCGACGTTGCGCCGCGCTGGGAAGAGGGGGTCTAAAGGTTAAGTAATCGAGAGGGTAGACAGGAGGGCTTGCTGTCCGCGCCAATACCCGTCGTCGTTTTACTTCGCACCGCCCACGGCTGCACTGCGCGACTGCTCAGGCGCCCGTGGCATTTATTTCAATACCTGCTGCCTGTTTGTTTCTCCTGCATGGTTAGTAAATATTGTGACGATGAAGCCGAAGTTGGTAGTGGCGCGGGACGGAGCGCTCGCGCTAGGCCAGCGGCCATTAAAATCACCTCACTGCCATCCGTCAACCTGTCTCATTCTTCAGCTGGCCGGCACGTAACATTTAGTGTGAGGTGCGGACTGTATCCCCATCCTGGTCCTGGAGCTTCGGCGCATGCGTCAGCCGTGTTCGTTAGCCATGAGTTCTCGGCCTGCATCGCCCGCCGGTGCCCCAACCTTTCAGACCCGAACCGATCTCGCCGTTGTGCATCTGCCCCGTCCACCCCCCAGACCACTCGGCACGACGAACTGAACATGACGCAAGGACTCAACCTGCCGACCTCACCGACCCGAGACGCTGCTCACACGTGACGACACCGTTCCCCTGCTCACGCCGTTCGGCGCGTCGTGGAGCCTCGGCCGTCGACTCCTGGTTAATTGTGGCCCGGAAGCTTTGCGGGCCAGGAATCATTATGCCGTGTCCTTCATCATTATGAAAAACCTAATACTCGCCCAGAAAAGGAAGAAAAATAGGAAAAAAAAACAAATGACGTTTCGGGACCCCTACAGGTCCTTGTTTACATATGAAGAGGAAAAAAAGCGAAACGGCTTCGTTTATACGAGTGAAGGTCACTGTAATGAGCATGGGTATGCTGCAGGCATGGACCCACGAGTCCGATTAAGTGCGTGCGGAGTTGAATGGACATGGAATGACTCTAGGATTAGGCGGGATGATGATTTCTTCGTGGATATGATACTGACTGCGTCCCAGGCGGCAATGTGACCGGTGTACGTTTGGTGACCTGCCAAGGCGTTTTCGTCGCTGCGCCCCTTGGCAACGTCATTTTTATGCTCCCTGAGGCGTGTCCTGTAGTCCCCAGTTTCGCCGATGTAGGCTGCGTCACAATCCTGACAAGGAATCTTGTATACAGCCCCGCGGTATCTAGTGCTTTCTTACTTGTGTTTCACTCGCACAAGTTTCTGTAAGAGCTTGTTTTTAGGCACGTGGCAGATTTGAACATCATAGTCACTCAAGATTCTTGTCACTGTTTCGCTCAACCCAACCGCGTAAGGAATGGCGGCTCGCTTCCGCTCTTTTTTCTTCTGTGCTGTGTGTGAATTTGAAGATCGGCGTTGCTGCGAGTTAAGAATTTGCCTTAGGTAGCCATTTCTAGAGACCTCTTTCTTTATCCCTTTTCGTCTTTCCTTCGCGCTTGTGGGGATGAGCATAGGCGTAGTGCGCGCGTGAAGAACGCTGATGCCACGGAGCGCTTTTTTCCAACCGTATGCGAAGAGGCAAAGTTCAGGTATTGGCCTGCATGTGCGGCTTTCTGGTAGAACGACGTCACGAGGCCATGCGCTGTGCGCTGTAATAAAACATAGCGAAAGGAAATGCGACCGGAACTCTCCTCTTCCATAGTGAACGGTATCGTTGGCTGGATGGAGTTCGGATGGTGTAGTAGTGCAGGCGCGTATTCCCTGTTGAGCACGCAAAAACAGTCATCTACATACCGCAGGAGTGCGGTTGGCAAGCGTCTCGTAGTTTGAAAGGACGTTTTTAGAGCACTTTATGTCTTTATGTTCACTTGTGTGCCAGTGGACTTTTTTTCAATTCAATTCAATTCCATTTATTTTCCAGAAAATTCTGGCGGCTGCCTGGACTAAAAGCTGTAGGTATACAGCTTGACGAGGCACAGGCAGCCGTTACAAGGCATAGAAGCACACTTTGTTGAGAACATTTACATACACACACAAAAAAACGAACACATAGTCAGGTTACAGTTTTCACAAAAAACAGGACAGCCAGAAAGCACAAAATCATCAATAAATTACAATAGAGAAATACAGAAAACATATTTACATAAGATACAAGAGAGCAGCTGTACTTGGGCGCGAATTATACGTCAGGAATTATTTTTGAAGAAATAATTCACGCAATGCTTTATTAGTAGGGTTATTTATGTCTTTATATCTATTTAAAATTACTGGAAGATTGTGCTGTAGTGCTTGGAACTTATAGTCAGTGCGAAAATGGGGAACTAACCAAGTGTCTGTGTTGCGATTATTAACTGTGTGATCGTTCTGCTTCAGTAGCGCAGTGCCTTCTATCATAGACCTAAAGAATGACTACAGATGAAATGAAAGCAATATTCGGAATTCATACATACTTTGAATTTTTAACACACTGAATGTTTCAAAACCTTGCCGTGTGTGGCTTAGGTAATCAAGATTGGCAATGTGACGTATAGCTTTCTTTTGCAGAAGGTAAATTTTTTCTAGGTTGGTCTTAGTTGTTGTCAACCAGACTAATGAGCAATAGGTTATTTGCGAGACAAATATAACATTATATATTTGTAGCTTTATTTTACCAGGAAGGAACGCGCGGCAACGAGCAATTGCACCTGTTACCAACGAGAGGTTTTTTATTATCTTCTCAACATGCGAATCCCAGGAAAGGTGTGAAGAAAATGTTGCACCTAGTATGGTGTGTTCGTGAACAATTTCAATTTCTTCACCACCACAAAGGATTTTTTTTCTAGACGAAAATTTTTGTTTCTTGCACAAAATGTCATAACTTTCGTTTTTGCAGGATTAATTTTTAGTAGATTAATATCAGACCATTCACGAAGCCGATTAAGAAGTTGATTACACTTGGTGACTAGTTCATTCACATCAGGACCAGAGAACAAAATCGTGCAGTCATCAGCGTAAATCATGAATTTTAAACCTTGGTCAATGTTCACAATACTGTTTAAATAGACATTAAATAGCAGAGGGCCTAGTACACTTCCCTGAGCTACGCCTCTGATTATAGGTAGTAGAGATGATTGGTGGTTTCGAATATATACACACTGTTGCCTGTCAGCTAAGTAAGATTTTATTAAAGATAAAGGATTGCCACGAATCCCATAGACTGAGAGCTTATGAGTTAGGATACCATGGTCAAGGGAATCAAAAGCCTTACTAAAGCCTATAAAGAGGCCAAGGGTTATTAGTTTCATTTGTATATTTTGCAGCACGTGTTCCTTTAACCCCAATAAAGCTAGCTCAGTTGAACGTCCTTTTCTGAAGCCGAATTGTGCATCAGAAATGAGATGATTCTTCTCAAAGAATTGGTTAAAACGATAGTGCAATATCTTTTCGAAACCTTTAGCAAACGTAGGTATTATTGATATTGGACGATAATTTTTTGGTAAGTTTTTATCGCCTCCTTTATATATAACTGGCACTCTAGACTTCTTCATTGCAGCGGGAAATTCTCCCGATTCAATAGATAGGTTGAAAATATATGTAAGTGGAGCAGTTATGTACTCTAAAATATACTTAATGGGTTTAATTTGGATATTATCAATATCAAGCGCTTTACTATTGTTCAGGGACATAAACGTTCTGTATACTTCTGCCTGATCTGTTGGCTGAAGAAATATACTTTCAGCCCGTGAGTGTCCTATATCTTCGCTAGTTATATAACTGCTAGCGTGTGCAGAAGATCCGATGAAATGTTTATTGAAAAAGTCGGCAAGAGCACTACCGGTAACTGGGTGGTTTCTATAAATCATTTGATCAGGGAGTGCATCTTTTTTATCTCTTCCTAGTGCACTATTTATTACTCTCCACGCTGCAGCTGGTTGGTGTCTATAGATGTTTACAAAAAGTTTTTCATAGTAAGCAACCTTTGCTCGTCGGAGTTCAGCATTTAATTTATTTCTGGCAGTTTTGAATTTTTTTAGCGTATCAGGACTTCGCATTTTCAGAAATGTATGAAAAAGAGCATTTTTCTGCTTTATAGCTTTTAAATGATTATGGGTCACGCAAGGTTTTCTTATCTTTTTTGATACCTTAAAGGTTTTTATTGGGAAGTGTTTGGAATAGATTTGAGAAAAAATTTCAAGAAATCTTAAATACGCCTCACTGGCATTCGCTTTGCTATACACCGAGGACCAGTTTTGTTGGCTAATGTCATGCTGAAACGCCCTCAGGGAATCCTCAGTCATATGCTGGACAGTTATCTCCTCAGAGGTACTTTTCACTTTCATTACAGGGTCACAAAACATAAAAATTAGGCAATGATCACTGATGTCAGATGTTACCGTGCCAGCACTGTGAATCGAGGTTTCAGAGTTGACAATGAACAAATCCAGTGCAGATGAAGTGGATAAAGTGACACGGGTTGGTGTATTAATCACGCTTATGAAACCCAGAGAATGAATACGAGTTGTAAAGTCAACAACATTTGGAGTATTAAGCAAAGTATTTATATTGAAGTCTCCTCCACCAGTTAACTGAAAGTTATTGCTTCGAACATACTCCAGGAGCCGATCAAAGAATTCAAAAAACGATACCAAGTTTCCTTCTGGTGGACGATAAATAACAGTTATAGTTTCAAAGTTATTTTTTACAGTGAGAAACTCATATTCATTCGTAACCTTGCAAAATTCCGGAAGAAGTTCGCACTTTGTGCACAACTGTACATAAACCGCAACACCACCACCACGTCGAATTTCACGATTCATGAAAAAATTATTATACCCGCAAGATGAAGCATATCGCAGTCTTCATAGTACCAGGTTTCAGTCATCATGATTATGCTGAATTTAAAAGAAAACTGACTTAATAAACAAATAATGTCATCGTGCTTTCCATGAGCAGAACGAGCATTAAAGTGTAACACTGTTTTTAGAGAACGTTGCTGTGGTCGAAAGCGTTCTGGTAGGACGAAGCTGTGATACTCCATTTTGATTTGATTAAAGTGTGTCCAGTGCTGTAAAGACGTCCTTGCAAACGACGAGACGCTTGCAAACCGCGCTCCGTTTGAAGCTGCGGACCTATGCCGCCTTTTGGAATTTTGCCTGCAGAGCACTTACTTCGTTTTTAACAAAGTGTTCAACAGGCAGGTGTTTGGAACCGCCATGGGCGCTTCAATTTCGGTCACTTGCGCCAACCTTGCCTTGGAAACCATCGATGCACTCGCACTTTCTTCTTTTCCTGGCCGCCCTAAAATATTTCGTAAAAGATATTCAACAATAGATCGTATTCACACTAGCAATCAGGTCATAGAGAAATGCGCTGAATATACCCAACTCCTATATATAGCTATCGTTCATTATGAGAAAGCAATCGCCTCATTGGAAACATCAGCTGTCATTCAGGAATTGCGGAATCAGGGTGCTGAAGAGCCTTATGTGAAAATACTGGAAGATATTTATGGCAACTGCACAGCTACCATAGTCCTCCATAAAGTTAGCAATAAAATTCCAATAGGGAAGGGCGTCAGGCAAGAAGATGCAATCTCGCCAATGCTATTCTCCGCCTGTCTACAGGAGGTGTTCCAAGGCCGGAATTGGAAACAGTGAGGGTAAGAGTAAATGGAGAATACCTAAATAATCTGCGGTTCGCTGATTACGCTGCCCTGTTGAGTCACTCAGGAGGTTAATTGCAAGATATGATCAATGATTTAGACTGGCAGAGCAAAACGGTGGGTCTAAAAATTAGCATGCAGAAAACCAAAGTAATGTTGAACAGCCTAGCAAGGGGACAGCAATACACAATTGAAAGCGAAGGGCTGGAAGTAGCAAAGGAATACGTCTACTTAAGGCAGGTTGTGACAGCTGATCCGGATAATCAGAGGGAAATGACTAGAAAGATAAGAATGGGGTGGAGCGCATATAGCAGGTTCTCTCAGATCATGAATAGCAGTTTACCATTATAACTCAAGAGAAAAATGTACAACAGCTTCATCTTGCCGGTAATCACCTACGGGGGGCAGAAACGTAGAGGCTCACGAAAAGGGTTCAGCTTAATTAAAGAACAATGCAGCGAGCCATGGAACGAAAAACGATGGTCGTAACGTGAAGAGACCGGAAGCAGGCAGAGTGGGTGAGGTAAAAAACGCGTGTTAATGACATCGTAGTCGACATCAAAAGGAAGAAATGGGCTTGGGCAGGGTGTGTGATGCGAAGGCAAGACAAACGCTGGTCCTTAAGGGTAACGGAGTGGATTCCAAGAAAAGGCAAGCCTAGCAGGGTGTGGCAGAAGGTTAGGTGGGCAGATGAGATTAAGAAGTTCGCAGGCATATGTTGGGTACAGCTGGCGAAGGACCGGGTAAATGGGAGAGGCAAGGGAGTGAGTGTAGTCAGGCTGATGATGATGATGTGAACAAGAGACCCGTATCGGTTCCGACACGTCATTTGCTTTTTACCCTAAATTTCGTCCTTTTCTTGGCGAGTGTTAGGTTTTTCATAATGACATCATTTCGTCGCCAGACGAGTTTTCGTCGAATTCTGGACTACATCTTCATCGCGGCGGCCAGCACCTCACCACTTTCTCCTTCCTGTCCCGCCATCATCTGAAACCCATCACCACTACGCGCGTCTCTTTGTCACCGATCGGGACGATCGTTCGGTGGCTCCGAGTAGTGTGACGAAGAAGACGAAGTAAGCAGTTATGCGGGACTGAGCCCTCACGCTAAGCCAGCGGTCCTTAAAATCACCTCACTGGCGTCGTTCATCGCGCCTTATTCTTCGGCTGGTCGCAACGTAACAATATTGTCCCGGAACAAGGAGGGACCGGAAGACGAGAAAGGACGCAGGACCACAGAGCTTGGGGAGGCGAACGGCTGAAGGTCAACTGCTCAACAGTTCACTTCAGCTTACTAGCCTCGAGGTGACGCGTTGTCGAGAACAGCTCTAAGACGAAGAATGCACTGTGTCATTGACCCCCGTTGAAAATAAGCATCGTCCCGATTTTTAGACTGCGCCTGAAGACAAAATAGCACGGATAACATTAGTTCTCCGCAGAAAATAGAAAGACCAAATTCTGCTGGTCGTATTAGGGTTTAAGGCGAACCACGTGGACCAGGTCAGGGAGCGCGGATCATCGGGACTTCTGAATGCCATCAGGGACGACCTCGAGTTTAGGTTCCCAAACGGCCTTATCACTCGGTACGGTTCAAAATAACGGCAAAGCAGGTTTTCGCTGAGCCCTCGTTGGGAAATAGAAAACCAAACCCACACACGATAGCCAACTGCGTACTGAGCATCACGGCGTCGGAGGTTATAGCATAGACCGATGTTTTTGATTCTGAATCAGCAACATAGGTAGCTGACGGGCATCTTCTGCGAGTTGCAGAAAGTTTTAAACATCAGCATGCAGGCTGTCGTGGTCCAGACGAGGTAGCATAGCGTCCGGCATTGTGGATACTTCGCGGCCATGAACTAGGCGGAAGGGTGGCATGCTGGTTGTTTCCTGTACCTCGCAATTGTACGCGAAGGTGACGTAGGGTACCACTTCATCCCAGGTTTTATGCGTGACGGCAATATACATTGAGAGCACATCATCGAGCGTTCAGTCTTTCGGTTAAGCCGTTCGTTTGAGGATGCTATGGTGGTGTCCGCCGGTGAGTTGTATGACTGTGCATTAAAATCTGCTGCAGCAACCCAGCCGTGAATGCGGTACGTCGGTGTGTGATTAAAATTTCCGGTGCTTCATTAAGCAGAACTATGTGATGGGCAACGAATTTTGCAACTTCCATGGCTGTGCCGGAAAGCAGGGCTGGTATTTCCATAACAACGATGACCCACTTGTTACTCTATTGAGAGAGTGGAAGGGGTCGCAGAATGTCTATGCCATTCTTCTGGAAGGGCCTCGACGGAGGTTCGATTTCAGGAGCCCAGTGGGTACCTTTGGGGACACCTCACGCGGTTACAGCTGCGACATGTCCTGACGTAGTTGGAAACATCCGCAGTAGGTCGAGGCCAGTAATACTTTTCCTGGACCTGTGAAAGCGTACGGGCGACTCCTAAGTGACCAGAAGTTGGTTCATCGTAGGCATATTTTAAGAGTGCATCGCGCAGACTCATCGGTATAACGATCAGATACGGTGTATTGCGTACGGAGAAATTTTTCTTCACTACAGCACCGTCAAGAATGCATAACCACGGCAGCGCGTGCTTTAAAGCTCTCGGGGAAGTCGCGCTTGTGTCGTTTAGAAAGTTCATGATGTGACAAAGTTCAGGGTCGGCAGATTGCTTCTCGGCGAGGCACGCTGCGCTGATAGCGTTCAAGAAGATGACGTTATCGGTACTATCATCAGGAGGGGGATCAAGAGGGACGCGCGAGAGGCCGTCGGCGTCCGACTGTCTCGACATTTCTCATTTTTTAGGGTAAGCCTAGTTGATTGAATGGCTAGCAGTATTGTTGCGAGGCGCCGAAGGTGCTTCTCGAAAGTTGGGGCGAAGACCACAACGTTGTCAACATAGACGAGGTGTGTCTGCCATTTGAGATATGCAAGGACTGAGTCCATAAGCCGTCGGAAGGTTGCCGGTGCACAGCACAAGCCGAAGAGCATTGCCTTAAACTGATAGTGCCCATCCGGAGGAACAAACGCTGTTTTTTTTCGACATCTACATCTATTTGTCAATATCCGGATTTCAGATCCATCGAGGCGAATTATAGCGCGGAAGAGAGGAGATCTGTAGCTCGTTGATTCATGGGAGGGAGTACAAGTCTTCTCTAGTAAATATTCTGAGGCGGCGGTAATCTACACAAAACCTCAGTATGTCATTTTTTTCTTTACGAGAACGACAGGTCCCGACCACTGGTTACGGGAGGGCAGAAAAACGTCGTCGCGAAGCATCTATTTCACTTGGCAGTTGATAGCAGTGATTCACAAGGCTAGAAACTTGGGCTAGTCGGTAATGGTGGTTCATAGTATGTGAGGGCAGCCTGTGTTGAGCGCGTCTTTCTTTGTCCTTTGTCCCGTTTTGCACTACTCTCACGTACTATGGATACTATGGAGTCAGGTCGGCGGGAGAACCACCATAAGGGGACTGGCTAAGAGGGGGCGTGATGTCATCCGCAATAATGCAGTGCTTGGCTAAGTCTGTTCTGCCAACACGCGAAGTAGTTTAGAAGGTAGCTCCATAGTGCAGAAGGAGATTCGCTCTTGGCGATGATGCAGTTCGGAAAGCGCGGGGTTACTGTCGAACTGTAAATCGGCGGCAGGCCTCTCTGGTTCGGTCGACGACACCGTGAGACGACCAACGGCGGCTCGAACGCAAA
This sequence comes from Amblyomma americanum, assembly GCA_030143305.2. Lineage (NCBI taxonomy): Eukaryota > Metazoa > Arthropoda > Arachnida > Ixodida > Ixodidae > Amblyomma > Amblyomma americanum. Next base: position 28,387 of record JARKHS020026454.1, on the reverse strand, counting down.
TGATACCGGTGATGTTAACCACGGCAGTCCCAATACACAAATGTTGATACTGGCTGCCGAAATTTGTCAGCACTTCTGCTTTGCCACCTAGGCGAACAACCGCTCCGGCCGCAGCAAGGCTCCATTCGTAAAGCATTACCTGTTTTCCATCCAAGACGTCTTCAAAGTTTCGCAATGTCTACGCGGCGACGGACGTCATCACACTCGAACGGGGCGGGATGGTGACGTTAGCGCCAAGGATGTAGAGTGCCTTGGGTTGCTCAGAAGTAAAGTGTTTTTCATGCTCCGTCAAGAAGGTCACTGACTTGGATTGAAATCCATGCCAAGGATGACGCCGCGGGAACACTGGACGAGTATGACGAAGGCTGCCAGACACGTTTCTTCTTGGACCGTTACCTTGGAATTGCATGTGCCAGTCGGCGTGATCAAGTTACCTCTGGCAGTACGAAATTGCGGGCCTTTCCAAGGTGTAGTCACCTTTTTAAGAGTTGCGGCGAAAGGCACCGCTGTACACGGGCGGTGTTACGTCGGTTCCGTTCATGGAAATGTTCAGATCGGCGGGTGCAGCTGCCGGGGGAAAGGGGGGGGGGGAGGGCAGGACCATCGCGAAGAGCGGTCGCAGCTGGGGTGCGGCACTAATTGGTTGCGGTGCGATGGACAACTGGGGCGTCGAGGCGGTATATCAGGGCATTGCCTCCTCTAGAAAGATGCCTGCGGCGTCGCTCGCTCACCCATTGTAGTCGCCGTGCCTTGAGTTGCGGACGGTTGTCAAGAGATGGCGCTAGCTACTTCACTATCTGCGCCAATGCGGGTGGGTGTTCAGGGTGGTGTGGAGACGCGGTGGTAGCAACCAGTAGCGGCATCGGCAGCGTTGCTCGACAAGCGCGGCGACCCGTCTGTTCGATTGCATTTGAGCGAAGTCGTTATGTTATGGCCACTTGCATATATGTGCGACTTTTTACTTTCAGCTCTGCGTCCTTATGTTTTCGTTTGCTTATTAAACAGTCTAAAACGCGCGGAAGGCGCTGTCTGCCGCAGAGGCGTCGTCTATAGTGCGGCGGGGCGCGCACGGGCGCGCCACGCCCACGCGGTAATGTGCGCATACGCGCATGTGTTGCAAGCGGCCGCCACAAGGATCGCTAGCGACCACCTCAAGTGGAAAGGACGAAAAAGAGAAAGGTAAGGGCGGCAGGTTTTTGGCGCACACGGTAGGCATATTTCTAGAGGAGGCGATGATCAGGGTCGTGAGTGTCGGTGCGTCGTGGAATAGCGCGGCCAGTGGGGTGCAGCGGTAGGCGATATTTAACTTTTCGTTGAGGAGCAACCCCCCCCCCCCCCTGAAGGATGCGGCTTCTAGATTTCCCAACGGAGACTAGGCGACCGTCAGCGCGTCAGGTTGTTAAACGAACGTCAAAGAGAGGAGAAATGTCGGGAAGACGGCGACAGGGAAAACTTATATGGCGCACCAGATGCTGCGAAGAGGTTCTCTGGGGGCCGTGGCCACGCGGCGGTCGTGGCGCGTCAGCACTAAATCCCGGCAGACCCACGCGTCGGTAGATGCAACTGCGGTACACGTGACCAGCTTCCGCAGTGGTAGCGCAGCATAGGGCGATAATCGGGAATGCGCCAGACGTCGCTTTTGTTTGAGCGCATCACAGGACGTCGTGCAAAGGATGATGGGCGGTTGTAGACAGGGGCCTCCTAGTGGTGACTTGGAGGCGCACCGCCCCGACGAAGGCTGCGGCGTATGTCATTGCTTGTGGAGGTTTTGGTTGGAGAGGTTCGGGTGGCGTGAACGCTTGCTGGACCTCATCACGAATTGTGTCCGAAAAGGATGACATTTGCGGCGCCGAAGATGTCAAAAAGAGCTTCTGGAGTTTCTTTCATCCTACTGCCCGTATGGTCTCATGGATCAAGTCAGAGCTGCCAACGTCGACGACGGCGGCAGTCATCAGGGAAGCCGGACGCTCGTTCTGCTTGGAGCGCAGCTCGAGCGTATTCTGCATGATAGTGGCCTCGGTCCCAAATTATGACGTGATTTTTTTTTTTTGGGGGGGGGGGGCGGTATCGCACTAAGCAAATGAACATTGGGACTTTGACGCTCCTTAGTACCAGACGAAGTTTTCTTCTCCTCGGGCTTGATGGGGACTGCCCAATGGATGATTTCGTCGTGTCCTCAAAGTAAACGAGGACACACTCGTTTGGGAGCTTACGTCGAGTCTGCAGGAGCAGCTTGGCTTGTTCCTTGCGGAGCACGGGGCTGAACGCTGGTAGAAACTGGTTTTTGAAGAAACTCCACGTGGTTACTGTTGTCTCGGGGTTTCCGAACCAGGTACAGGCTGCACCGTCCAGCAAAAGAAACACGTGTTGGAGCTTCGAATCGTCAGCCCACTTGTGGTATTGTGCGACGCGCTCAAACTTCTGCAGCCAGTCTCCCGGGCCCGCCTGAGAAATATTGGAAGGTCCGTAGCTCCCGCAGCTGCTACAACACGAAGGACTGCGAAGAGTTAGTAGCCTGGATGCTAATGAGGGGTTGCGAGATGGGTGAAGGTGGTGCTCGCATGGCTGGTTGTGCACTGGTGGTATGGTCGGGTTCGAGAGGCCCGAACTCCGGCTGAAGACATCGGAGCCTTCAGCTGCCTTTGTGGGCAGGCGTAATCTCGATGGGAGGAGATTTCGGCGGGCTCGTGTCTCGGCTTGGCGCTGGGGTACGAAGATTGCGGTGCGTTACCCAGAAACTGCACCAGATGTCACGGAAACAGAGAGGAGCAGAACAGGAAGAACACAGGTCCAGAGAGCTTGGTGAGACGATCGGCTTAACGTCAGCTAATGATGATTATGTTGTCCTCAGGCTAAATGGCACCTACACATGGCGGGGGACTGGCCAGCGTGCATTGCTGATGCAAACGCACACACGGGCAAGAAGTGGAGTTATAGGATAATTTTTTGAGCAAGACTGAAGTTGGGATTAAACATGGGGATAAAACGTACGGAAATGAAAAAGCTGTTAAATAAACCTCTAGCAGCGAAGCCTACCTAATGCAAGTATATACGCGTGGATAAAATCACACACTTGTTTCAATACATATATCCCTTGCCGCTTGCTCATCAGATGCTCATTCGTTTACTCCCGCTTCGTCGCCTCGAGGAGACAGGCGATCGAGAACAGCGCAAAAACGAAGAAGACGAAGACCGTATGAATACGTGCCATTCAGCCTGAGGATATCATCATCATCATATCTCATGTATTTACTAAATGTGTGCTTCAGGATAAGAGAGAGAGAGCATGAAAAGGAAACCCAGGGAGGTTAACCAGATGTGAGTCTCCGGTTTGCTACCCTACACTGGGGATGGGGAATAGGGGTTAGAAAGATGACAGAAAGGAAAACGCAAAAAAAGGAACGTGCACACATGGAGACACACACACACACAAGGCGTTCCAGTTAGTCTTTCACACAGGCCTGTAGATTGTAAGAAGCGCAAAAGCGCTTGCACGGCCTTCTTCTGCGACGGTAGGTCCTTTCTATGTTGTAGAATTTTTTTTCGGATAGCGGTTGGTCGTCCAGTTGGTCAAGTTCGTGGCTAAGGCATGCCCTCTGTGGACTGTACTGCGGGCAGGAGCACAATATATGGCCAATTGATTCTTCATGGCCGCAGTGGTCACAGGTTGGGGTGTCGGTCATCCCTATGCGGAAGGCATAGGCTTTAGTAAAGGCAACACCCAACCAAAGTCGATATAAAAGCGTGGCGTCTCTACGGCGAAGCTGTGATGGCGCTCGAAGACTTAATGTTGGATCAAGTGAGTACAGTCGCGTATTTCTTAAATGTGGCTCATTCCATTGCGACTCGGTGCACTGCCGAGCAAGTAGGCGGAGCTTCCGTGCCGCGTCAGTTCTAGAAAGAGGAATTGGGACGTGGCGCTCCTCAGTATGGGCTGAGCGGGCAGCGTGATCCGCCCGTACATTGCCGATAATCCCGCAGTTACTTGGAAGCCACTGGAACGTTATTTCATGGCCGGCATCACTTATATGGTGTAACGTCTCTGTAATATGGAAGATTAGTTGTTCGTGCGGTCAGCGTCGTAGAGGTGACAGTAGAGACAGCAGTGCCGCCTTCGAATCGCAGAATATTGTCCATTTGTGTGGCGGTTCATCACCAATGTGATGAAGGGCAGTTAAGAGCGCTGCGAGCTCTGCTGCCGTCGATGTTGTCGCGTGGGTCGTCTTAAATTTGATTGTTGTAGCTTTTGCTGGAATGACGATTGCCGCCGCGGAGCTGCTTGGAAGGACAGATCCATCAGTGTAAATATGCGTCGAGTCACGGTAGTTCTCGTACAAATGTAGTAGCGTGAGCTGTCTAAGGGCTGGTGATGACAGATCAGCTTTTTTCGAGATACCAGGTATTGCGAAGTTGATTTTTGGCTGAGCGAGGCACCATGGAGGGATCGAATGTCTCGCAGCCGGAGTGAAACAAGCTGGCAATGATTCATCATATGCAGTTATCGTTTGGCTGAAAGATGTGTGTGGCCTGTCCGCTGGTAGAGAGGCTAAATGGTGACGAGGATTCCTGGCTAGATGCCTTATATGGGTCATGAGTACTTCAATTCCAATGTGGGTCTTGACAAGGTGGTCTCTAGCGATTGCTATCGTAGCCACTGTTGAAGCACTCTGAGGCAGGCCTAGACAGATCGGGAGCACTTGACCCTGGAGACTTTGCATTGTGCGTAGATTCGTTTTGCCTCTGTTGTTTATTGCTGGCAAGCTGTATCGCAGAAATCCTAGAAAAAGTACCCTGTACAGTTGTAACATGGCACTAGGCGACATTCCCCAGGTCTTGCCAGCGAAAAACTTGAACAGGTGGTGGCAGATGCCTGTCAACCGTTTTTTCACGTATGATATGTGTGGGCTCCATGACAAGTCCTGTCGATTATGACACCTAGAAACTTGCACGATCAGACCCGTCGTATTATTTGGCCTTTTATCATTACACTGTAGTTTGCCATGGGTTTGCGCGTAAATGGCACTAGTGCGCATTTCTCGGAGGAAATTTCCAGGCCTCGATTACGGAGGTAGATGACCGTTTGTGTGGCGGCTCTCTGAATTCTCGCTCGCAACTGTAGGCGTGTTACTGCAGATGTCCATATGCAGATGTCATCCGCGTACATTGATAGCCTGACTGTGGTTGGCACGTCCTCAAGGAGAGCAATTAGTGTTAGATTAAATAACACGGGGCTAAGTACACCGTCCTGGGGGACGCCGCGGTAGCTATAGTGAAGAGAAGTATGGCCTTCCTCGGTGCTTACAAACAAGGATCGCATGGATAGATAGCTCCGTATCCATTGAAACATCCGACCACCCACTCCTACCTCTGCGAGAGCAGAGAGGATGGCTTCATGCGTAACGTTGTCATACGCCCCTTTAACGTCGAGGAATAAGGATGCGCAGAGACGCTTACGGCATTTCTCATGTTGAATGTAGGTCACCAGGTCGACGACGTTATCGATCGATGATCGACCGCGTCGGAAGCCCGCCATGGCATCTGGGTAGGTGTTGTGGTACTCCAAGTACCACTCCAGGCGTCCTAGGACCATCCTCTCCATTACTTTGCCCACACAGCTCGCAAAAGCGATCGGGCGATATGATGAGAGCTCCAACGGCGACTTGCCAGGCTTCAGCAGTGGAACAAGGCGACTTGTCTTCCAGGTTGTTGGTAGCGTGCCATTTCTCCAAGATTCATTGTATACCTCAAGAAGAACTCCTCTCGCTCGCTCCCCCAGGTGACACAGATCTCGGTAGGAAATTCCGTCAGGTCCTGGCGCTGATGTGCGGCGACACAAAGCTAATGCTGCTTTAAGTTCGTGGATCGAGAATGGTAGATCCAACCGGAAATCACGTGGTGGCGGGTAGCTGCTCGAAGGCGATGGAATGTTGGTAGCTGTGAGTTGGCCGGATAATCTGGCGCAGAAATCCTCTGCCACGTCAATCTCCGATCTCTTTTGAGAGAGGGCAAGCGCCTTGAATGGGAATCGCTGTACGGGAAGTGTCCGCAGCCCGCGCACTGTTCTCCATAGTTGCGATAAAGGCTTGCGTGGATCTAGCGACTCACAGAAAGCAGCCCAACGTTGCGATTCGAGCTTGTCTAACCGGTGCTGCATCTTCTTTTGCGTGCGCCTGGCGGTCCGTAGATCGTCCATTGTTTTCGTACGTCGGTACCTTCGTTCCGCACGTCGTCGGATTGCTCGTAGTCGTTCTAGTTCCTCATCAAAATCATTAAGTTTCGAGGAGCATGTTACAGTACACATAGTGTCTTGCACCACGCTCTTGATTGCCTTTTCCAAGTCGAAAGATAAATCGGCGTCGCAGTGTTCTTCCATAATAGACTGAAATTTAGGCCAGTCCACTCTTTGGATCGTATCTTGTGTTTTGGAAGCGGTCAATCCTCTGATCTTGATGTACGTGGGGATATGGTCGCTTCCGTGCGTCTCTATGTCCACAAACCACCCTGCACGTCTGACTAGGCTTCGTGAGACGAAAGTCAAGTCAAGACAGCTGCTGTACGTGGAGCCACGTAAGAACGTAGGACTTCCATCATTCAGCAGCTAAAGTTCATTACTGGAGGCGAAAGATACCAGTGCTCTGCCTCTTGCGTTGATGATCCGACTTCCCCAGAGTGTATGATGGGCGTTGAAATCTCCAATGATGACCCAGGGATTGGAAGTTGAGGAAAGGATGTCTCGTAGTCTTTTGTAATCAGATCGACTTGACGGAGATAGTTAGGCGCCTACAAAAGTAAAGGCCAGATTCTTTTTCCTTACGTTTAGATATATATATTGATTACTGTCATTAGGTGGTACAAGCTGATGAGTGTAGGTGAGGTCACAGCGAATAAACACCAAAACCTTACTGTTTTCGTAAACAGCTGACGACATAAATGATTCATATCCAGAAAGCCTGATTTTGTTCGATAAGTTCGGCTCGGAAATGACGATAATGGGAAACATATTGGCGTACACGAAGCGACGGAAATCCGAAAGGCGCGCTTTGAGTCCGCGGGCATTCCACTGAAAAATAGCTGCTGGTCGGACCTTTTCCCTAAAAGACCAAGGCTGTGGAGCCATGATCTACTCAAGGGTTGCAAGCACCGGACTCAGAGCGTCCAGTACTTGAAGCGCACTTCTGGCAGACGGGGTGTGCATGTTGCTTAGCAGCACGCGAATGGCATTCATTAAAGGCCTAATAAGTGCTATCACTTGCTCATCTGTATTCCGCGACTCCTCGGATACAGCACCTCGCTGTACTGGGGGCGGCTTCTTCTGCGGCTCTTCTGGCGGTCGTGTACGCAGAAGTGGCGGCCATTCCTTTGTGGAAAGAGATCTGCCAGTTTTCTTTCTTCCAACATCGGTGTTCGGAGTGCTGGAAACGTGCGCTGACGATGATGCTTGACGAGGTGACTTTTCCTGAAAGCTTGATGTTTTCCGTCGTGAAGACCTTCGTCGGTGACGTCGTCTTCGCCGTACTTTCACAGCGGCCTCTTTGTGGGTAGAGTTGTCTCTCACCATTTGTTTAAGAATGGTGATCTCTTTCTTGATCTGGGGACAGTCTTTGGAAGAGGCGCAGTGATCACCTTGACAGTTAGGACACTTCAACGTGGTTGCGCTGCAGTTGTCTTCTGAGTGGGGTTCGGCACATTCAGGGCACACGGCCGAATTTCTGCAAACACCCTTCACGTGCCCAATCTTCTGACAATTGAAGCATTGCATAGGTCTTGGAATAAATGGTCGAACCTGGTGGCGAAAGTGGCCGACCTTCACGTAGGATGGAAGGCAGTCGCCTTTGAAGGTTATCCTCACACAACGTGAGTTGCCGAGGCGACCAACATGCACAATCACGTTGTGTTCGCTTGCTGGTTTTATGAGAATTGGTAGGTCTGCATTAGATATTTCATTGTCAATGTCATAGATGACTCCTGTTATTGTGGCACCATTCGTTGGCACGATGGATCAGACCTTGATGTTTCCCAGCTGCGTTACATGTTGTAGTATGGTCAGTGCGCTCGGGTTCATCACATCGATTGCCAGGATGTTTCGCCTAGTGTTTATCCTAACATCCTTGATCTCCTTTGGCACGGTGTTTTCTAGATACACGGAGAGTGCTTGCCTGTTGAGGACGCGCAGGTTGTCGGTAGCGTTCTCTGGCACAAATAGAATGGAGTGAGGCCATCGCTGAGGAGCTGTTTTCACAGTGTCCGAGCTGGACGCCGTAGATGAGATGATAATTATTCGTTTGGCCTTGCGGTACTGGACAAGTCGAAAGCTGTCTTCCGAGGACTCGTCACCTGATGCGCAGTACAGCTCTGTGTCCTCGCTACCACTCGACGTATTTCCTCGCTTCCGCGCTGTCTGCGGGTGAACGGGAACCGGGAGGATCCTCGGGGTGTTGTACATCCATCACCTCGATGGAGGGGGCGGTAGACCACACAGATGCAGTAAGAAGTCCAGAAAAACACAGAGACGGGTGAGATGTGTTCCGCAAGAGAAGCACTTCGTGCGCTTCAGGATAATATTACAGCATTGAGTATTTACCTAGTGCGCGCGATATTCTCCTACGAACGTGCAGCGGTTCTAGACTGCACCGCAGGGCTACTGTTTACATAGCTTAGTGTTCAATGCCGATACTGCTCGTTTACATAGCGTAAAACGCAATCTGAGCTCTATTTAGGTTAGGTATTATTGTGTCTTGTGCGCTGGTCGTTTCTTTACCTGTTTTGGACAATAAGATTAATCTACAAGCAGAAGCGATGGATGCAAACGCACGTGTGAAGCCATATTCTAGAAGCTGGCTATTTTAAAATAGCCATTTCACGTCCGTCTAGTCCTCTCTCATTGGTCACTCAGGTATACCCGCACCTGTCAAGCTTGTGTGGAAAGCGGCCTGGCCATTGGGTAGAAGGCAACCATACCGCACAGCAGCAGACGGTGGGCCTAAAAATTAACACGCAGAAAATCAAAGTAATGTTCAACAGTCTAGCAAGGGAACATCAATCAGTTCACCATTTGCAGCGATGTGCTGAAGGGGTAAAAGAATAGGTCTACTTAGGACAGGTAGTGACAGCTGATCCGGATTATGAGGGAGAAATAACTAGAAGATTGTTAAAAATGAGGTGGAGCGCATATGGCAGTTTCTTTCAGATCATGACTGGCAGCTTGCAAGTATCCGCTAGGAAAAAGTGTACAGCAGCTGTATCATACCGGTACTCACCTACTAGGCAGAATATTGAATGCTAACGAAAAGGGTTATGCTTAAGTTAAGGACAATGCAACGAGCCGTGGAAAGAAAAACGATAGGCGTAACGTTAAGAGACCGGAAGCAGGCAGTGTGGTTGAGGGGAAAAAAACAGGGAAAAATGACATCCTACAGTCGAAATTAAGAGGAAGAAATGGGCTTGCGTAGGGCATGTGATGCGAAGGCAAGACAACCGGTGGTCCTTAATGGCAATGGAGTGCAGCGAAACCCTGAATTCCTCTACTTTTCCTGTTAGCGCTTTCTCGTTAAGGGGCTTCCGCTTCGCTACTTTCTCTCATTCCCTTTTAAATCTAGGCGAAATCGAAACCTTACCATTCTGTGGTCGCTACACCGCACCTTTCCGACTGCCTCCACATTGTGCACAATGCTACGGTGTGCGCATAGGGATGCAGAGATGGAGTAGAGGTAGAGCATCCGCCTCGCATGCGAGAGGTCCGGGGTTCGAATCTCGAGGCAGGACAATTTTCCACCGGGTTTGAAAAAAAAAACACCGCGTGTCGATGTAATTGCATATGTAGGCAGGGATGCGGCCTGATCTCAGTTAACAGAAGCCACAAAGCATTCCCTGACCAGAAGAGGAATTGGCCAACCTGGCGTAGTACTCTGCCAGATCCTTCCATGAACAAACCAATTAACCCTCAGCCCTCAGACCCTGCAGCTGCGGAGCAACTGGCCAATGCTGCGGTCAGATCTGTGACGCAGGGGAGGGTGCTAAGAATCACTGGCTGCAGACAGGCCTCCATTAGAATCTCAACCTGGCAACGTTTAATGCTAGAAATTTCTTCAGTGAGGCTAGCCTAGCAGCCTGCTCGATGAACTATCGGGAATTAAATAGGATACTGTAAACAAAGCCCTTAGCTCGGCTATAGAAGCGCCGGCCGGAGAACACAGAAAATTTTGACTTTTACCTCTACAAGTATGCTCTCCAGCCGCCGGCTAATAGTAGTGTTAAGGGCTTCGCTTGTGAAACACGTTGTCCAGAGACTTTTGTCCCTAACTTTAAGGACGTCGGAAACAAGTTCAGGCTGCCATGATAATGCAAGGTCAATGGAATTCCATAAATCTTGTAGGTTGCGTAACAAGTTGCGAAAACGAGAAAACAGAGCACATGTCTATGAACTCATTGGCTAATATGCCTAGGTAAATGCCGGCCCTCTTTGTCTTGTGCCACGTTTCTTTCATGTTCTCCGATTCGCTAATTGACACAGCGCCCGGATTGTCCTATGTGGGAATGACCGCACGAGAGGGGAATTTTATAATCTACCCCTTCGGTGTAAAGCTTTGCACTAACTACACACGATATTTTATCCTCATTTAAAAAGTATGGAAAAGGCTTGGATTCTACTTGTGAACCTCCTGTGGACAATTTCGTACAATTTTTATTTCTTATCATTGAGTTCTGTACTGATCAGTTGTGTTGGGATTAGGCTCTGCGAGCGAAAAAGTGCCTGTGCCATTTGACTTCTCGCATCCTAAATAAGTGAAAAGAGGAATTGCTTCACTGTGTCTTGAGTCTGCGCTAAGGAAGTCATGCGTTCTCAATGTGCGACCGAGTTGTGATAACCAAATGGCCAGGCTGGCTTCAGCCGGGTTCCCTGGTTTGCTCGTGACAGGGGTCGCCGAAAGCCTCTTGCAGAGGATGAAGTCTAAGGCAATGCGAGCTGGGGCAGAGGTCCCTCGAGAAGAGGTGAGGCCTGTAGCGGTGTCGTATGCGCACAAGTTGGACCACAATCTGAAAAAGGTGTCGAGCAGGCATGGCGTTCCGCTCGTCTTCTCAACCGCCCTGAAGCTCGGAAGGGTTGGCCCTCCAGTGTAAAAAATAAAGCAAAAAGAAAAAGAAACAGGCCTCCTAACCAAGCATGGGCGACCATTCATGAGATGTACAGAACGGGTAGCTTATGAAAAGTGAAAAAAGTTGGGCGCGTTAGTAGGTATTCAATATTCGCAACAGCGCAGGAAACAGGGAGAATAGATAACACAAGCCCTGACTTCAACTGAAATTTTCTACGGGAAGGGAAGAACATATGAAACTTCTAATTTACAAAAAACAAACATAAACTGACTCTGCGTACAAGGCGTGAACTAATGCGCACGTGTCCAACAACAAAAAAAAACACTCTGGCCAGAGGAAGATAATACTTGGACGCGTTCTTAGTCGCGCTGTCAATGAATATGGGACCCTTCAGAAAATATAGCGCATTTTGTTGCACAACTACTGAAGGCCGACTGCCGCAGGTGTCTCTAGAGTTATGCATGTCATTATTTCTACAGCCAATTAGTCCTTATACCTAAAAAATGGTTGTAGCAGAAAATACTGGTGTGCAACCGCATGCACGACGGTGCAAAGCGAGGTCAGTGAATGACTTTGACGAGTCGTTATCGCAGGAATTAGGGTATCCTGAAGTTTTTATTAACGCATAGACCGGTCTGGCCAATATTTACGGCACCGCAAGAATGCGGAAACCGAAAAACAACTCTAACACTGCATGAAATGAACTTTGGTCGATGCTTGAGCTGACAGCCACCCATTTTACCACGAAGGCTAATTTCAGAGCTCCTTTTTTTTGGTGTGCGCAGATGCCACTCAACTTATAGGGTGCCGAAAAAACAACCTTCACTCCGTATTTGCCCCATATCTTCTTTAACCAATGGGACAACCGATGGACATACGGGACACCAGCTGCCTTTTTTGAGTCACTGGGAATCTGTTGCATTTCTGCACCCATTTTTTTTAAAATCTCATCACCTTTTCACATGCTCTCGTGATGAGGCGATCCGGGTACCCACTCATTTTCAGCCTAACCTGCTGCTCAGACAAGCTGTCATTGGTCGGGTGGGCGTGGGACTAGTAAACGGCTGACCGGATAGAGGACACCACAATACCATCTTTTACAAGCTTTGAGTGGCCTGAACTGGTCTATCAAAGCCTTCGCAGTTCGCGGGCGGTAATACCCACGCAAGTGACCCGGACGAGAGCGCAACCAGAGGTCCAAAAATTGAATTCTGCCATGAATCGCTAGCGTGATTAAGACCACCGGACGCGATATTCGGAGGTCGTGGGTTCGGATCCCACTGGTGGCAAGGCTGTATTTCTCCTGCTTTATGCGTAGGTTTCTTTAAGCGACACATTAATCGAAGTATGATTCTCCCACTGATAGCAGTACAAATAAAAAAATTGAAACATTCCCCATGCACCTTGGTGTCTGCTACTGGTGGCTTCCTACTTATGATTGTCAAACGAGCACCTCATTTCAAGCGTTGTCTGCTAATATATATATATATATATATATATATATATATATATATATATATATATATATATATATATATATATATATATATATATATATATATGCGTGCGTGCGTGTGTGTGTGTGTGTGTGTGTGTGTGCGTGCGCGCGCGCGTGTGTGTGTACGTGCGTGCGTGCGTGTGTGTGTGTGTGTGTGTGTGTGTGTGTGTGTGTGTGTGTGTGTGTGTGTGTGTGTGTGTGTGTGTGTGTGTGTGTGTGTGTGTGTGTGTGTGTGTGTGTGTGTGTGTGTGTGTGTGTGTGTGTGTGTGTGTGTGTGTGTGTGTGTGTGTGTGTGTGTGTGTGTGTGTGTGTGTGTGTGTGTGTGTGTGTGTGTGTGTGTGTGTGTGTGTGTGTGTGTGTGTGTGTGTGTGTGTGTGTGTGTGTGTGTGTGTGTGTGTGTGTGTGTGTGTGTGTGTGGCGCCAGCCGGGTAGTCATTCGTATAATTCTTGACAGGCTGTGCCAAGTGCAACGTCATCATGCATAGGGCTGGCCGTAGAAATCCCCCGTTTGACAGCGCAAATACAGAGGACAGCGGGCTATCCTTAACTTTGTGTTTTGCGACAAAACTAATCTTGGAGGTATGGCGGGGCGCACACAATCTTAACGTTGAGAACTTTCCGTACAAATTTTGTTTGCATCTGTGTACACATCGATAAATCACTGGAGTTGCCGTTTAATGATGGACATAATGCGCGCCCATGGAGAGCCAACCCTTTTCAGACTGGGCTCAGAAGGCGATGCTAACAGTAGGTTTGAGGAAAATACACAATTAAAAAGACGGACGGTCGACGACAAAGCGCTGATTTTTTTCCGGACCTGTCTCGGGGTGAGAAATGCGCGTTATAATTTTGCGAAACAACAAGGTTGCTAGCCTGCATGCCGTGTAATATTTTGCTCATCAACCATTTCACTCTCAACAGAGAGAGCAGGTTCATAATGGAGGCAACCTGTCAAAAGAAGAAAATGACGGCACCGATGGAAACAAAAGCGAAGACGCCCGTGAGGAGCACTCGCTGGAGCGACGAGTGAAGCGCAACGATGACGACCGCTTCTTTCGCGAATGTGCTATATGATTCTTATACACAATACCCTATAGCAGGGTGACAGAAAAGCCCTGTAACTCTGTTTTTATTATATCTCATTCAATTTTGATCGCATTTATTACTAGCTATTCTACTATCGTCCGTTCGTTTTTTATTTTCGCTGCAAATTTCCTCTTCTGTGATGAACCTCCTCACATTCTGGACGAATTAAGTTTGGCCACCGAATTTCTCCGATCGCAGTCTGCATGCCATTTAAAATACAAATCCGAGGAATCACTGAACCACGCTCTTGAGAAGGCCTGGAGAGAAGTCGCAAAGCATCGCCGCTAATCTTAATAACTTCGAGGAGCGTTTTGAAGCCTGTATCAAAGCATAACGTGGACACTTTGAACTTTAAATATAAGTTATTGGACAAAATTTGAATGTGCTTTCGGATAAAGAAAGAGCGCCTCATTTTATTTGTGTGTTCAAAGGTTGTGGCTGCTTTTTTCGTGTTACATTATTTTTCTGTCGCACACTGCAGCACACTGCAGGCTATAGAATTTTATACACAGATTATATTTGATAGGGAATTATGCCTGTTGCAAGAAATTCATTTCTTTGATGAAAGCATGATGTTCAGCTGAGCTCCTTAGCATCGACAGTTCAAGGCGGCCGGTGCCGAAGAACATGGGCTTCGTTGCGTCCACCCCGATAATTCCACATTCAGTCGCGGTAAGACGTACTATTAATTGCGCGATTCACCTTGTCGGTACAGTAAATTGCCTTGTTGAACGTTTGCTGTTCCAATACGCGACAACAACAAAATATTCACACAAGTCTTGAACCAACCTCACCGAACACTCTCTGCGGGCACAATTTTTTCAGCTGCCACGGAGCCAATGTCGCTTTACTTGTACCACTGTTTTTAGGATTGCTGCAACACAGTGCCAATTTCGCCTCCAGTGAGGTTGCAGCGAGGGAATTTTCTGGTCGATCTTTTGCCTGCCTCACTTTGTGCCTCTGTTGGTGATAATCGGTCCTGAAAAAAATCAGAGAATAGGGGACTCTGCGTTTTTTTTGCGGCTAAAAAATAAATGAGCAGCTGTTACGGGCAGGTCCTTTTGCCCGAATTTTAAATTTTATACAGAATATATTGCCAATAAACAAGGGTCGGTCTGAAAGCAAACCATGCATTTGCTCTCTAGGTTTCCACTCACAGTTGCCATTCAGCCTCCACGATGAAACACTGTCAGACGTTGACACTACAGTGCATAATGTGCATAATGATAGTTGTTAACTTTTGGCAGCTGTGCGACTTTACTTCCTTTTATTGGCACTGTTTTCATCATATGTTTCATGTCTGCCAAACGCTCATTTTCCAGACTCGCCATGCACTGGTGTTCTTGTAATGAAGTTCGTATTCGAGCCACTCAGCCACAGAGTCATGTCGTATCACTGGCGTTTTCTTGACAGTTTTCTCCGCACTCTGCTCTGTCACCATAGCTCTTATCCTTACAGTCACGCCACCGTCGGCGCAGGAACAGCCATAGCGCTGCGCCTCCTTAAATTAATTAATACCCGAACTGACCCACTCCACCCCCCTCCCAATCAATGACCCCAACTGCCCTCTGCATCCTTTCGTCGCGATCCTCAGGTAGTCGAAATTATTCCAGAGCCCTCCACTACGACATCCCTTTCTCCCTCTCCCTTCTTTCATTCCACTCTTCCTCCCTTCCCTTATGGCACTGTTGAAGTGTCCACTGAGAAGTGTGACACCTACTGCGCTTTTCGTTTCCTTATAACCATTCATCATCGCGCCTCTTTCCCTTGCTCAGCGCTACGTTGCAATTATGAGCCCTCACCCACCGTGGTGCGGCCCCGTGTTCCCTCTCACCCTCTCCACTCGGCAGTTGGCCCGGCGATGCATATATGCTCCCGCTTTCTGTATCCTCCGAGCTGCGACACGAAAGTGCAGTGCTCTTTCTCTGTGACCTTAGCGGTCAGGTTACATGACCCATTTGTTCTGGGAGCCACTGGGGATGTCTGCGCAGTTCGCGCCAAGTTCATGAAACGCTACGGATATAATACTACCACTGCCGTACTTCTTGACTGCACCGGTGGCGTCGTGCGACTAAGCAGATGGCTTCGTCTTCCTCGCAGGGAACGGTACTTGCTGCCTCGGCAGTGTTCGCTCTCGAACTCTGGCAAACCGTGGGCAGGACGCTGTCCGGACTGGAACCGCCGCGGATGAACGCCACCACTTTCCACTGTTCCAAAAACGTTGTGGCAGGCTCTGCGACCCTCGACCTTTTCAAAATGTCACGACAGCCGCGCGGTGCTGTCAATCACACCTGTGTCGAACAAGGAATATTACCAGGCAGGTAAATATCCCTAAAAGTGTTCTTATGGTGCAACAGACTTTAGTCATCTTAGCAGAATCTGAATTGAGTAGCTTCTTCTCAACAAGCTGCTGGCGCATGTAGCGTCCCCTAAGGACAGCGGCATTGGCATTGAGCTCGTGTTCGACATTGATTTTATGCATTTATTTACGCTGTACCATTCACCGCCAATGCGTTACAGCAGGAAAGGCGGCTGTACAAACCACTAGATGACATCAGGTGGCACAATTTCATGAAAAAACAATAAAAGTGCAAGCACATCTTATGAGCATAAACACAACACAACATTGGAACAAGAACAGTATATCTCGCTCAGTAAAGAAATAAATGTGCTTCTGCTGGCACCTGGCACATGCAGTGGAAGCGAATTCCATTCAGTGACTGTTTTCGGAATAAAGAAAAATGTCATGTAATTAGTTTTTGAATTTATTTTCGCGATTTTGTCTTCGTGGTCTTCCTGGCCAACATGTAATGGGGCGGGGGGGGTTGAATATATTTATGCTTCTCAGATTTTGCCAAATTACAATAAATAGAGCACATCAACCTCAGCCTATGTGTTTCCACCTTCGCACCGACAATTCTAGTTTGTTAGTATTTTAATGTCAGACGTAGAAATACGGGGGCACAGCTTTCTGCCCCCCGCACTCCCACTCCGCGGATGCAGCGTTTCTGCGCGCTAACCGCGGAGGGGTTCGTGCCCGAGGGAACGAAGGGAGGGACGACAAAGCGTGAACACTCATATGTTATTTATAACACTTGCCATTAATACATAGACCGGGCCAGCTAGCTACAGAGGATCAACGAGGCATTCTTCGGAAATAAAAGGCTACGTAAGAAGGACACCAGACTTACCAGCTGGGGCAGGGCGCGACTTTGGAAGTATCGGCAGCGAACATTTGTATGCGCTGACAATGGCGGCCCGGTTATCCTGTGCGCGCCGCATTCTTGGGGCAAAGCCATCCCCGAGCAGTTTCTGGGGAAGGTGACGAGAGCGAGCGTTTGCTGCGCTCCGTTCGCTGCCTGGAACCAGAAGTCCAGCGGCAATGCACGACGGTTCTCCGTGCGCCTGCATCGGAAGGTGACGAGAGCGTGCGGCTGCAACCGCTCGTGACGCTGGCCGGATCCCGAAGAGGCACACAACGGCTCCGCACATTCCGCGTAGCCTACCAGGTGGCGCTCCCGTCGCTGTTTCCGCTTCCCCCATGAGGGAGACTTCCCTGCTCGCCCAGCCAGTGTTCGCCTGGTGGTGAAGATGGTGAAGACGCAAGATGGTGAAGATGGGCCGCGTCAAAATGGCAGGGAAAACAGGTTCTCCACATCCCTTCCTCCTTAAATGTGTGCCTACGGTTGAACTCATCCATGAATGCCAACGACGAAGTGTCCACGAGCGCTGTGGTCACGGCTGTAAGCGAGTTCGTACAGGCGGGGTGCCGGGGTTATGCGATCAGAAGCAAGGTACCGGGCAGCCGTCCTTGTCCTGCGGCAGACATCCAAAATTAGCGTGCCGGGAGGTTGTTGTTCGCGCTGACGCGCCTTTGTTGGAATGCAGGGGGGGTGGGGGTGGGGGGGGGGGGGGGGGGCTCGCTGCCGGCTCTCGTAGCCGCTGCAAACTGCTTGCCAGAGACTCCGCAGCTCGATGACTCACGGCCGCAAAGCAGCAAGCAGGGACCCATACAATGGACAGCAGTCCGGGGCAGCTTCTCTCGAACTCTGCATGTCACTCCTATCACCTCCAAACGTTTGAATCAAAGGCAATGGATACCGCGCAAACTGACCATTTCTAAAATGCGGAGCAATGCCAGTGCCAAACAATTCTATCCAGGACCGCCCAAACGGTCGGTTCATCTGAACCAAGCCAGCTTTCTTCGATCGAAGCACATTCGCGGTTCGCTTTCCGTCGTGGAGTTAAGCTCACTTGAACTGCATTAGCGTTTCTGGTTCCGCGAAATTATCAATTCGCTTCGCAGCCGTAAAAAAATTTACGAAGTACGTTTGAACAAAGTAAGCTTTTATAGTTGAACGAGACTTATGGCTCTAGCGAGGTTTGTATAAAACAAGCAAACGCGTCTGCGCGTGCCTGTGTACGGTACTACTGTTTCCTCCTAAAAGCTACAGGCAGCTCCCGAACAGTCTTAGGCCTACTCGCTCTGACGTTTGCCAGTGCCAACGCAGATTCCAGGACAATAGCTAGAACACAACGCCACGAGGAGATACGTTTCTGCCAAGGTGACCTAACGCGAACGGCACCCACCGCTTCTCGCGGTGTCGCAGCGCCCCGGTGCTTTTTGGCAACCACGATTGCAATCCAAATCAGCTGATTACGGCACCCGGCTCCCAGTGCCAAAGAGACAGAATAGATAATATTTACAACTACGTACAAGAAAAATTGGGCCGCCCTTCAGGCTTCCGCATTCACTCGCTTCTGGCTTGCTGTTCTCCGTGGAAGGCTCGGTCTCGCTCTCCATGTGCGGACCTCATAGGTTCACCTTCCAAAGGTGTACCGATGAAGTGCGCATCAGAAGCGTAGCATGCACGGCAATTCTCTCATGCTGCTATTATGTTTATCTCGCTGTCAAGAAAGCATCTTAGCCTTGCTAGTAACTCCGAATTCGGGTCAGGCCTAGCGCTGTTCCCAAGCCGGGTGGGCATTCCACGAACCAAACTGACTGTCAACTCTCGTCCCAAGAACTTGCCACACGTTGGGCTGCCATTGTGGAAATATGGGGGTCAGCCTTTCGCCCCCCCCGCCCCCCCTGCGAACTCTCACTCCGCGATGTAGCATTCCCGCTCGCTAACCGCGTAGGGGCTCGTGCTCGAGGGAACAAATGGAAGGGAGCACAAAGCGTGAACACTCATATGCTATTTATTACAGTTGCAAATAATACACAGAGCGGGCCAGCTTGCTACAGAGCATCAACGAGGCATTCCTCGGACGTTGAAGGCTACTTAAGAAGGGCTTCCGACTTACCGGCTGGGGCAGGGACGTGACTGCGGGGGTATCGGCGGCTAACAAATGATCTTCGAAAATCCAGGAAAATGGCGTCTGTTTCATATTCGGTGTGAAAGCCGTTTATATCGCGAAAAAATTCTAATGTGTTAGTGGAACAAGACGGGCATCTTTTCTAAATCCATATTGATCTCAAAAAAGAAACTATTTTATTCTAATTGTTTTGCTATGTTACTAAAGTGATTATGTTCGAATATTTTACAGGAAGAGGAACACAAAATAGAAATGCCTATAGCTCGTACAGATGATTTAAAGCCACATTTAAAAACCGGAACCTTCCATATGACACACTATGAGAAGCACTCCTTATTCAACAGTTTCACTGAATGTTATATGTAATATGATGATACTGTGGGAAAGCAGACTATTAATACTTTGGGAGATGTTTCATCGAAACTAGTGGGTTTACCATCAACAACAGAGGTTAGTTATTTCCTGATACCTTTAAGCGTAATTGGAACAGGAGGCATTTCAGTTTGAATATTGTTCATGTAGGTAGGTAGTATTCGATAAGAAATCTTTGTATGAAGAACTGGTTTTAGAGCATTCGTTGAAGTGCTCAGGTTTATATTTATTTCCCCTAAATTATGTGTTATTAAGGAGGGTACTTAGGATGCCCGTCTTTTCTTTGCGTGGTTTTCTTATGTACTCCCATAGGGCTTTTGGATGGGTTGAGATACACTTTTCAAGCCCGGCAAAATAATCCGCCTTTGCAGAGCTTACATCTTCAGTAGAGGCTGTGTTGAAATGACGCCACCGTAGTTTTGACTTTCTATTTGGTGACGTTTTGTGCTTTTTATACGCAAGCGTTCTTTATATAATTTTTGACTGTAAATTACCCATGGTTTGTCTGCTTTGATATATCCTGATAGGTATATAGATTGAATGTGTTTTTCGGATAACCATGTGGTGGGAATATACGTTTCTTATTCCGTAGGTACATGCTGCCAGTTCTGAAGGGACAAGATTACTAGCAAAAATATTGCGGTCTCCATATCCCGGAATTCTATACATTTATGTAACCATGGTTCGACGATTACACACTAATACTTAAATCTGGAAGGTTATTCCCGCGATTTAAAATTCTAAAACACTGTTCTAAGCCATATTCATTAATGACATCATAGAACGCTGAGGAGATCAGTATAAATCAACAATTTTCTGTCCGGCTAGTGTCAGGAAAGTTGCAATCCCCGGCTAATATTGCACGCTCATCAGGTGGACAGGCCAAGACAATATCTAAAGATTTAATAAAATCCGCTTCTGAGCTGGATGGCCGGTAAATTGCATCTAAAGCCAACGTTCTACCGTCGCAGGTACGTAGCTTACACCATATGGTCTCTGACAGCATGTCCTGGTTTTCAATTTGTGTGCACTTTGTGTTGCTTTTTGCTCCAATCAATACGCCACCACCCCAATATTTCCCATCTTCTTCAAATACCTTGTAGAGCAAAGGAAATATTTCACAGTCATTCACACTAGTATCCAGCCACGTCTTGCTTTGCTACGTTCAGTTGGCATCAGTTTTTTGTTTAATTTTGTTGCCGTTTGCATGTCATCGTCGCAAACAGACGTCCTTAATTAAAACTTTGTCGTCGACCATGGAAACCTTGTATTGATCGTTCTTTCTTGCTTTGCTAATGAAGAGCTCAGGGATTCCACCTAACCTCTCTAACTCGCGGTGAAAAGTTTCTAGAAAATCCAAGCTCACTTTCTTTTAATTTATTGGAATTACTGATATAAAATTTGCAGTAATTGTTCAATTCCGTGTATCGTCATGTTTTCCTATTTTCTGTGCTTTCTGAATGTCCCCAATGGTAATTTTCAGTTTATTCCGGCAGAAGTCCTTAATTATCTCCTCTGATCTTGCGCAGAATAATCTAGGGCTTACGGTCTTTAAGTTGATCAAATACGAAATTTAATCTTCTACCCGTGTTCTCAAGATTGTGAACCTTTTCGCCGATTTGGCAGTGATTTCGAAGCGCACCGTATACGTTCATTACTGGGCTAAGGAACTTATCGTACGAACGACCTGTCGTACTAATATTGCCAAGATTTACGGTTAGAATAAGCACGGTGATAGGACTGCACTGGCAACTGATCACCAGGCGAAACTGGCTTTCACATGAAGAGTGGTTTATAGTAAGCTGTGGTGAGCTACTCTGACTGCTGTCGGCACATGTTGGGGAAGAAAAACAGTTCGTTTTTTGTCAGTGTCATATTATTATCATGGTCGTAGTTTCTGTAGGAGTGCTAGTGCACAAAATCAACACAAAGTATAGTTAGAAAATGCAAGTAATATTATTGCCTCATTAAACGAATTGATCCTTGAATCTTTTGCTTGTGTGCGCGCGCGCGGCAGCGCAGGTAATGACGTGTTCCTGCTGTACCAGATGTCCTCCTATTGGAGCTCCTTCGTCGCCATGATTGTGACGGTGTCTTCAAGCCTATTACTCAGTCCTTTACTCGGTAAGTGTGGTAATGTTGCTTTGCCTTTCAGGGTGTGCACCTCCTTTATTGTCTCTGGCAAACGCAAGATTCACCTCTTCTCGTTTGTTAGTGAAAGATTCTGTGGGCGCTCCTATAAAACAACCTTCTCCTCAAAACTCAAGTTAGCAGTTCATATGCATGCCGAATCTTGTTCCAATTTCCATGACATTGGACTTCGGTGCGTTTCATGCGCTGAACGTTATCTTTGAAGCTCGCACATAAAAAAACCATCCAAATTTATCAAAACGCGTAACGATGCCTCTGGATTCTGCCTGGACGTTGACGCCAGTTAAACTTGAGCGCGTCAACGTTCAAGTCTTAGGTCTTAATTAATCAAAAGTCATGCTCAATTTAAAGTCTGGGGTGAATTGTGGGCAAGAAAAAGAAACTAATTCTGGCGGCGACTTAGTGAGAAAACTCGACTGTATTGACACCTCAGTGCTCATTACAAATTGTCGTGCGTATGCGTGAAACGCCTTTCTTTAGCAAGCAGCAAATTTCGAGCAATATATCGAATAACCAGCGGGATGATGTCTAGCATCAAAAGTCGTTTTATTGCAAGGTGTACCAGGTCGAGCATTGTAGTCAAGGATACCATTTATTGCATCATATACTCTCAGAGAGTAGAGCAGTAAGGTACGAGGGAAATAAGTTGAGTGCAGTTAAAACTGCAACCTGTAGCCTCAAGAGCGATATTTAATTATGTCGCAACGTACTGCCTCCCACTACACCTCGCAGAGAAGCGAATATTGCGACTTTTGAATTGCGGAGAAAGTTTAATGCATAAAAGTTGCGTTCCTAATTTCATTATTACGCAGTGAAAATAAACTGTTCGTGTGATACATTCGTCTTTCCTGCCGTCTTTAGTGCACTGTGAAAAAAATTGAACTCATCTAATTTTTATGAAGTGTTGCAAAACGAGCGTTCAAGGAATAGGCAAATTTTTTACATACAACCACCAGTTAGTTGCTCACAACGATTCATTAAAATATAGCTCGTTTTGAAAAATATTAAAAGAGCTGTAATTTACTTCCAGACTCTGTCGTGAATTCTTCTTTTATTTAATTTTTACAAGTTGTTTAGGGGGTTTTATATACCAGAAAAACCTAGCTTTTTAGGTTATTACTTTGTAACTCTAGGAAGTACATGAAGCCAGTGTATTTGTTTCTGCCCTTAGTAGCATGGCATTTTAGCACTATAAACAATGTCAGAGATCTACTGTGCCTTGTTCGTGTTTAAAATGCCTTGAAACTGTGCACTATTTTTTTCAATGTGTTGACCGCAAACGATAGTCTACTGCTGTAATGGTTCTTTTCTTGGGTTAACCGTATAAATATACTTTGAAAAATGCAGGCAGTGGCAAAACATCAAAGAGGGGCCTGGGAACGCCGCAATAGTAAGCGTAGGTCGGGTCAGCGTAATTAATTCATTTCACTGTGGTGGTTCATTGTTATGGTGCTCGGTTACTGACCCGAAAGACGCTGGTACAGCGGCGGCCGGATTTCGATGAAGGCGAAATGCTAGAGGGCCGTGTATTGTGCGATGCCAGTGCACGGTAAAGAACTCCAGATTGTGGAAGTTATCCGGAGCCTTCCAAGACATTCCTCATAACCTCAGTCACTATGGGTCGTTAACCGCATACGGGAATCCTGGAGGCCTAATTGACAAGTGAAAGTCGCATATTCATTCAAACCATCCAGGAAGCTTTCCGCGCCCGTAAATAAATGAAGTCAATCGAGATCCCCGCGTTTATGCAGCATCTCTTATAGCTAATGAAGTGACATTTGGAAAACTACATAGGATAGGATAGGAAAACTTTTATTGAATCATAAGTATTTAGGCGATCAGAAGTCTTCTTGCTTGCTTCGCGTGTCGCTGTCTTCACGCTGCGCTGCAGGGAAGGCTTCTTCAGCAAAGGGTGGTCCCTCAGGCCAGGGCTCCACTGAGTTTGGCTGCATCCCGTGCGTGCTCTACCATCCTCTTTTGGACGGCGAGCTCGCAGCTGACGAGCCGGCTCTCCCAGTGCTCCGCACTCGGGGGTTTGTGTTCTCGGAATGCGTTGTTTCGTTCGCATTCCCATGTTATGTGAAATAGTGTGGGTGTGGCCCCGCACCACGGGCATGTGCCCCTATATTCCGTTGGGAACATCTTGTTGTATATAAAGAGGTTGGGGAAGGAACCTGTTTGTAATCTACGCCAATCTGTTGCCTCCTCCTTGGTTAGTGCTTTATGCGGGGGCGGATATTTATATCTCACCCCTCTGTGATGTTGGAGTAGTTCTGAATAGCTCTCCCCGAGGATCATGGCGCTCAGACCACGGCTCTCCTGCTGCTGTCCGACTCGGAAACAAAAAGCTCGAGGTAGACCATCCGCCGCCTCATTGCCCCTTATGCCCTCGTGCGCAGGTATCCAGATTAAATTATGTTGGACTGTTATGCTCTCTGAGAGGTTGCACTCTCTGAGCACCTTAAGAGCAGCTTTGCTAATTCTGCCCTTCGTATAATTTCGACAGGTCTCTTTTGAGTCCGTGAGAATATTCAATGATTTGTTCTCCCTATATCCTTTTGCTGCCGCCAGCGCCACGGCTAACTCCTCGGCGTCCGTTATACTCCAGATTTCCGTGGATGCCCCGGAGGTTAGTTCCCCATCTTTGTTTACTACCACTGCCGTACCTATGTATTTGCTTCTGCCGCTCGCTACTTCCATAGCGCTTGCGTCCGTGTAGAAGGTGTTATCCTTCCCCGCTAGTGTTCTTTCAATGTGTTCTGCCCTGGCCTTCCTTCTGCCTTCGTGGAGCCTGGGGTCCATGTTCTTTGGAATGGGTCTGACATAAAATGTTTTCCTTATTTCGGTAGGCATGTCTTCGTACCGCTTTGTGTCGATGTATTCGCAGCCTATTCTGTCGAGCAGTGCTCTCCCAGTGTAGGTCCCTCCTAGTCTTTTAATTTGCGATTTTCGTTGCGCTTCCACCAGTTCTAGGAAGGTGTTGTTGACGCCAAGCTGCATGAGCTTTTCGTTGGGTGTGTTTCTTGACAGGTGTAATGCTGTCTTGTATGCTTTCCTTAGAATGGTTTCGATTTCTTCATTAGACGTTTTGGTCCTTACGTGGAAGGGAAGCGAGTACGTAACTCTGCTTACAATGAGGCTGTTGACCAATCTTAGGGTGTCTTCTTCTTTCATCCCATGTCTTCTTTGAGAGACTCTGCTTATCATTCTGCTGACACTTTCTGTTGATTTCTTGAGTAGGGAAATCGTGTGGTCGCATTTCCTACTACCCTGCAGCCACATGCCGAGGATGCGGATCATTTTGCATTCCGGTATGAGTTGTCCTTCGAGAGAGACTTCCAGTTTCGCCTTAGTCTGGTGTCGGCCCACTCTCAGGAGTTCAGACTTTTCTGTAGAACAGTTGAGGCCTCTAGCTGTCACGTAGTCTTCTACGCATCTTGCCGCTTCTTGCAGTGCGGCTTGCTTTTCTTCTAAGGTCCCTCCGGTAGCCCAGACCGTGATATCGTCCGCGTACATCGCGTGTCGGACTCCCTGGATTTGCTCGAGTTTTCTTGCTAGGCCAATCATCGCCAGGTTGAATAATACGGGCGAGATTACGGAGCCTTGGGGCGTACCTCTGCTAGGCGTTGCAAAGATATCGCTCCTTAGTTCTCCTAGGCCTACTGTTGCCGTTCTGTTTGAAAGGAAGTCCTTCACGTAATCGTGTGTTCTCTTCCCGCAGTTCGCGTTGATGAGACCTTCCATGATGGCCTCGTGGCTTACGTTGTCGAAGGCTCCTTTGACATCGAGCGCCATGACCACGTTTTCGCCTTTTCTTGGCATAGTTTCTAAGACCTCCTTCTCGAGCTGTAGCAGGACATCTTGCGTCGAGAGATTGGCTCTGAACCCGAACATTGAGTTTGGGTAGTACTTTTCGCTCTCCAGGTGTTGTTGGATGCGTTTGGTGACTATCTTCTCGTAGAGTTTGCCCAGGCACGATGTGAGAGAGATCGGCCTCAGGTTATCGATTTGGATTTTCTTGCCGTGTTTGGGGATCATCACTACGACGGCGTGTTTCCATGCCGCCGGGACTCTCCCTGCTTGCCATAATTTGTTTAAGTAGCGGACTAGCTGGTCTATCGCTTCGTCGCTGAGGTTTCTAATGAGGGAGTTCCGTACTCGATCTGCTCCCGCTGCTGTGTTCTTGGTGGCTGATCTAATTGCCTCAATGACCTCTTCCCTAGAGATGGGTCGATCCATGTTCGGGTTTTCTTCGCCTCGGTATTCACCGTGGTATCCCTCCGGTTCTCCCGTTCCGTAGCATTTCTTGCGAACCTCTTCGAGCATCTGCTCGTCCGTTCCTTGATACTGGTGTATGAATCTTTGGATAGAATTGCTGCTTTCCCGTTTGCTCTTGCTGGGATCCATCAGGCTTCTGAGTATTTGCCACGTTCTGGCTGAACTGAGGGTGCCCTTCAGCGAGTCTGTGAATTGTTGCCACCCCTGTCTAGCCAGTTGTGTAGCGTACTCTTCCGCCTTCTTACTGATCTCCGCAATCTTCCTCTTGTGTTTCTTATTGAGTTTCTGTTTTTTCCATCGTTTGGTGAGACCGCGCCTTGCTTCCCATAGCCTAAGCAGCCGCCTATCTACCTCCGGTGCTTCCTCGGTCCTGTCCACTTCTCGGGTGTACATCTCTTGGATCTGTTTTAGCTGGTGGCTCCATTCCTCCGGGGAGGTTATGTCGCCGGTCATCCCTCTGCAGTGTTCTCGAAAAGCGTCCCAGTCCGTTAGCTTGGCTGTGCCGATCTTCCTTTTCGTATGTTCTGCCTCCAGTTGCAGGCGTAGAATGTAGTGATCGCTCCCAAGATTCTCGAGCGTATTTTCCTATTCCACGTTTCTGGCATTCTTTACGAAGGTTAGGTCAGGGCAGGTGTCTACACTGACGCTGTTTCCTATTCTGGTTGGTTGGGCTTCATCGGTTAGGAGCTCGCATCCTACGTTTTCTGCCGCAGTGCTAATCTCTCTACCCTTTTTGTCGTCTTTCGCGTAACCCCACTGTGGACTCTTGGCATTGAAGTCTCCTGCTACGACTAAATCTTTGGATAGAAGTCGCATCGTTGTAAACGATGGCATAAGCATAAGTTTATGAAGTCACGGATGTCAGTTTGTGGCTGAAGAAGCTGTCGATAGTGCGCATTATTGTGAAATATCAGTTGCACAAATGTTACTTGACCAAACTTTTCAGTTACACGAAATTTTGCCAAACCTTCCTCCGAACTGCCATTATATTGGCGCGTGCTCATGGGAGCGCGCCGACGATGAAGACGAAGTGTGCGTGTGCCGGTGGACAAAGGCGAAGTAAAACACGTTTTTGGGCAAGTTGGTAACATTCTTGATTCATATTGCAGCGAAGAAGCACACACACACAGAGAAGGAACACGCAAAAAACACGGACGAACGCTGCACTCACAACTGGTTTACTGCGAAAAGAATTCAAGCTTAAAATAGCTCACGCATCTGCGCACTACAGAAAGAAAACCAAAACAAACACGTGCCACGAAATAACATCTTATCGTATTGCCGCGAAAAGGTTGAATTCCGAAGCGTACAATAAAACGGATGCATCACTAATGCAGCAATCTGCTTTTTCCTTTATGTGAAAGGCCTCCAGGAGTTCACGTGCCGTTTTATACTTGCTTCTGCCTAGGATTCGAACACTATCGAAACGTGGCGAACATGTCACGCATGACTGGCAGTGCCTAACCAAGTGCACATTCTCTTTGTTCTTTAAATTCCTTTGGTGCTCCCCTAGCCGGTCGTTAATACATCGCCCCGTTTGACCGATGTACACTTTTCCACATGAAAGTGGCAGCTCGTATACCACCTCAGAAGCGCATTGCACATAGGGCGTAGTGTGCTTTTTTCCACACCCGCTTCTCCTTGTTTCGCTTCCGGAAATACGAGGGCACAACTTTGACAGCTTCACCGGCGCCGAAAAAACGAGCGGCACCCCATACCTGTTCGCAACCTTCTTCATGTTATGCGACACCTTGTGTAGGTAGGGGGCAACTTCCGGTCGCAGGTTCATGAACCTGCGACCGGAAGTTGCCCCCTACCTACACAAGGTGTCGCATAACATGAAGAAGGTTGCGAACAGGTATGGGGTGCCGCTCGTTTTTTCGGCGCCGGTGAAGCTGTCAAAGTTGTGCCCTCGTATTTCCGGAAGCGAAACAAGGAGAAGCGGGTGTGGAAAAAAGCACACTACGCCCTATGTGCAATGCGCTTCTGAGGTGGTATACGAGCTGCCACTTTCATGTGGAAAAGTGTACATCGGTCAAACGGGGCGATGTATTAACGACCGGCTAGGGGAGCACCAAAGGAATTTAAAGAACAAAGAGAATGTGCACTTGGTTAGGCACTGCCAGTCATGCGTGACATGTTCGCCACGTTTCGATAGTGTTCGAATCCTAGGCAGAAGCAAGTATAAAACGGCACGTGAACTCCTGGAGGCCTTTCACATAAAGGAAAAAGCAGATTGCTGCATTAGTGATGCATCCGTTTTATTGTACGCTTCGGAATTCAACCTTTTCGCGGCAATACGATAAGATGTTATTTCGTGGCACGTGTTTGTTTTGGTTTTCTTTCTGTAGTGCGCAGATGCGTGAGCTATTTTAAGCTTGAATTCTTTTCGCAGTAAACCAGTTGTGAGTGCAGCGTTCGTCCGTGTTTTTTGCGTGTTCCTTCTCTGTGTGTGTGTGCTTCTTCGCTGCAATATGAATCAAAAAAGGCGAAGTGTCGGTGTGGTTCGGACAGCCATCTAGTGAGTTCCCTGCTGTGCGCTGGACTTCGCTGAGACTGTGATCTGTGCCGGTCCTGTCTTCGTTACAT
>JARKHS020026453.1:20000-64205 GCA_030143305.2 Amblyomma americanum | reverse complement strand
GTTTACTGTGCCAGTTATTCAATACTACATGGTCTTCATGAGTCAGTGCAACTTTGCAAAGTCCTGTGACATTCTATTTAATCTCTGATAGTTCCTCGATTATTATACAGCATTGCCAGCCTCTCTTGATATTGCCGCCAATATTTGCAGTGTTTGTTCGTTTTTCAAATCTGCCGCGACACCACCTTATCGCTTTGTTTGCGACGCAAGACGCGACTAGATTTATCTCGATTGATCGCAGCCAGGCAAAGCTGATTCTACGTTGTTCCGGAATGTTCTAGTAACTTTGCGCCCTTTATCTCGAATGTTCGCTATCAGCTTTAAATTGAGCACGGCCGACAGCGGCGGGCATTCTGTTCGACGACCGCCGAGCACGCTTGTCGCTTCGCCGCCGCCGAGTGATTCAGTCCATTTTGGGTGCAAGTCAGCCCAATAAACAGTTCTTTTAGAAGACCCTTTCGTCCGTCTTCATCGCTGCTTCGACTGCCGTCACCACTACGTGACATCTGGTGGAGGTGCGGGGTAACTTCCATGTTCCGGACGCCCCCTTCAAGTCGTGAACCCAGCCCTAAGCGCTTCACACCCGAGGACGAACAAGCAGCTCAGCGAGCCAGCCGACGTCTCCAGGGAGAGGAGCCTGAGTTCGGGAAACTGCCGACCGCACCAGACAGCGAAAAGACGCTGCTACCAGCACTGCAACCTCGCCAAAGATGTCGACACCGATCATACTGCAGCAGCCGCGGGTGCCGCCAACTTTCAATGGATCCCTAGGCGAAGACCCTGAAGAATGGTTGGACCAATTTGAGCGCGTGGCGTCATTCAACAAGTGGGATGATGCGGCAAAGATTGGACACGTTTTTTTCTCATTGGATGGCTCCGCACGCACGTGGTATGAAAACTACGAGTCGTCCCTTACGACATGGGAGCTATTCAAGAGAGAACTATTGAAGGTATTCACCAGTGTCGTGAGGAAAGAAAGAGCCGAACGACTCCTCGAGTCCAGGATCCAGCTTCCGAATGAGCCCGTCCGCAGTTACGTCGAGGAGATGAAGCGCCTATTTCGCCGCGCCGATCCCGGGATGACCGAGGAAAAGAAAGTTCAGTTTTTAATGCGCGGCGTAAAAGAACAACTCTTTGCAAGCCTCGTCCGCCAGCCGCCAAAAACAGCCGAGGAGTTTATGCAAGAAGCCTGCACGATTGAGAATACCCTCGACGTTCGAGCTCGGCAGTACAATCGCCCTTCCTCTGCCTGTGCAATCCGTTCGGACACGCCGGCCACCACCAGCGACAGCTTGCGGGAAGT
Source organism: Amblyomma americanum (assembly GCA_030143305.2). Taxonomy (NCBI): domain Eukaryota; kingdom Metazoa; phylum Arthropoda; class Arachnida; order Ixodida; family Ixodidae; genus Amblyomma; species Amblyomma americanum. Next base: position 62,902 of record JARKHS020026453.1, on the reverse strand, counting down.
TATCCGCGAAATCGTACGAGAGGAGCTACGCCGATTACTGCCATCTTCCCCACAGCCACAAGCAGCGACTCTGATGGATGTGGTACGGGAAGAAGTGCAACAGGCACTTGGCACCCCGACGGCCACAGAACCCCAGGCCATGACCTACGCCGCTGCAGTAAGTACTGCTCAGCCCCAGCGACAACCCCCACGTCCTCCCCGAGATGAGCCAATCGTTCCACAACGCCGCCTCCCAGCCCCCACCCGCCCAGCCTATGACCGACGCTCAAGCCCCAGGAAATGCGACGCCTGGAGGACTTCCGACAACCGGCCGTTGTGCTTCCATTGCGGTGAGGCCGGCCATATTCTTCGTCACTGCCCGTACCGACGCATCGGTCTTCGAGGATTTGCCGTTAACGCCCCACGACCACGCTTCGGACAACGTCCGCACGAAATGGACGAGTACCTGCGTCGAGAAGAGTACACGCCGAACCGCTTTTCGCGCTCACCATCGCCGTCAACCTCGCGCTTTGCGTCGCCACGCCGCAGCTACGCAGCCGCGGTACGAGGAAGGTCGCCCAGCCCCCGTAGGGGAAACTAAAGGCAGCAACCTCTGGAGGTGAGGTTGCTCACGAGCTAAACGCCGAAGATCCTCCACCGACCACGCCCCATGAAGACGCTGCACCCGCGACGCCGCATGAAGAACCGACACTCGCTGCACCGACGCCGCACACAATGAGAACCTCGACCACGACGCAAGCCACCTTGAAATCGACGCCGCCACCCAGAGGAGCCTCGACCACACGACCAACTCGTGACTCGCATACGCGACGAAGCCGTGACCCGACGCCGAGAGCGACATGCAATGCAAGAGCCAGGACCTCCGACCTAGAAGTGACTATCGACGGCCGGAAAGTTACCGCTCTAGTCGACACAGGAGCCGATTACTCGGTGATGAATGGAACATTCGCTGCGCAGCTCAGAAAAGTCATAACGGCTTGGGACGGCCCACAAATTCGCACCGCTGGGGGCCACCTCATTACGCCATCAGGACGATGCACAGCTCGAGTGACTGTCAGAGGACATACCTATCCTGCGACCTTTGTTGTGCTACCGCAATGCTCCCGCGAAGTGATCTTGGGTATGGATTTCCTTAATGAGCATCAGGCGATCATCGACCTGCCATCCAAGCTGATCACGCTTACGACGGACGAAGCCATCGCTTAGATGAAAACTCGGGAAAATCACGTTGCCCTAAGTGTCCTGGAGGAAGAAGTGAGCGTCCCACCCCGTTAAAGCGTTATCGTGACCGTAGGCGCCACGAAAGCCATAAACACTGAAGCCATCATCGAGGGGAACATGCAGTTGCTACTAGACCGAGGAATCAGCATCGCACATTTCCGCAATGGCCAGGCCGAAGTACTGCTGACTAACTTCAGCGAAGAATACCGGCATATTAACAGAGGAACGACGATTGCTTTCTACGACGAAATATCTGACGTACGAGATTCCTTCGCCCTCTCGGACCCCTCCGCAGAAGATCCGCCTGACCAAGAGAACTCGCCCACTTTCGACATCAACCCAGCCCTGCACCGGAACAGACAAGACCAGATCCGCAATCTGCTTCAAAACTACAGTGAGTGCTTTTCGACATCGCCGAACGTGCGACAGACGCCAATTGCCAAGCATCGCATTATAACGGATCAACACGTCCGACCTCTCCGTCAAAGCCCCTGCCGTGTGTCTCCGCGAGAACGACAAGCCATCCGGTACCAAGTCGAAGAAATGCTTCGCGACGACGTCATCCAGCCTTCAAACAGCCCATGGGCGGCACCGGTTGTTCTAGTGAGAAAGAAAGACGGCGCACTTCGATTCTGCGTGGATTACCGCCGCCTGAACTACATAACAAAGAAGGACGTCTACCCCCTCCCCCGCATCGACGACACACTGGACCGCCTCTGCAACGCCAAATATTTCTCATCGATGGACCTCAAGAGCGGCTACTGGCAAATTGAGGTCGACGAAAGAGATCGCGAGAAGACAGCATTCATAACTCCGGATGGGCTGTTTGAGTTCAAGGTGATGCCATTTGGTCTCTGTTCCGCACCAGCGACGTTTAAGCGAGTAATGGGTAGAGTGCTGGCAGGCCTGAAGTGGCAGATTTGTCTGGTATATTTAGATGACGTCGTTGTCTTCGCCTCGAACTTTGAAGAGCACCTCAAAAGACTTCGAACAGTACTAGACGCAATCAAGTCGTCTGGCCTAACCTTGAAAGCAGAGAAATGCCACTTTGCCTACGAAGAGCTGCTGTTTCTAGGCCACATCGTTAGCAAGGAAGGAGTACGCCCAGACCCGCAGAAAACAGCTGCTATTGAACAGTTTCAACCGCCGGCCGATAAGAAAGCAGTGCGCAGATTTCTCGGACTATGCGCATATTATCGACGATTTGTGAAAAACTTTTCGCGCATCGCTGAGCCCCTGACCCAACTGACGAAGGCAGACGTGCCGTTTAAATGGGAAGCGCCGCAAGCAGAAGCCTTCAAGGAACTTCAGCGTCGTTTACAGTCCCCACCGATCCTTGCGCATTTTGATGAAAACGCCGATACTGAAGTTCATACCGACGCAAGCAGCGTGGGACTAGGCGCCGTTCTCGTTCAAAAAAGTGACGGGCTGGAGAAGGTCATCGCATACGCTAGCCGTTCCCTTTCCAAGGCCCAGGCTAACTATTCGACCACTGAGAAGGAGTGCCTCGCCATCATCTGGGCTACGTCGAAATTCCGCCCCTACCTCTACGGACGGCCGTTCAAGGTGGTCAGCGACCACCATGCGCTCTGCTGGCTTGCCAATTTGAAGGATCCCTCTGGCCGACTCGCTCGATGGAGTCTGCGTCTCCAGGAGTTTGACGTCACCGTCGTTTACAAGTCCGGACGCAAGCACACTCACGCCGATTGCCTCTCACGAGCCCCTGTAGATGCACCGCCGCTTGACGACGATGAGGACGCCTTCCTGGGACCCATCAGTGCAAGCTCTTTTGCTCAGCAGCAACGCTCAGACCCCAACCTAAAAAGCCTCATCGAGTACCTGGAAAGCAAGGTTTCTTCACCCCCCGCTTCATTCAAGCGAGGACTGTCTTCTTTCTGTGTGCAGAATGAGGTCCTTGTGAAGAAGAACTTTACAGCGAACAAAACAGCCTACCTCCTTGTTGTACCTACTTGTCTCCGCGAAGAAGTTCTACAGGCTTCACACGACGAGCCGACAGCTGGACATCTCGGGTTTACTCGCACCCTCCGCCGCATTCAAGACAAGTATTACTGGCCCCGACTGTCTGCCGATGTCGCACACTATGTGAAAACATGCCGAGATTGTCAGCGACGAAAGATTCCTCCCACACGACCAGCAGGATTTCTGAACCCCATTGAACCTCCCTCAAGACCCTTTCAGCAGATTGGCATGGACTTGCTTGGCCCTTTTCTAACGTCAACATCTGGAAATAAGTGGATCATCATAGCGGCCGACTACCTGACCCGCTACGCCGAGACGAAAGCCCTACCGAACGGAACAGCAGCAGAAGTGGCCAAATTTTTCGTGGAGTGCCTTCTTCTTCGACACGGCGCCCCCGATGTGCTCATCACGGACAGAGGAACAGCATTTACGGCGGAACTCACGCAAGCCATCCTGCGCTACAGCCAAACCAGCCACCGGAGGACAACTGCATACCATCCGCAGACCAACGGACTGACCGAGCGCCTGAACAAAACCATCGCCGATATGCTCGCTAGGTATGTCGATGCCGAACATAAAACCTGGGATGTCATCCTGCCTTACGTCCTCTTCGCCTACAACACCGCAGTGCAGGAGACCACCCAGATGACGCCTTTTAGGCTCGTCCATGGCAGAAAGGCCACGACCACGCTAGACGCCATGCTGCCCAACGTTACAGAAGAAGAGAACGTCGACGTTGCCGCCTACCTTCAACGCGCAGAAGAAGCTCGAAGGCTTGCCCGATTACGGATCAAAGATCAGCAGCGGTCCGACGCCAGACGCTACAACCTACGAAGACGCAACGCGGAATACAAGCCAGGAGACCAAGTCTGGGTGTGGACGCCCATTCGCCGCCGTGGATTGGGTGATAAGCTTTTGCGCCGCTATTTCGGCCCGTACAAGGTCCTTCGTTGGCTGGGTGAACTGGATTATGAAGTCATCCCTGACGCAATGACTGCATCCCAGCGACGCCGCGTACGACCAGAAGTTGTCCATGTAGTCCGTCTGAAGCCGTATTATGCGCGCTAAAGGCCGCTGCATTTCCATGCTCTATTTTCGCAAGATCTGTTTTTTTCTCTTACTAGTCGCATTATTTGTTTTAATGCATCGGGTCGATGCTTCTTTGAGAGGGGAGTAATGCCGCCAATATTTGCAGTGTTTGTTCGTTTTTCAAATCTGCCGCGACACCACCTTATCGCTTTGTTTGCGACGCAAGACGCGACTAGATTTATCTCCATTGATCGCAGCCAGGCAAAGCTGATTCTACGTTGTTCCGGAATGTTCTAGTAACTTTGCGCCCTTTATCTCGAATGTCCGCTATCAGCTTTAAATTGAGCACGGTTGACAGCGGCGGGCATTCTGTTCGACGACCGCCGAGCATGCTTGTCGCTTCGCCGCCGCCGAGTGATTCAGTCCATTTTGGGTGCAAGTCAGCCCAATAAACAGTTCTTTTAGAAGACCCTTTCGTCCGTCTTCATCGCTTCTTCGACTGCCGTCACCACTACGTGACAATATTGTGCTGGCGTCAACCGTTCTTTGATCCACAGCGTAAATGAACCCATCTGCGTCGCAGGTATACAAAGCGCACGTGCCAGGTGCTTCGTACTCGCTCAGCGTTTGATTATTCTGTATTTATGTTCCCAGTCAGCTCAGTTGAAAGGAGTAGGTCGGCTATTTCTCGACAAAGTTCTTAGCTTTTAAATATATCTTTGCTCACATGGGAAGGCTATAGGAGTTTCCAGGAAATGTCATTCTGCAAGAATGTTCCGTGCGAAGCTTCATAACGGATAATCAAGGAATTACTGGCTGCCTTAACTATTCAAGACGAGTGTAGTAGGACCTGTAATGTTGCAAAAAAAGAAAGGAGGTGAGTAACTCTTATTCTGTATCCTATTCGTGCAATTTAGGCGACCATCACCGCTAACAACATGTTAAATGCGTGTGCATTCATTCGAAGACTACAAGTGCTTAGGTGAAGGCGGCCCCACAAAAAAAAAGCACAACATGCGTGTTACACATGGTTGTAATGAAGTGGCAGCATTCCACCGTCTAGATGTACAGTGTAATGTATCAACACTCGGAAAGTCAATAATACTAGAGCAGAGAGCAACATAACGGAATTAAAAAAATCGTATTTGGTCACAACTGTTGGGGCTGTGCTGCTGAATACGACACAAAGCGTACCGCTACATGAAGACATGCTTGACGCAGTCAGAGATGGTTATGTAGAAAAATCTTTCCAATGTGGCTAGATTTAGCGGGACCATAATTGACAATCTGAGGAACTGAATGGTGTCATGAGAGGTTGCTCTTCGTTCCTTTCTCAGAGAGAGTGTACACAACCGTCGGGTGCCCTTAATATTGTCACGGCTTGCTTGTCGTAGAGGCGGTGGTGAGCACAGGTGGTGATAGCAGGAGCACAAAAACAGGCAGGTCCGCCAGCAGCAGCGTCGTCGTCAACACGCGGCGATCGCGCTTCGACTTTCTATTTGCTTCACTACCTCCCCCTATAAAGAAGCATCGACCCGATGCTAACCCGAGAGCAGAAACATGCGGCGGAAAAGCACACACCAGTCCAGAAAATCCTGCTGGCCGATGTAAAGGGCAATGGGAAATGCAGGCGATTATCACGCGTAATACGGCTTAAGCCGGACTACGTGCACAATTTCAGGGCGGAGGAAACGACGAGATGACGGTCGCATTCCTTCGGGCATTACCTCATTGTTCAGTTCACCGATGCGGCGAAGTACCGTATACGGGCCAAAGTAGCGCTTCATGAGTTTCTCGGAGAGACCTTGACAGCGTACCGTCGTCCACAACCAGGCCTTCTTCCCAGGGTAAAATTGGGCGTCACGTCGACGGAGACTGTACCGACGACCATCTATATGCATTTGGTGCTGGAGGCGGAGTCGAGCGAGTTGCCGAGATTCCTCCGCGCGCTCGCAGATTAGACGGGCATCATTGACTACGTCGACATACGGCTCGTGTGGCAACATAGCGTCAACCATTGTGGTGACCTGTCTGCCGTGCACCAGTTGGAAAGGGAACATGCCTGTCGTCACCTGGACAGCGGTATTATACACGACTGTAACGTAGGGCAGTACCTCACTCCAACTGCGATGGGCGACGTCCACATACATGGCGATCACGTCACCATCGTATTGTTCAGCCTCTCCGTCAGCCCATTGGTTTCCGGGTGGAACGCCGTAGTTCGGCGGTGGCTGGTGCAGCTGAGACGGAGGATCTCCTGTGTGAGCTGTGCCAGAAACGAGGCACCCCGGACAGTGATCAAAACGGCAGGGGCACAGTGGCGGAGCACAATACACTGAATAAAAAATTGAGCTGCCTCAACAGCCGTCGCCGACAGAAGTGCTAGAGACTCGGCGTATCTGGTTAGGCAGTCTGTGGCTATGATAATGTACCTGTTACCTGACTGCGACGTTGAAAATAGGCCAAGAAAATGCATTCAAATTCTGTGGAACGGAGCATGCGGTGGGCCGAGTGGCTGAAGTCGAACTGGTCGTGTAGAAGGTCTTTTCCGCCTTTGGAATTCTCGAAAACTTTTTACGCAGTGAAGGACGTACTTAGGAAGTGGCGGCCAATAATACTTTTCTCAAATACGTGCAAATTCTCGGCTGTAGCCCAGGTGACCAGCTGTAGGATCATCGTGCCTAGCTTCGGCCATCTCGGCCCGCAGGTGTTCTGGTACAACAAGGAGCCATGACCTCGGGCTGCTGTCGAAGTTCTGCTTGTACAATACGCTGTGCATAATCCGGAACGTCGGCAGAATACGCAGGAAAACGCGGGGCACCACGTCTTGGTGGCCTTCTAGGTGTGCCATCAGCTGACGAATCTGAGGAGCATTCGGTTGTCGAGCAGCTATATCTGCCGTGTACAATTCCCCATGCACGCCGTCCTCATCGCCATTATCACCCCCTGGCGCCGGATTCACGGGGGCTCGAGACAGTCAGCATCATGAAGTTTGGGGCCGAATTTGTAGATGATGGTGACGTCGTACTCTTGTAGCCGCATGCTCCACCGAGAAAGGCGGCCTGCGGGATTCTTGAGATTGGCTAGCCAGCACAGCGAATGGTGGCAGGTAACGACACGGAAATGGCGACCGTGCAGATAGGGCCGGAATTTGGTGATCTGCCCAGATGACAAGCGGCATAGTCTTTTTCAGTTGTCCAGTAATTGCCCTTCGCCTTCGAAAGAGCTCGGCTGCCGTAGGCAATAACCCGCTCAGCGCCGTCCTGGAATGGCACAAGCATTGCGCTTTGTACTTTGTTGCTGGCGTCTGCGTGGAGTTCAGTGACGGCGTCTTGATCGAAATGGCCTACTATGGGGGGCGCTGCAAGGGCGTGCTTTAATTGGTGGAATTCTGATTGCTGCTCCTCGCTACACTCAAAGGCTACGCTATAGGCGGTTATGTGGCGCTGCGATCTGGTTGAAGTTGTCAACGAACCGTCTGAAGTACGCGCAAAAGCGGAGAAAGTCGTGGACAGTCTTCTTATCGGATGGTGGAGGGAAGGATTCGACGGCAGCTGTTTTCTGTGGATCTGGCTTCACACCCATTTGGCTGACAATATGGCCCATGAACTTCAGCCCACTCTATGCGAAGATTTGAGCGTGAGTCCTGCGGACAGAAGAGCTTGAAGAACCGCTTCAAGGCGCACAAGAGGGCCAGCGAAAGTGCTGGAGAAGATGACAACGTCATCCAGATACACGAGACGCGTCTGCCACTTCAGTCCGGCGAGCACAGTATCCATGACTCGTTGAAATGTCGGGGCGCTGTAAACAGGTCAAACGGCATGACCTTGAACTCGTAGAGTCCATCCGGTGTTATAAACGCCGTCTTCTCGCGGTCGCGCTCATCCACTTTAATCTGCCAGTATCCACTGTTCAATTCGATGAACGAAAAATAACGGGCATGACGGAGACGGTGGAGAGTGCCGTCGATGCGAGGTAGTGGATACACTTCCTTCTTGGTCACCTTATTAAGTCGCCTGTAGTCGACGCAAAATCGAAGGGTCCCGTCTATTTTTATTAACCAGTAATACAGGGGTGGGCCACGAATTGTTGGATGGCCGGAAGACGTCGTCGTTAACCATTTCCTGCACTTGCTCTTGTATGGTTTTCGTTTCCTTCAAGGAAACGCGGTACGGCGGTTGACGAATCGGGGACGTCGCGGTATCGACAGTAATTCTATGCTTGGCGACGGGCGTCTGATGAACTCGGGATGTCGCCGCAAAACAGTCATGGTACCGATGCAAGAGAGACAGCAGTTCGCATGTGTGGGAAGGCTCAAGCTTGGGATCGATGTCCAAGGGCAACGTTGTAGGGTCACATGACCCTGGCGGGGCCTCCTCCTCAGGTAGCGCAACAGCTTCGCGAACGTCTCTAAGTTACTCCAGTTGGGCTATAACTACCCTTTAGTCAGGTGCTGCGGCCCGTTCCTGAAGTTGGTCACGAAAACGTTGACACGCTCACGCTGAACATTGGCGATCCCTTGCGCTACACCAATGCCCCGCGTAACTAGCATCTGGACACTTCCTTCGAGAACGCCTTCGCCACAGGCGGTTGTATCAGCTCGGACCGGCAGGAAAACTCTCGACAACGGCGACAAATGAACATGGTCGGTATCAACTTTCATCGCAGCGAAGGAGGCCCGAGGGTGCATTGACGACGAAGAACGTGCGCGGATGGTCAACTTCTTCCTCCCGACATCGATTACAGCGCATTACTCACGGAGAATGTCCATGCCAAGGATAAAATGCTTCGAGCAATTCTCCGAGATCCCGAATGTGGCGGGGCACGTCCCACCTTGAATCTTTACGCGTGCAGCGCACTTGCGAACAGGGCTTACGAGGTGACCTCCCGCGGTACGTATGGGCGGGCCGTCCCACTGGGTGATAACCTTGCGAAGACGCCGAGAGAAGTTGCCGCTGAAGACCCAGTAATCGGCGCCGGTGTCAAGAAGTGCCGTTACATCACGACTGTCGATTAAAACGTTTACTTTGCTAGAGGCCATAAAACAGTCTCCGCTTTCAAGGGTACCATCGGTCAAGCTGGGACACTCCAACGTAGGCGGAGGTTCTTTACTGCGTGTAACACCGGAAACGCCACCTCCAGGCGTCGCCGTACTTAGTTTTCCCGAAGTGGCGAAAGCCTCTCACGATGAGATCCGCGAGGTGGGGGTGATGATCGGCGAGGGGGCGCCGACCGAGAGGTGCGAGGGGGAGCTGACACTGGCGATGGAGATCGTCGAAGGTATTCCTGTATACCTTGCGGGGCTGTTCACCGTGGCGGGGGCGCAAATCAGCCCGGTTGAAACCTCGAAGGTCGAGTTCGCGGTACGGACAGTAAGTAGCATTACATGTGGTTGGGCTCACCGCAGTGGAAACACAGCGGCCTACGGTCTGCAGTCCTCCAGATGTCGGTTTTCCTGCGGGCCTGCGGTTCCAGGCGTGCATCAGGCGGGGCACGAACTCATGGCGTAGAGGGCCGGAATCAGCAGCGTTCTGGTACTGACGATGTACGGGAGGTTGACGACGGACGGCGGCGGTGTAGCTCAGAGATGGTTGGTCGGCTACAGCTACAATGGGTACGTCTTCGGAAGTAATTGCGTGTCGTAGTTCGTCCCGACAGCCGTTGCAATGCAGACAGATGCAGGCTGGTCAGGAGCTGGGAACTTCCTTTTCAACCCCTCTCGGACGACGTCGCGGATAATTTCGAGAACATTGGCGAGGCCAACACCGCTCAGGCCAGACGAAGCAAGACTTGAGACTTCAGGAAGGGCGCTCAGTAGCTGAAAGTGACTGGTTCTTGTCGCCAATGCGTGCTGGATGTTGGTCGCTACAGCGACGAATTCGGCTACTGTTGAAGGAGGGTCGCGGATGAGGCCTCCAAAGATGTCATTCCGGACACCCCTCATGAAGGTCCGCACCTTCCTCTCGTCAGTAGCTCGAGGGCCAGCGCTGGCACTCAGACGCAGTACGTCTTCGACTAAGCTTGTCACGCTCTCGGTGGGAGCTTAGACGAGCGTGAAGCAGATCTTCAGCATGCTGTCGCTGGTGCTGGTTTGCGAATGTGCGTACCAGTTCGCTCTTGCATGTCTCCCTAGGGTGCCTCAATGCGCGCGCCCCCGCTTAGGGTGAAGTCACCCTCTGAACCACTCGACGGCGTCTAAAGCTGTTTTCGCCCGCTTCCTCCGCCATTGGGTTGCCCGCGTCGACCGGTCGACCTCGCCTTTCTGCTGTTGTGCGGGCGTGACTGCTGCGTGACGCGCGACTTTTATCGACATGCAATGCCAGGATGTTATGTTATTCAGTGCTCCAACCATGCGAGAAACGGTTGGGAGATGTTCCATTTTCCATGAGACCCGAAGAGGAGGCTTCTGTGGATGGTCCGGATAAAGCGCGAGTAGTGGCAACCGACGAACTCCTGATGTGTCTGCAGTGTACGTGCCGCATGTTTGTTCAGTGCTGTTTTTGTTTTGATTTACAGCTTTTGCGTTTATTCAGCTATGTGTAGTACAACATTTGTATTGGTCAGATGTCAGTTCCGCACTATTCGTTTTGCTCGGCGTAAAAAAAAGGCGCGCTTCAGCGCCCAACCGGCCATTGCCTGCTGCTTGCCTGTTTGCATCCGAAATTGCATGGCACAACGTTTTCGCCCGTGAATGGGCACAAAACGTGCTTTCGCCACTTCTGCTGATTAGAAAATAATGGCCTTTACGAGGCGCTTGTCAGTAAACCACGACCGGAACGAATCAAGGCACAGAGCACAGGAACAAGCGAGGGTACATACATAAGCTGTGGCAATTACTGTGCATCTGGGTCTTCTATAAACCAATACGGATCAATTCACGTACTATTTTTTTGCGTTTTAGAGAGGTATGCTGCGTTCGGTAGCGTGCGCTGCCAGTTAGCCCGATGCTTCGTCCAACGACGCCGCTTTAGGTCAACAAATGATATAAACATAATATGTTGTTATGTGCAGATTGAGGCGCTCATTCGAGTAATTCGACTTATATATTTGGACGCCCTTGTTTTCCTGCGTGCTATGTTCATTGTCTTTATTCTAGAGCAGTAAATGTGGGACTAATTCCAATAACAGATTCATCTGTAGGCTCATTTTGAAGACAAGAGCTTTGAACAAAACTGCGCGGACGGATGGAAGAAGAAAATCTTGTGCTGGAGTCGGCCTTGCGTATCCAAGCCGGAATATGAAATTCCGCAAATTTTTGCTTCGAAGCCTGAATTCTCCATCTATGTATATATGACATGACAACTGTTTTGTCGATTACAGTCATCTATTTGACATAGATGTTTACTTTCAAATAGTGAAATATTGTTCACATTCCCATAAACCGAAATATTATTTATTTATTTATTTATTTATTTATACAAATACCTCACAGGTTCCACACTTGGAACATTGTGTGAGGGGAGGGGTTACAATATTTAGCAGACAAAAGATGGTACAAAGTGGAAAGAACAAAAAATAAACAATATTAAATACATTGGACTGCAAACAATGATTACACCGTACATGAAAAAAAAAACCGTAATATATTGACACAGAGGAAAAACAGCAAACAAATAGTGGCACTGCATGGATTTGACAACACATACGAAAACAATTTATGTACAATATCATGGATGCATGAAGTTGGTCAATTCGTTTTTGAAGATTAATGGGTCACGTATGGTAGCAATGCAATCCGGAAGGCCATTCCAACACTTGATAGCACGTGGCAAAGCAGAAGAATTAAACGCGAGTGTTCGGCCGAATAGACGTTGGAAGCTAAGATTATTATGTAGGCGACGTGAAGTGCGCATTGGACGTGTAAGGGGCAGTGTGGACGCGTGACGACTGTATATTAGTTTCTGTAGTAAGCAAAGAAGTGCGATATCCCTACGTGTCTGTAAACTTATTAGCGATAAAGATAACTTGATGCTTGTTACGCTGGAATGACGGTTGTAGTCGTGAGAAATAAAACGCGCTGCACGGTTCTGAATTGCTTCGAGTGAATGAATTAAATAAGCCTGATGTGGTGACCAGATGGCTGATGCATATTCGAGTTGGGGACGGACAAATGTTAAGTATGCTAGCTTGCGGGTAGAAACAGGTGCGCTATGAAGATTTCTTATCAGGTAGCCAAGCGTGCGGGATGCTTTAGCAGTTATGCATTGAATATGTTCCGCCCAAGAAAGATTTGAAGTCGCATAAACGCCAAGGTATTTATAGGAAGACGTGCGGGATAGTGTGACACTGTTAAGGGAATAAGTGAATAGCGAGTTTGAATGCTTCCGGCTAACTGTCATGATTTTACATTTGTCAGTATTAAGTGTCATTTGCCATGATGTGCACCAGTTAGTTACACATTCAAGGTCCTGCTGAAGAATTGCATGGTCAGTGGTTGAGCGGATTAGGCGATAAATTATGCAGTCATCGGCGAACAGTCGGACCGATGATGTAAGATGCGATGGCAGGTCATTTATGAAAATTGAAAAAAATAAGGGACCGAGAACACTTCCCTGAGGGACGCCAGAAGTGACGTCACTAAGGGGTGATGAAAAGTTGTTTGTTACCGTGAACTGCTTACGAAAAGATGTGAAGTTCCGGATCCAGGAGACAGTTAGCGAGTCTAAATTAAGCGACGATATTTTAGCTATAAGGCGACAATGGGCAACACGGTCAAACGCTCTGGAAAAGTCAATGAATATGCAGTCAGTCTGGTAGTTTTCATCCATGTTCTTGAAAAAATCACTGGTAAGTTCAATTAGTTGTGTATCACAGGAAAACCCTTTTCTGAATCCGTGCTGGCGTGGGAAAAAGAAATCATTGTTCTCAAGATGGCGCGCGACGTTAGATGCAACGATGTGTTCAAGTAACTTACATGGAATACTCGTTAGTGATATGGGGCGGTAGTTACTAACTGTGTTTTTGTCGCCAGATTTGTAAACAGGGATTATTTTGCCAATCTTCCAGTCATAAGGAATTTCGCCGGTTGCTAAAGATTGCCTGAAAATATGACACAGAATGATACTAGAGGGATGTATGGTGTGTTTGAGAATTTTTGTATTTATTCCGTCTACCCCTGAGGAAGTTGATACCTTAAGACTGTTAATTAGAGACGCTACGCCTTCTGCTGTTATATCTATTGTAGTCATGAATGGGTAATTGAGTTCTTGGGGTTGAGGTAGGTTGGAATAGTCTTCGGTAGTGAATACTGATGTGAAGTAGTCATTAAACGTGACTGGACAGTTCTCTTGGGGTATTGGACATTTGTTTTCATCAAGCAATGAAATGGTGTCCGACGTGCGTGACGGGGAAATTGTTTTCCAAAATTTTGCGGGGTTATTTTTTATGAGCGATTGAAGGTCCTGTGATAAAAATTTATGTTTGGCCTTCCGGATGGCATGGCAGTATGATGCTTCACACAGTCTGTGCTCAGCATGCGCAGAATCAGTGCGCATTCGTTTCGCGGCTCTGAAAAGACGTTTTTTCTTGTTTTTCATTGCTCGTAAGGAATTGTTATACCAAGGTTTAGATATGTTGACCCGTAATGTTATTCTCGGTATGTGTTTACGCACCAGTTTCGCTATTTTTTCTTTGAACAAAGTCCAGTTTTCGTTAACAGACCGGGATGAAAAATCACGCACAAGAATTTCGGAGAAATGCTCGAGACAACGATTAATAGCGTCAAAGTCAGCCTTCCTGTAATTTAGAATCTGTTTTGGTTGGGTGCGGCGTGAGTAATAAGGGGCATTAATCGATAACTGAAGAAGCTGATGATCACTGAACCCGTCATTATAAGATATATCACTAACCCTCTCGGGAGCAGATGATAAAATAAGGTCTAAAATATTAGCATCGCGTGTTGGAGCATTGACTAGTTGAACAAAAGAAAAGTCGAGTGTTAGCTGCATGAACTCATTAGAGGCAGATGAATGTGAACATAGGTTCAGCCAATCAATGTCTGGGTAATTAAAATCCCCGAACAAGAAAATGTCAGATTTAGGAAATCTGGTTCGAATAGCCGTGATATTGTCATGTAGGTCAGCGACAAACGTGGCAGGGGAGTCCGGGGGCCTGTAGCAGATGCCTAAGACAGTGTTACCGAGGCGGGATGCTATTGCTACCCATATGATTTCCAGTTCACATGGAATACCCACAAGGAAAGACAAAATGTTATTATTAACAGCAATTAATACTCCGCCGCCCCTTTTGCTTATTCTATCTTTTCGGTAAATTTGAAATCCGTTGCTATCAGGCAGAAGTTCCTCGTCAGCGATATCTGGACGCAACCACGTTTCCGTTAGAAGTAGTATATTACAGTTGCTGTTATCAAGATATGAGCAGAGTTCGGTGCGTTTAGGAAGAAGGCTGCGTATGTTAGTGAATGTCAAATGGAGAGGTGGGCTTGGAATGCTATCTATAGGCGACTGGATCGGGTTTTTGGTAACACGTGCATTGCTTCGGCATCTTAGCTATCGTGAGACTTCTATTACTTGGTCAGTGTCAGAGTCGTACATGTATACTGAATCACCCATGCGCAGCTTGTCTACGCTGAGCTTGTAGGCCGTTTTTTTAGATTTGGCAAATTCCAAGAGCTTTTTCCTGGCGAGCCGCGTTTGTAGTGAAAAGTCCTCACGCACTGCATAATCGGTGTCTTTAAACTTCTTTCCGTTTTCGAGAATAAGTTGTTTATCCTTAAAATATGTAAGTTTTACTATGATTGGCCTGCATTTCTCAGTCTGAAACTGCCCTAGACGATGCGATCTTTCAATTTGTGTAGATTGAAGATTAACCCCTAGTTTCTCGGAACAGAGATTTATAACTTTATTTTCTGCTGTCGACCATGTTTCAGACATCTCGTCCGGAATGCCAAAAAACAGCAGATTGGATCGCCTAAGTCTGTTTTCCGCGTCTTCACATCTCGATTCGATTTTTCGAAGCTGTGCGCCAATAGTACCTGACATATTCGGTCCGGACTCGGATGCTGCCGAAACCTGCTCAATCTTACGTTCCGCCATATCAACTTCGACTGTGCGAATCCTTTCAGATAGTTGCTTCAGCTCGACGTCAACACAGGCACGCCAGTGCTTAAGCGCAGTCAATTCGCTCCGAATGTCGTTTTGACCTAATTCTATTCTTTGTACCGTAGCGAGCACAGTTGACAGTACATCCTCGTTTCCGGGGTTGGGACCAGGGTTTGTCTCCACGTCGCCGCAGAGCATCAAGAGCAGGTTACTAACGCCGTGAGCGGCGTGGCCGTCAAGCAATCCTAACACATCACACAACAGCTCAGGGCACGACACCGCAAAGAAACAACGATTGCTGGATCTAACGCAACGGCAAGCGTTTAGGTAACTGACCTGGAAGAAGAGGCGAGGTGAGTGCACCATTCTGAATGCGGTGTCGTGCCCCGCAGGGGCGGCTGCTGGAGGCTGCTTATATTCCCGGTGGTCATCGCTGATAGTGGTGGAATGCGCTCGTTGTTGCCAGATTAGCCGCTGGTGATCTGTCGTAACTGGTTGCTGCGTCCAATCCTCGGGCCATTGCGTCGAAGTCAAGGCACAGGCTCGCAGGGAGGCCGTGTCAGGCGTCGCAGCAAGTACTCCGAGTACAAGGCCAGCCTGGAAGAAGAGGCGAGGTGAGTGCACCATTCTGAATGCGGTGTCGTGCCCCCGTGCCCAAGTTTGTGTGTTTTCATAACCACTGAATAACTGATTCCATGTTTGCTTGGGTAGCAGTTTATGTGTTCATCTACGTATACCCAGACGAACAGGCAAGTGCTTACATTTTATTACCGTTGCTGATAATTTTTGTTTCTTCGAAACTTGCTAAACCGAGACGCTGTGTCGTCGACCGCGTCTGCTCAGTTTTCTTACCGATCCATTGCAGTCACTTGTATTGGGACATTCATGGCACAAATTTTAAAAAGGAACAACAAACAAGCTTG
The DNA here is from genome assembly GCA_030143305.2 of Amblyomma americanum. Taxonomy (NCBI): domain Eukaryota; kingdom Metazoa; phylum Arthropoda; class Arachnida; order Ixodida; family Ixodidae; genus Amblyomma; species Amblyomma americanum. Next base: position 46,689 of record JARKHS020026453.1, on the reverse strand, counting down.
GACAGAAATCACTCAATGTTTTTCAGCAAACAAGCATGGACAGAAATAACTCAATGTTTTTCAGCAATTCTAATATACCTGGTTGTTTGAAATTAACTACAAAAGAACAGAATTAAATGCTTTGAAGTGAGGGAGGTGTAGTCTCTGACAAATTTTCACACTCACGACACCCCCCCTCCCCCAAGCAGTGGATTATGGCATTTTAAAGCGTTTTGTTCGCCCGGAGATTTAACAACATGCTTAGGAAGGACAGCACCAATAGGTCTGTGAATACCCGCGGTGGTAAGCAGAGTATGCCTTGACAGAACCGTCATCTAGATTTAACTCATTTAAAAGCGGCTCAAAACATCTTATTTCTTGCTACCCTGCTTGGTAAGGGTTACCTTCATCGTAATCTATCGCAAACTTCTGTAAATAAACGTGTTAAGAAATTTTTTTTCTGCTCCTCTAGGAGGGTGGTCGCTTGACGCGAGTAAGCTAGTTGACAACGCAAACTTATGTTGGGGTCAAGTGCTCTTTCGATGCGCCAACGGGATCAGTCCATAAGAGATAGGCTTTGAATTATAGCGTTAGATTCTAGAGAAGCTTCACTGACATATTTGGGGCATATCTTGCATATCCGCTTTCCTTGTTACCGTCGACTCCTTGACGTTGGCTGCTTGTCGCGTTTTTAAAAGCAGAAGGCTCTCCAACTAAATTTAGTATTCTATTCTCATGTAAAACAAAAGCGCACTGCAAGACTCTGTATTTTCCTTATTTTAAGCTCCCGCGGCAAGCGAGAAGCCAGCAGCCCTCCCGCAAAGAGAACGAATCTTGCATAGTACGGGCGCGCGAATGGCGGTCGCCGTAGCAGACGACGCAGCTGTCCTCACCCGGAGCGGATGCGCGGACATCGAGGCACCCTATGTCTCCCATGATGTTAGCGAAGCCTCGTGGTTCTCGAACCAATATTTCGCTGTGTCATCTAAGGAGAAGTACATGTTCTGCGCTAAACCTGGAATCATTCAGGATGTGTCCGTCCTCGGAAAGGTGCGTTGTAGCGACCACAGAACGGTAAGGTCTAGAATTAGCTTAGACTTGAAGAGGGAACGGAAGAAGCTAGTGAAGAAGAAGACCATTAACGAGTTAGCCGTAAGGGGGAAAGCACAGGAGTTTAGGATAGCGCTGCAAAACAGATATTCGGCTTTAACTGAGGAAGACGATCTTGATGTTCATTCAATGCACGATAATCTGACATCAATAATTACGGAGTGCGCAGTAGAAGTAGGGGGTAGGACAGTTCGAAAGGATACCGGGAAGCTATCTCAGGTGACGAAAGATCTGATTAAGAAGCGCCAAAGCATGAAGGCGTCTAACCCTACCGATAGAATAGAACTAAAAGAGCTATCAAAGTTAATAAATAAGCGCAACGTAGCCGACATAAGGAAGTTTAATATGGAGAGAATCGAGCATGCTCTAAAGAACGGAGGTAGCCTAAAAGCAGTGAAGAAGAAACTAGGCATAGGTAAAAACCAGATGTATGCATTAAGAGACAAGCAGGGCAATGTCATTAACAATATGGATAAGATAATTAACGTAGCCGAAGAGTTCTACACAGACCTGTACAGTAGCCATTGTAATCAGAGCGTTAATGAGAAAGACAGCAGTGCACAGCAATGCGTCATCCCGCCAGTAACGAAATATGAAGTAAAGAAAGTCTTAGAAGCAATGAAAAGGGGAAAAGCAGCTGGGGAGGATCAGGTAACAGCAGATCTGTTGAAGGATGGAGGGGACATTGTGCTAGAAAAACTAGCCACCCTGTATACGCAATGCCTTATGACCTCGACTGTACCAGAAGCTTGGAAGAATGCAAACATTACCTTAATTCATAAGAAGGGAGACGCCGAGGACTTGAAAAATTACAGGCCGATCAGCTTACTATCCGTTGCCTACAAAGTATTTACTAAGGTAATCGCTAATAGAGTCAGGGCAACTTTAGACTTTAAACAACCAAATGATCAGGCAGGCTTTCGTAAAGGATATTCCAGAATAGATCATATTCACACTATCAATCAGGTGATAGAGAAATGCGCAGAATATAACCAACCTCTATATATAGCTTTCATTGATCACGAGAAAGCATTCGACTCAGTGGAAACATCAGCTGTCATACAGGCATTGCGTATTCAGTGAGTAGAAGAGCCTTATGTCAAAATACTTGAAGATATATATAGCAACTGCACAGCTACTACAGTCCTCCATAAAGTCCGCATTAAAATTGCCTTGCTCAGTCACTCAGGAGCAGAACTGCAAATCATAATCAATGAGTTAGACAGGCAGAGCAGATCGATGGGTCTAAAAATTAACATGCAGAAAACCGAGGTAATGTTCAACAGCCTAGCAAGAGAACAACAGTTCACAATTGGCAGCGAGAGCCTAGAAGTTGTGACGGAATACGTCTACTTAGGGCAGGTAGTGACAGCTGATCCGGATCATGAGAGGGAGATAACTAGAAGGGTAAGAATGGAGAGGAGCGCATATGGCAAATTCTCGCAGATCATGAGCGGCAGTTTACCAATTTCCCTCAAGAGGAAAGTGTACAACAGCTTAATCTTACCGGTACTCACCTACGGGGCAGAAACGTGGGGGCTAACGAAAAGAGTTCAGCTTAAGCTGACAACGCAGCGAGCCATGGAAAGAAAAATTATAGGTGTAACGTTAAGAGACCGGAAGCGGGCCGAGTGGGCGAGGGAACAAACACGGGTTAATGACATCCTAGTCGAAATCAAGAGAAAGAAATGGGCTTGGGTAGGGCATGTAATGCGAAGGAAAGGTAACCGTTGGTCCTTAAGGGTAACGGAGTGGATTCCAAGAGAAAGTAAGCGTAGCAGGGGGCGGCAGAAGGTTAGATGGGAGGATGAGATTAAGAAGTTTGGAGGCAAAGGGTGGATGCAGCTGGCAAAGGATAGTGTTAATCGGAGAGACATGGGAGAGGCCTTTGCCCTGCAGTGGGTGTGGTAAGGCTGATGATGATGATGATGACAGGTTCTGCATACATTGGTCGGATGTCCACCAATTATGTCGAGCTGCCCATTCATAGTGCTCGACCCAGTCTACAACATCATCAAGGCCATCGCCATGGAACGGGGCGACAGATCTCGGGGTGACAGGCACGTAAACGGTCCTCGGCGCAATCGCGGGGTCGGTTTGTTGCGACACGAACGGCATGGTGGCGTTGGTCCTAGATGTCCTCGATCCCTCGTTCAATAGTCAGAATTTCGGCGCTTGGCCTTGCTGACGTCGGCTACCGCGAATCTCGGTTTCTCCCGAGGGCTCCAAGAAAACCCGACGGCCAGGGCTTAGTATCGGGCCGGAACTACGAGGCGGGATGCGCTGCATAAGGTGCGTATCCCAGCACCTCCACCAAATGTCACGGCTTGCTTGACGTATAGGCTCGCGACGAGCGCAGGTGATAGCAGGAGCAGAAAAACAGGCAGATCCGCCAGCAGCAGCGTCGTATTCGGAACGCGGCGACCGCGCTTCGACTTTCTCTTCGCTACCAATATCAAATTAAAGTTTTCTATTGAAACTACTTCACGGATCTTCTTTTTTTTCACGCAGTTTATAAGCAAGCATGCACCTCGCGCATTCCTGCAGTATTGGTTACTACCACTTATAATTTAACTCGCTATTGTCCGGTAATTACACATCTACGTCGTTTTTCGCTACTGTTCTCAAAAAGCATTAAGTGATCAGACGGCTGATGAACGATTGCGGACCTCGTTAGCACACCGTCAGTTCTAGCTGGTGTTGCTTCGGTGTTTATGACATTATGTGAACCGTTTTACCGGTGTTCTCGTCTGGCGATGCGGTGTTTTAAAGCTGACGAACACGGATAAACCTTCCATCTCGTGCCATTCGTGTTTAGTGTGTATGATAACGAGAACGGCAGCGAAGACACCCGATACACTCCTCGTGTCACTTCTTTGCGATAGATACGCCTTATAGACCGGCAGTTTTGCCATGCCTCTAGCTTCTTGCAGAGGTATGACGTCTGGCGTACTGACCAAATTCTGTGTGTGTAACTGCAGGTTCCCCTATTTACAATGGAAGCCCCTGCAGTTCCACTGCCACACTTCAGTTTCCTGGCGAGGGGCCATTATGCGGCGCGTTGGTGAGCTGAAATGGATCTTGGTCGCCCATCGAAGGCCGACGAGCTTGTAGTAAAGCATTATTCTGCTGGAGCCTATTCATGACCTGACCCTGAGAAGCTCTAAACTCATTGGCCAAGGTGTCCAATCTTTGCTCACTCCTGTCCAACCTAGCGGAATTCAACTTTTACCATACTAGCATCGAGCCTATCCTGTCTCTGTGTGATGGCGTTCGCATCCGCACTGAGTTTGGAGTTCTTCGCGGGCTGTAGCGTATCCGCCACTGACGTCTCTGCCACCCTATTTGCACTTGCTTCTTCTGTGTCCGGCGGCACCCTTTTTACCGCAGGCCGGCTTTCCCCCTCCCGTTTGCCGCTACCACCATTGGCCGGGGAGCGGCGATCCGAGTGTCCAGTTGTTCAGACTGCACTGGGGGTGCCTTCTAATCCTATTTTTAGTGCCCTTAATAAGTAGTTTGAGCTCTGCCAATTCGGCCTCTAGCTGGCTAATTCTAACATCCTTAGTCTGCATCTGTATCTTAAACGCCTTCTCTTGAGCGGGCTCACTTTGGGAAGCCATATTTGGCCAGCTCGTTTCACATGAGCTTCTTCCCCGACTGGAACTCCGGCCTCTCTCGCCGCCCCTGACCCCAGGCAACGGAGGGAATGAATCCCAACGGTCCATGCACTTGCTGCTGCCGCGCTTCCGAGGTCCTGTACGGCGCCCCTTGTCGCCTCCGGTCGCCTCCGGTCGACTCTTCTTTCCGTCGTCCTGCTGCACGCCGGGCTGCTTGCGGCTGAGTCAAAACGTGCAGCTTCGGCTTCCATTAAATGCGCCCCGTGGCACACAATGCAGTCCCTCTCTCAGGGCAACAGTGTCCCCTCTGGCGATAATTGATGGTCTTCCCCACACCGAGGGCAAAGGTTAGCCTCTGGACGGAAACAGACGTCCGCCCAGTGTCCAAATCGCTTGAATTTTAAGTACGCATGCCTGGCCACGCTGAAAGATACTAGAGTTGCACTTTTCAGTAACTAAAGAGCAGCAAGAAGACTGCTCTCGCAGGTTCTAAACCTAGAAACGCCGCAGCGGGCTGAAATACAGTGGCGTTCTTAAAGAAGCGTTGCAACACCTGCCACGCGGCTCATTTGGACAAGTGCGCTCACCTACCGAAGTACCGACAACGAATGGTTTGGGATGGTTCAGCCATGAGCGAGCACACGCCTTCTCGTCTGCCACAAGGTGTTCCGGATGTGTTCGATTGATTTTCTTTCACCGCTTGTGACTAGACATATGAAGCCTCATGGAAACCGTTCATTAATGTGATTGCTGCAGCAGTTGCGCCAAACTGCGCAAAAAAGAAACGCCTGCTGCATGCTCCTACATTATGATAAAATAGGAGTAATCAGCGCCAAGCTTGTGCCTCAATTCGGCATTTACTTGAGAATGACATTGTCGGGCGCCGGATGTTGGCCGGGCTCGATGTCGCCACGCGTAATGAAAACAATGAAGCGATAGAGACCGACAGCACGCAGAAATTTACTCTCGCCGTCCCATGGTGTGAAGAACACGCTAGAAATGCACATGTCAGAAAGATGCGCAAACACTGCCTGTCTTCGAAGAATTAAAAGGCAGATTGTTACGGATAACTTTTTTAACATGGAACTCTCTTCCTGCTGCGCGGTGGCGTGCGGTCAATGGCACGCAACTTCAATGTTGCGTCGCAGCTTCTTCCCCTTGCAGGCGGCGTCATGGTGAGTAAGAAAAGCGCTCGTCGCGAGTGAAGCTGTGCGGATGCTACGCTGAAATAAAAAAAAATTGGCAATATAAGCAGACTGTATGCGGCGCCGGCGCGCACTTCATGCCGCCGCCTCATTGAGTCCGGCTGTTGCAATATTATGTGAGTCTAGCTGAAGGATATCATTTTTAAATCCGCTTTATTTATTTATTAAATGCTGCGGACATTTTGCATGTCCAAGCAGGAGAGAAAAAAATACAAAAAAGTATCCAAATGATTGCGGCATCAAGAACGTCAAGTACTTCCATTGGCAGAACCAATATAGCCGTAAGGAATAACTTGGCAAATATACTCTACAATAATACTGAATACAATAACACGATTGAGGATGCAATCCGACATCACAAACAGCTGCCGAGCTAATAACACATCAATCAAGGAAGGCGAAAAAATGGAGAATTGTTAGGTAGAGAATTCCATTCTGAAGTTGTACTTGAAAAATTGAAAACCTTTATGTATTTGTGGGTGCGAAAAGCTGTGCTAAAGATTCGTTCGAGACACTCAGATATCTCTTAACTGCGCGAAGGCGAAATGAATGAATGAATCAACTTTATTTCCGTCATCATGGCGCCTCACGGTCGGGGCGCAGGAATTAGGAGGGGGTGCCTCCCAGCTGGTTCTCAGCACCGGAGAGAAGGCGAAAGCGATTTGCGGCGCATTGAACTGATTTGAATTTTCCGCGCTTGAATTCAAGAAGAGCAGCTGGCGCGAGCGTGGCAGAGGAAGCGGTGACAACGCGCTGCGCATGCGCAGCGCGTCGGCAGTTGTTGCTTGGCTGCCGACCACACTGCTTCGACTTCCCGTCGTCTAATGTGACATCATCTTCCACTTTTCCTCGTTTTTGAGCAATTTTTACCCAAATTATAGACCTTTCGACGATCTCAAGGTCACGTGACCTCAAGATCACGTGACATCACAAGGTCACGTGACCTAGGTGGCGATGTAACGGACGGACGGTCACCGCGAGTGTGAGCCATAAAGGCTATCGCCTTAAAGCTATTATGGCTGGAGGCTCGTGTGGAATCTTTCATGGTGTGGTTTTCGGGTCCGATATCTCGTGCGGAGAAGCACAGTGTTTGTCAAAAAGAACCCGGCTGCATGGTTTGTTTCTCGTTCGTATAGAAGAGCCCTTACAGATTCCCTGCAGATCAAAGCGGTCTTGGAAGAAGAGGACAAGCATTCTCTTTACCACATAGACGGAAGGAAAAACTTTATTGAGCTCTAGAGAGTAGGTGAGCAATTTGGCGGAGTCAGGTGCGTCGTCCGTCTTCTTAGCAAAGGTCGTCTGTCCCTAGTTCAGGGCTCCGCTGGATGCCGCTGCCAGCTGTGCTCGCCGGATCAGCCCAAGTTGGACGTCCTGACGGTCGCTGGAGAGCATTCCTACCCATTGCTCCGCACTCGGGTTTGGTATTTTTGGTGCCACCTCTATTTTCAGGCAGGCCCACGTTATGTGACAGAGCGTGGGTAGTTCATGGCACCATGGGCATTTGTCTGTGAATTTTGTGTGGGTTGTATTTTGCTGAGTGTATTTAGATTCGGGTATGAGCCCGTCTGTAGCAGCCTCCAGGCGACGGCGTCTTCCCTTGAGAGAGATTTATGTGGTGGGGGTACCGTGTCCTGCAGCCCTTGTAGTGGTTTAAGATTGCCGAGTAATCTCTAGGGACAGGTTCGGCTTCCTCGAGGTCGGGAGAGGAAGAGGAAGACGACGCTGCTCGATCTGTTGTCACCTCAGCTCAGTAATTTCGCCTTGTTTTCTAGTTATTAACTAGGTTATTTCCATCCTTGGAAGACGGCCGCGTCTTTAAAGCGGTACTGTCCCTACGGGAAGGGTACGGCAGCTCCGGCGCCGGTATCCTTAAAGGGACAGCGCCATCCGAAGGAGCCCAGTAGGGCAGAGGCGGCCATGGCATCACATGGCGGGGATCTGCCAGTCATCAGTGGGGACAACTCAACTATCGTCGCGTGTGACGAGGAAGTGGCTGACATGGCGGAAATGGACAGCGATGGCTTCAAAGTGGTGAGTCATCGGAAGCACCGGACAGTCGGCATCCCAGTGATAGTTCAGCCAAAAGAGAAAGGTGTTGACTTCAGAAAGTGGAACCCTATCAGGCTGTTCGATGATATTAAAGTACTACTGGGATCTGCTCCGATTCGCAGTCGCTTCACAACGCAAGGGGCTCTTCATCTAGATATCTCAACGGAAGAGCAAGTAGACATTCTTCTGCGGTGCTCTCAGGTCGGTGGCATACGAGTTCAAGCCCGGTTGCCACACTCCTACATGACTAACACATGTGTTATAAGGGGAGTGCCAGTATGGTATTCGGAAAGTGCCCTTCTTGACTACTTGAAACCGCAAGTTCTGCACGTGCGACGGCTAATGCGCCGGGTGGAGCCTGGAGAACAACAATGGGCAGCGAAGCCTACAAACTCTATTGTGCTAACGTTTGCTCCCAAGACCGAGCGCCCTGGAATAATTGACCTTGGTTTCACCAAACATGCAGTCCACGAGTTCGTTGAAACTCCTCCCCGGTGCTTCACGTGCCAACGCTTTGGACATGTAACGAGAGTTTGCAACAAAGATCAACGTTGCAAGCGGTGTGGTGGTGGCCGTGATTACAAAGAGTGCAAGGCAGATTTTGCTTGCGCTAAATGTGGAGGTGACCATCCAGCGAGTTTCAGTGGCTGCACATTCCGTGTAAGCGCCTTACACCGTCGCAAGTCCTTCATTAGTGGGCTCAAACAACAACCTACTGAGAAGCCGATACATGGAAGTGAAGAGTTCCCCGCGCTCGGGTCGGAAGCTCGGGACGTGGTAGCAAGCGACGTCGCTGCACGACCTGATCCGAGCAAGTCGGCAACGGCCTCCGAGGGTGAGCTGGCTGTTCGATCTGCTTCTACAAAAAGTGTCCATGTTCCTCAGCGACCAGATCACAGCAAGACTCGACAACATGGAGGACATCCCCTTGCCTTAAAAGAGATGCAGACACCAGCTACCGTGGTCAAGAGTGGGTCCCAGTCCCCGTCTTTTGTCGAAGTGGTGCGCCAGTGCGTGCAGCAAAATAAGGAGCTCAAAAGCCGGAATCTCTCCGACCTTCTACGCGTTTTGTTTGATGTCCTGCGTTCATATAGCCAAGCGATGCAGCCTGGCACTTTGAAGAACTTTATACAGCTGGTGCTTTCCTTTGAGACCTTGATCATCGCCTTCGCAGAGAACTTCAACTCCTAGATGGCTAGTTTTCTTCAACCTGTTGCAACTAAACACCCTAGAAAAGTGCCGTTTATCATGCAATGGAACTGCGCTGGGATTATAAGTCGATTAGCAGAACTAAAATTGTTCTTGAAAGAGACCTGTGCTCCAGTACTGGCCCTCTCGGAGGCTGGCTTGCCAAGCGGGAGGTCTTTGCCGGGATACGTCGCCCACAAGAATTGCAGCATAAAATCTTTTCCCGCAGGAAGTGCCGCCCTTTACATACGAAGGGAGATTCCTCATGTGGTTTTGAACGTCACCGATCTTTGCACCGACAGTATTGAGGTAGTGGCTGTGAGGATTCGCCTCGCCGTCCGAACTCTGTCCATTGCATCAGTATACGCGTCCCCGCGGAAGAAGGTCGATACGGCTTTGTTCCTCCAGCAACTTTGTGACCGCTGCCCAGCACCCAGAATCATCTGCGGTGACTTCAACGCCCACCACCCTGCCTGGGGTGACAGGAACACAGATCCTCGCGAACGCCAACTTGTAGAAGTCATCGACAGTTCGGACCTGTGCGTGGCCAATGACGGAAGTCCCACTTTCGGCCTACAACCTCACCCACATCTATAGACCTAACCTTACATTCACCTGAGGTCCGTGTGCAGTGGTCAACTAGAGCTGACCGAATGGGAAGTGATCACTACCCGATATTTGTGTTTACTGCCGACTTCCATCTGCGTGGTCCTAAAATTTGCCGTGTTGTTAATTGGGACAAATACAGGGAGCACTTTGCCTGTGTTTCCGGTGATGTGACAGACAAAATGGTTTATGCTAAGATGGCTGCTACCACGGCGCTCAAGCTACCTGATCATTTTCCGACTCCGGATTAAAAACTCAGGAACCTCTGCGCAGCGCGCAGAAGGGCGGAACGACAACTGTTGCGGAAGAAAGACGACAGAGCCTTGAAGACAACTTTCAACAGGCTCAACTCTGCCATTAGACGCCATGCGAACAAGCTCTGTAGGTCCCAGTGGGCATCCTTTTGCGCTAGTTTGGCTGTTTTCTCACCGATAACGAGAATTTGGCGTGTCGTTGGCAGTCTTGCTGGTGGCTCTCGTCCGAGTAAACCTTTCGAGGCGCTTGCATTGCGCACGCAGAAACATCTCGTGTGCTTGGCAGAGGAATTTGCGGATGCAATTGTAAATTCCAGACGAGGCATTCATCCCTGCGCTCTGCCTGCTACGTCTCCGTCTGTTATGAACGCCCCGTTCACACTTCGAGAACTACAGACAGCGCTCCGCAGCCTGCGGCGTCGCTGTGCACCAGGTCCTGACAGCATTACCAATCAAATGTTACAGAACCTGCCTCTGGAACACCGGAAGATGCTCCTAACCTATCTGAATCGAGTGTGGGAGTCTGGTGACGTTCCCCCTTCATGGAAGGTGGCTTGTGTAGTCCCACTGCTGAAGGACAGCAAATAGATGACAGACGCGGCCTCGTGTCGTCCTGTATCGCTGACTTCGTGTGTGGCTAAGCTCATGGAGAAGATGGCAAGTAAGCGTTTGTCTTGGTGGCTTGAGGATAGAAGGGCACTACCAACATGCATGACTGGATTCCGCACACGTTTAAGCGCGCAAGATAGCGTCCTGGACTTGATAAGCCACATTGAACATCAGAGTGCTTTTGGACTTTCAACACTAGCTTTATTCCTAGACGTATCAAAGGCTTATGATAGCGTCCTCCAGAGCTCAATACTGAATAGTCTGCAGGTCATAGGCGTACAGGGCTATCTTCTGCGATTCATTCACTCATTTCTCAGTGATCGTAAATTTCGAGTGCGGTTAGGCAGTACAATGAGCTCCGAAAGGGCGGTATCGCGATGGGTACCTCAGGGTAGTGTCCTGTCCCCAACGCTCTTTAATGTTGTCATGGCTGGCCTTCCCGCAAAAGTGCAAAAACATTGCAGGCATGTCCATATGTCGATATATGCAGACGACATTTGTCTTTGTTTAACCGGATATATACACAAACGCTTAGCTCTATTAGCGCGACAGGCCGTGCTTTCAGTTAAAAGTTACCTTCAAGGTGTTGGGTTGACTCTCTCGGTGGAAAAATCTGGCTTCGTCCTGTTTCCAGGTAGGGGACGACGGTATGCGCGGCTGAGCATAGACCTTGATCAGTCTTGCCTTCGTCAGGTTAACCACATACGTTTTTTTGGGCGTCACTATTGACTCACGTCTACAGTGGCGACGAGCTGTGGACTCGATTGTGACTTCACTATCTTCGCGTCTCAATCTGCTTCGTAGAGTTGCTAGTGAGCAATGGGGAAACCATCCTGCTTCAATGATCAGGCTTCACGATGCCCTGGTGACAAGTCGCATAATGTACCAGCTCCCTTTAATTTCCCCCTCGGTATCGCAGCTGGAACGCCTTGAGGTTTTGCACAGAAAGGGACTAAGGAGGGCTCTCGGCGTTCCGCAGGCTGCTCCAAACAATGCAGTGCTGCATGAGTCTCAATCGAAACCTCTTCGGCTAGCCGCTTTACAAAGACTTTTGCTGCAAATTGGCCGCCTCAGAGAGACTGTTGCCGGGAGAGCGCTTCTACAGCGCCTTCGAAAGAGATCTGAGTCCCGGGCGTACTTGGCTTTAAATACTCTTAGTTCTCTGGGTCTTGACCTTCGAGATCGACCTAAGACGTTGAAGCTACCTTGGTCCTTTCCGAGCCTCGATTGTTCCTTGACAATTCCCCACGTTCGCGCTAAGCGGAATTCTCCTTTAGCGGCAATGCGTTCGCTCGTACTGGAACATCTTGAGACCGAATATGCCAGTCATCTTCAAACTTTTACAGACGGCTCTGTGGACAAGGTCAGAGGATCTAGTGCAGCTGCTTTTCATATTCCGTCTTTGAAGTATGATTGGTCTGTTCGTTTTCCTAAAGTCGTGTCCTCCACAATGGCCGAAAGCGTTGCCATTGAGGCAGCTCTAAAGAAGCTACGGTGTTGTATGCCTCAACCTACTGTCATAATTACGGATTCAAAATCTGCCCTTCAAAGGTTAGAGTACGGGTTTCCCACTGATGCCTTGAGTCTTAGATCCCTACGTTTGGTGCAGAATCTACATAGCAAAGGCTTCTATATACGTTTTCAATGGGTGCCCTCGCACATAGGTGTCTTAGGCAACGAGATAGAAGACAACCTCGCCCATACAGCTCTCTCCGGGATTCCAGTACATGGAGTCCCTCATGAAGTCAAGCAAATGTTCAGAGATGTGATGTTGTGCCACTTCAGTTCTTTGTGGAGCTCTCCTCATCAGCCATGTGTGGCCAAGGGTCTCAAAAGGTACCAAGCCACTTTGCTGCACCGCGTTCGCACAGATTCTGCTCGTACGCCGGCGTGGATGTATAAGACTGGCCTAGCGTTGTCACCATTGTGTTCAACGTGTGGTGTGTGTGGTGACAGAACATTATCTCTTGTGCTGTACTTTGTACAACGCGGAACTTGCTGTGTTATTCGGATCCCTCAAGAAGGCAGGAGTTCCTCACAGTTCTTTTCAGGACATTGTTTTCCCGCGCGGGAGCCAGTCGAGTAGAAGGGATGCTTCTCGCCTTCTTCTACTTTACCTGCAGGACACGGATTTGGCCTCCACATGGTGACCTCAGGAGTGTCTATTTGGGTCTTTGCGGACAGTGTTTCTGTGATGTCTATTTAAGTGTCGCTACGGTGGAGCAATTGCCGGCAGCAACTGCAAGGCTAATCCCACCGGTAGTTTACAACCACTCAACTCAACTCCTCGAGGTCGCTTGTGAGGGGAGCTCGGTAAAAAGTGTACCCTCGAGCTACCCTGTCGACCTCTTGGTTGCCTTCCACTCGCGCGTGTCCCGGCCTCCATACAATCGTATGTTTTATTGGTTCTTCTGTGCTTTGTTTGGCTTGGTCCCCAGAGTGGAGTATGCGGAGCGCTCTGTGACGTATTCTGCTTAACATGAAGTTTCGGCATGCCGTTTGAGAGTCGGTTAGTATTGTTAAGGATCGCTCAGTCAGGTAGCCCTCCGCTGCCGCTAGAGCGACGGCCACTTCTTCAGCCTCGACTACCTTGCAGTCCCGTAGCGACGCGCTGATTATTTCCCTCATGTCCGAGTTTATCACAGCCGCTACCGCGTTGGGGTTGTTTTGTCCCGTATTTCTGGGGTATGTGGCTGCGTCCACATACACCGTTGTTGTCTGGCGGGCTAGTGATTTTTGGATGTACTTTGCTCTCGCCTTTCTGCATTCTTCGTGTAGGTTGGGGTCCATGTTCTTTGGGGTGGGCGTCACTCTAAGATTTAGGGCCGAACTTGAAGGCTGGCAAAGAGCTTCAGTATACGACTAAGAAGCAAACCGTGTTGCCTGGATACTTAAGTTATGGCAAAGACTGTATGTACAATGACTGTAAGAAGTTGAGACCGGCTTTCTTCTGTCTACCAGGGGTCCCAATTTACAAGGTTCAACTTGGCAGAAACAGAGTCTACGCGCCTATAACGATTGAAGGTGAAGCGGGCTGCTGGACGATGGATTTTTTTTTCGAGTGTGAGTCATCTGTTGTGCTTGGGTACCATGCAATGCAGGCATATTCGTGGCTGGCCCTCTCAATGAATGTATATGCCGTCTGTCTTAATGAATTAGGGCAATGGCCCATCCGAATCTTAACAAAGACTAGCTTCCCAGCCGTTGAACGCGCTTCATCCCCTCTTTTCGTGTTTTCCAGGATTTTTTCGACCGTTATTGCGGTCTGAGCGCCTTCGCCGGTAGCATCTTTGCTTGAGCAGCAGTAGTTACTTGCACGAAGCAGTTCACCTATTTTGGAGCTCCAGAAATAAACCCAGACAGGGCCTCACACTGACATCAGCGGGAGGGTCCCGGGCAGATGCCTCGAAGGGGGCCCATGCAGTAATAATAATAATAATAATAATAATAATAATAATAATAATAATAATAATAATAATAATAATAATAATAGTAATTTGGTATTTGGGGAAAGGAAGAGGCGCAGTATCTGTCTCATATATCGGCGGACACCTGAACCGCGCCGTAGGGGAAGGGATAAAGGAGGGAGGAAAAGAAGAAACGAAGAAAGCGGTGCCATAGTGGAGGGCTCCGGAATAATTTCGACCAACTGGGGATCTTTAACGTGCACTGACATAGCACAGCACACGGGCACCTTAGCGTTTTTCCTCCATAAAAACGCAGCCGCGGCGGTCGGCTTCGAACCCCGGAACTCCAAATCAGTAGCCGAGCGCCCTAACCACTGAGCCACCGCGGCGGGTCGATCCCATGCAGTGCTCTAATTTGAATTCGTGCTCGTGTGAATAGTGTTAGCTTATGTAACTTGTTCTTCAGTTACATAAAGAAATAATCATAAAAAGTGGACTTATTCAGTTCGCTTAACTAGAGAAAAGTTCTGGGCTAGCTGATGATCAAACATTTTGAGCATAAAATCATACCATGTGTCACCTCCTTCTCAGCTCTGATATTAAGTTCAGTAGTAGTTCAGAGAAAAATGACTGCCACCCAGAACTTTATCTTTGCCCAACGTTTCGGGGCCGACTCAGTCTCTTCTTCAGGGGTGACTAAAGTGTGTGCCAGCAGCAGCGGGGGGCTGCCTTCGCTCTCCCTTTGTTAGCACGTAGCACAGTGCACTAACATGCTAACAAAGGGAGAGCGAAGACAGCACCCCACTGCTTCTGGCATACATTTTAGTCACCCCTGAAGAAGAGACCGAGTTGGTCCCGAAACGTTGGGAGAAGTTAAAATTTTGGTCCTTGTCAGTTTTTTCTCAACTATTTCAAGAACCGAACCATGCGGACTACCGTCGAAGATGTTTTCGCTTAAATAAGTTGATTAGTTAATTTTTTAAGAGAGTTAACTTGGGAAGCTTTTAGTATCTACTAAGGAATTCCTGTTGTTACACATGATTTCAGTTATCTTACACCTCTTACAGCAAATCAGTAGTATCTATTCATTCCCTCTTTGAAGGTTACATGTATACAGCAAGTCATATGTTTAGCTAGCGCGCGGGACGGCCGCTTTTTCTGCGCTCTAGCGCTTTGCGACAATGAAAACTTGCGAAAAGCTCGATATTAAGCTCGGGCTTAGTGAGCCTCTCTTTTATTTGATATTAGCGCGTTTTTTTCCGTCATAAGCTGCAGGAGTACAGAAAACGCCGCCTTCTCGCATGCCAGCTAAGGATTTAGCCGGCTGTATTTTCATTGTGCGAGCTGCAGCGTAGCATTATTTATTTCACTGTGCCAAATATTCAAACTATAAAGAGGTGCAGGCATTGTTACAGGTAAAGCCTGGAAACAAGTTTAGCCTCTAGTTTGGAGCTCATTGCCAAAGTATTTGCGCTGTTTCCTGAGCATGTGCTCTGCTGTAAGGTGGTGTTTATTAGGAGAGGTTTCATAACGAGAGCAGGGCCAACAGCACTCCTTGGTCAGCTAGTCCAGCCAGGAGTGTGCATCAGGCGATCGCCATGCGACTCAGGCGTATGCCCGCCGTCTTCCTTACAATAGCCCCCGGACAGAAGAGAAGACATCCTGGCGCCATGAGAGGCGGACAAGACAGCGGGGTCGTAGTATGTCTTCAGGCACTGAACATGGACAGCCTCCCGGCCGCGGCGCCGGAGATCGGGTGACGACGTGAGGGGCTCAACAGTATAGTTGACTGGAGATATTTGCTTTAAGATGCGATAGGGCCCCTGATATTTCACGAGAAATTTTCGGGAGATTCCCGGAGTACGGGGAGGTGTCCACAGTCAGACAAAAGAGCCGAGCGAGAAATGCCGGGTAGGTTGATCTTCATCGTGCCGGGTTTTTCAAAGGAACTGGGTAGCTGTCGTGAACGACCGGGCGATCTGGCGGCAACCTTCGCCGTGCCTGGCGGCTTCGGAAACGATGGTGCACTCGGATGTGTCAGTGTGGTAGAGGAGAACAGTATCAATGGGAACGGAGGGATGTCGGCCATAAAGGAAGAAGAAAGCAGAAAATCCTGTTGTAGACTGCCTCGCAGTATTATACGCGAACGCAATATACGGGAGAATAAGATCCCAGTTCGTGTGCTTCGAACCGACGTACATAGCCAGCACATCCCCCAGAGTGCGGTTAAAGCTTTCAGTGAAAACGTTCGTCTGAGGGTGGTAAGCTGTGCAAGTCCGATGGATGACGTCGCACTCACGTAGCAGAGCTTTGACTACATAAGATAGGAAGACGCGGCCTCTGTCGCTGAGTAGTTCACGAGGGGCACCGTGTCGAAGGATGAACCGACGCAGGAGAAAGGATGCCACATCCTGTGCCGTGGCAGCAGGAAGCGCGGCGTTTGCAGCATACCTCGTCAGGTGATGGACGGCAACAATGACCCATCGTTTGCCAGAAGCAGTATGCAGGAGGGGCCGATATAAATCAGTGCCAACACGGTCGAAAGGGCGAGGCGGACAAGACAGCGACTGCAACTCGCCGGCAGCACGGTTAGTGGGCGTCTTGCGGCGTTGGCAGTCAATTTAAAAACGAAATTGTACATGCCACGCCAGTAGTAGCGGAGGCGGACGCGCGTGTAAGTTTTGAAAAGCCACCGTGACCGCGTTATAAGTCAGCGTAAAAACATGAGCAGATATAGGACCGGAGGTGGCGAGGAATAACGAGGAACCATTTTCGCCCAGCAGAATGATAATTACGGCGATAAACAGGTTATCTTGGATCTCAAAATGTTACGCTTGACAGAGCAGCGCGCGGGATAGTGTAACCGCCGATGGGTCGGAGAGAAAGTCGAGAAGAGCATGAATCCAGGGACCCTTGCGCTCTTCAGAAGGCAGGTCACTGATGGTTGGACACGGCGCAGGGGCCTCGATTTCGCAGAGGCTGGCAAGTTCAGCGGGGAGCGAGACAAGGCGTCGCCGTCTGATGCTTGCGGCCCGACTGGTAAACGACTCGGATGTTGTTTTCTTGAAGACGCAGCGCCCATTGTGCCAGGCGGCCGGAAAGATCTTTCAGCGAAGAAAGCCAACAAAGGGCGTGATGATCCGTAACGACGTCGAAAGGACGGCCGTACATGTAAGGGCGAAACTTGCCTATGGCCCACACAATGGCGAGGCACTCTTTTTCAGTCACAGGGTAGTGAGACTTAACCTTGGTAAGTGTGCGGCTGGAATAGGCAACGACATGTTCGTCAAAGCCATGTTTGCGCTAGGCGAACACTGCACCCAGACCAATGCCACTGGCATCCGTGTGGACTTCAGTCGAGGCCGCCGGGTCGAAATGGCGCAAGATGGGTGGTGCCATGAGGAGATGGCGCAAGGTGTTGTAGGCATCGTCGCATGCAGGTGACCAAGCCGAAAAATTGACATTGTGCCGAGCAGCTGAGTAAAAGGGGCAGCAACTGAGCCAAAGTTGCGAATGAAACGCCTAGTGGTCTGGGCGTCCGCTTCGGCTGCAGGAGGTGGTTGGTTCGAAACCCACCACCGGACACCCACCGGTAAAAATGGGTACAAGCGACCCCCGGCCCGGCGCCCGGCTCCTTCAGAGGTGTGTGCTTGGGGAGGCTCCGCCAACACCACTGCGCCCCATCGGGGGCAACACTCAGCCTGCAAACAGGTGAAAAGAAGTGAAGAGTACACTTGAATTCACTCCCAAGTACGGCTCTGCGCCTGAGAAAAAAAAAACCGCAAAACCCCAACGTCACAAGGTCGGACAGCCAGAAAGCAGTGATGCTCTGAATTTTCTCTGACGAAGGACCTTAGTGTTTGAATGCTGATGTTAGCGCTGGTTACACTTTGAATGCTGATGTCAGCGCTGGTTACCACCTTTTCAGGCTGAGTAGTTCGAAACTAGCTTTACCCCCGAAGGGGCGCAGCGGGGTTTGCGGAGCCTCCTCCAAGCACACACCCCTGAAGAAGCCGGGAGCCGGGCCGGGGGTGGATTGTACCCATTTTTACCGGTGGGTGTCCGGCGGTGGGCTTCGAACCAACCACCTCCCGCAGCCCAAAACCGGCGGCTCTCACTCCCATGTAGCACGACATTTGGTGAAAGCCGTTTTGCAACCGCGCCTCGCTTACCAAGCACAGTTCCAACACTTAACCAGAGCTCAGTGGGATCGTCTGGAAGCCGTCAATCGAGAGCCAATGATAGCTATCACTTACCTTTCGCGCATCACACCGATTGTGGCACTTCAAGAAAATGCTGAGTTAAATACCCTTGACGAGCTTGTACAGCAGCGCCGTGATACTCGTAGCGTTAAGGCCACCCTTTTGCATTCACCGCGAGCACTTCGGACCTTTGCTTCATCAAACACCATACTGTCGCCGCCACCGTCTGTTTTTCCTCCATGGGACTTTGTGCAGCTGAGCGACATCAAACCTACCGATCTACGTCACTCAACCTCACCTTATGCGGCACCGTCTCTTCGCGAGCGAATCGCGGAACAAGATGGTCACCTACCCCACGGCTCAATTATTATATATGTTGATGCCAGTTTCCAGGGCTGTGTTAACGACGACTGCACTTTACTGTCCCTGCCACCCTGCACTTAACAAGACGGCCACGTTTCAATTCGCGGAACCTTCTACTTCCTTCTGTGCTGAGGTGCTTCGCTCTGTAGTCGCTGTTACCTTGCTCCATACAGCCGAAATTATTATCCGTACTGACGCCCTTCAAGCAACTCGTCTACTCCGGCGCGTCAGCCGCAGCCCAGAAATGTGCCAGAATATACATCGCCTGGCGGCTCGCATCCCGCAAGCCGTTCGAATTGAGTGGGTCCCACGTGACCTTCTCAATTCACAAAGATCTGCAGATTCTGCAACCTGCTTGCCAACCCCACCCCCATCAATGCCTCAATTCGTCAGTATGGATGATGCTACCCTCCTTCTCACAAGAAGGGAACACCTCCGGCGCCGCACACGTGTTCTTCTCCCTCCGAGTGGGATAACCCTCGCCCGCGTTCTTACCCGTGCAGAGGAGGTTGTGCTCCGGAAGAACCGGGTTGTGGTTGCCCTCACTCCTGCCGTAACTCGGACGTGACCTCAATTTCGCCACTTATATTCCCGCCTAGGAGGTCATGTCTGCAACTTTCAAGACACTGAGGCTGACATTCACCACTTGTTGTAGGTTTGCTCGGCACTGAAGCCAACTAGAATTCGCCACCTGGCAGCAGCGGGTCTCCATCCAGACAACCCGTCCTCATATATTAATTGGACGCAGGGGCCACATCACCGTTCCCTCCTCGCCTTCCTTAGAATGGCCCACTTTTCCTGCTTTAACACCCAGCCACTAATTCTTTCATTTCTCTTTTCTTCTTAACTCCCCTTATGCCCAGAGGCAATAAACAACGTTATAAAGAAAACGCCTAAATTAAGAGCAGAGCCACAGGAAGCTGCGAAGTTCCTTGAAGGGACACTGAGGAGAAATTGAAGTTGGCTTGTATCGATAGAATACCAGCTCCTGATCACAAAAACGCCACTCTTACAGAAAACAAATCTCTTGTAAGGTAGAAAATTGCAAGAACCAAAATACAGGTATCGCCGCCACAGGCAAATCTCGCAAGTACAAACGTGAAGACGTCATTGGACAAGAGACGCGACCTTGGAGGAATTTTCCTTACTCCACGCAGACTACAAATCTCTGAGACTGACAAAGGAAGGTTGCGTGGTTGATATTGAAGTAAGTTTTGTTTTAAAACCGATTGTGCACTTTTATCACACAAGGAAGGCAGACAAAAGACAACCTGAATGTTGGAAGCAAAGAAAACGATGCTTGGCGGTGCTACAGGCGGCCAGGAGAGTTTCGATTTGTTATGGCGCTTCGCGTCTATGAGCTTTGCGTGTCCGTTGTTTTGTTTTCGACGCGCCTCGATTTACAAGCGCCGAACAGCAGAAGAACTCCAAGTGCCGCTTCAAGTGCTAGTTAACCTTTGAAGGAGCCTGTTTAGGGTGGTCAGATGATCGCCACGGTCAACGAAAAACTATGATGGCACGATGGTCGGTGATCGTACAAGGCAGCACTTGTGTATTCGCACGCTCGCCCGGCGAAACATTCCCGGCTGTGCCAGTCAACTTCAAACTACTTAACAGAAATCGTTTATTAGGGATGGGAGACAAGGTACAAGGCAGTTAAGAAAAATTTCAGATGGCCTAGCTCTGTTAGGCCAGGATATACGTAGCGAAAGCGCGGAGATTTCTGCATCGGAAGAGTGCGTTCACTAGATGCGCCTTTATGCGTGGTTATACTTTGAGTCGTCGTGGCGGAGTGCTAGCGTCTGCGCCTCCAACGCCAAAGGCCCTGGTTCGATTGCGAGCCTCTGCACAGGGTTTTTTTTCTTTACTCAGTGAGTGGGCGGGGGATTTCAGTGGCTCCCATAGATGCCGCCACCAAATACGTTGGCTAGCGGTTAAGCGCAGGCTCTGTTAAGGCGCGTTTATGCTCCGGTGTGACACGTGCGCGCGCGCTGCACGGCGACGGCCGTGCAGCGTCCCCGGCGACGGCACGTCGGCCGAAACGAGACCCTCTATACTCCCGACTGCGCTTGACCGCCGACGCGTTCGGCGGCTTCGGCGCACTCTAACCGCACTGGCGGAGACTTGGAGTATGTCTCTATTTCGCGCTGAGTGCGCCAGCCGCCGTCGGCCCGGCCAGACTGATTCTGCTCCGCGGCGAAGCGTGTGTTGTGACGTATTTCAATAGCTTCGGCAGTGCGGCGGAGCTGTTCTTTTCGAGCTCTCGGATAAATTAATCCATTCACAGTACACACCTCGACGCCGCCTGCTGCACCGTGCAACCGCGCCGTTCAAGGATCGCAATCCGTTGCCCCAAAGCCCCGACCAGCCTCCGATGGGCGCAACGTGCCGACCTTGACCTGGCGCCTCGCGACTCCCCGCACAGCGGTTATGATATTTAGTTTCCAACGGCTGCTCACTGAGGAAGGGGGAAACGACTCGCCGGAGCCTAACCTAACCGTGCTCCCTCAAAAGCATCGCACTCTCTGTGGGGCTAAGGTGAACTTCGTCGTCGGATTCGGGAACGGGATCCATCGCGACGCCGGCAAGACGCCGGTGCAAACGTAAACGAAGCGACGGTAGCGACCCCCGATAGATCCCTTCAACGTGCGGCAGCGGTAGCTTTCATTTCGGCAGCTGCTACACCACACAGCTAGGCACCAGAAATCACGGAGCATGCGTTTACTTCATGTTTCACCTCACCCCGTCCTATGACGTCATAAGAGTTCTCCGTTACGTCATAAGAGTTCTCGAGTTTGAATCGGAGCGGCGGGAAAAACTTTTTCAACTTCGAATCCAAATTTCTTGAAATAAATGCATCTTTCGCTCCCGGAAAAGCGGCAACAAAGCCATGAAATGCCGAACTGTCAGATTTTGCTAACAAAAAAAATTTGAGAGAGTTCTCAGTGTCCCTTTAATGGTAGAAGGTTTCGGTAACTAAGTCGCGGCAATAAGTTTCGCGGGGTCACGGCGTACACCGTCTTTCCACACAACGTGACCTTAAATTATCTGTTCACGGGCAGCAAAAGTCGATTTTTAAAGTTCAGCTGCAGGCCTGCGTTTGTGAGGCATGTCAAGACGTGGTTCAGGCAACATAGATGCGTTTTGAAAATATAACTATATCGTCCAGGTAGCACAAGCATGTCTTCCACTTGAGGCCACGCAAAACGGTATCTATCATTCGCTCGAAAGTAGCAGGAGCGTTACAGAGACCGAAAGGCATGACGGTAAACTCGTAGAGGCCGTCAGGGGTCACAAACGCGGTTTTGACACGATATGCAGCTGCCATTGGGACCTGTCAATAACCAGAGCAGAAATCAAGAGAATAAAAGAGCTCCGCTCCTTCTAGACAGTCCAGAGTGTCATCAATACGGGGCAGATGGCAGGCGTCTTTGCGTGTGATCTTATGAGTGCGGCGGTAATCGACGCTAAATCGAACGGAGCCACCGTTCTTCTTGATGAGGACAACGAGGAAGCCCAGGAGCTTGTGGAAGGTTGAATAACGCCGCTCTCAAGCGTGGTGTCCACCTGTTCTTCAATAACCCGTCGTTCAGTAGCGCAAACACGATATTGGCACTGTTACAGAGGGGCATGGGCGCCGGCGTCAGTGTGGTGCTGGACAGTCGACGTGCGCCCCAAAGCGCGTTGATGTCAATTGAGAGAGGAGCGAAACTCCTCAAGAACCGCAAGGAGCTGGGTTCGCTGAGTTGGAGGAAGAGTGGCGTCAATAGAGCGAAGGAATAGGTCGGTCAACAACGGGGCGGGCGCAGGAGCAGGTGAGCGGAGGGCGCCGACGGCAAAGCTGCGTCACATGACTTGGCAAGCCGCAGGAGTAGCAGATCGGGTGGTTGTCAGGCGTGTGCCAATAGTTTCAAAGCTGAGCTGGTGGTCGAATATTATTAGGCGTGCCCCTAGAGGTTCGCAGATGAGCAGGCGATGGAATAAAAGCAGTGGGCTCTTGAAGGGGACAAGCAGGCGGAGCATAGGTAGGTGGGCGAGGTCGCGTAGCAACATCCGCATATGTAAGCGGGGCTCCGAGAGGTGTGGGCTGAGGGGCTTGCGGGAGAGCCACATCGACATGTTCTTGAATGGTGTCCCGCAGATTCGGAGTTTATTTATTTGTTTATTTATTGCGCCTGAAGGATTATTGCAGGGGGCGGGGAGGGGGACCACAACAACGTCTGCTCGTTTGGCCGAAAGTACACAGGATAACAAAATACAGTGACACAACTAATAATAGATAAGGAAAAATATGCACTGAAGGAGGACAAATGCGCTCCATAAAAACAGTCACCCTATGGAAGTGAAAAGACACGCACAAGAGAACTGCGAGTCTCGTCACACGTCTGATAAGAATGCGCGGAATTGACCTTCTGTGCAGCACTCAGTGACGCCGGCTGGAAGCATGTTCCACTTATTTAATGTCCGTGGAAAGAATGGGGTTTTGTAAGTATCTGTCAAACATTTAATCTCTCGGGTCTTCCACTGATGATGAAGTCGACTAGAAAAAAAGTGAGGTTAAAGCAGGTAGCAGTACTTGTCAATGCTCAGCTTTCCAATATAGATGGGATGCATGATTTGCAACTTCAAATGTTCCCTACGGTTCCCCAAGGTGGTTTTTAAGAGACGTGACACTAGTTGAGAAGCTGTAATTATTGGATGCAAATCTGTCAGCATTATTCTGGACGCGCTCGAGCATGTCACATGAATAAGAAAACGTGGGGTCCCATTCAGGGCAGGCATATTTAAAAACTGGTCGTATGCAATTGAAATACAAGAGTTGTTTGACATTAGACTGTGCTTTATTGAAATTTCGCTTTCAGAAATTAAGCATCCTGCTGGCTTTGGATGTAATATACTCAAATTTCCTCGTCGACGTTAGCTTATATGTAAAAAAAAAACGCCGAGATAATTATATTCAAATACTTTTTGCAAGGGAACATTATGTAATGAGTAACTTGTGTGTAATGTGGAAAGCTTTCTTGTAAAAGGATAAGTTGGCATTTT
The DNA here is from genome assembly GCA_030143305.2 of Amblyomma americanum. NCBI lineage: Eukaryota > Metazoa > Arthropoda > Arachnida > Ixodida > Ixodidae > Amblyomma > Amblyomma americanum. The sequence continues at coordinate 23,054 of JARKHS020026453.1, read as the reverse complement.
GTAGCGTTCAAAGACATTTGCCATTTTGAGCCGCAGCACTGCATGGAATCCAAGTTTCGCTGAAGCTTTAAAACATCAGAGGAACTTTCCACAACATGGTAAACGACACAGTCGCCAGCATATTGCCGAACTTTGCAGGTAAGGTCCAAAACAATATCATTGATATAAATCAGAAAAAGAAGAGGTCCAAGGACAGACCCCTGCGGTACACCTGTGGAAACGTAATCTGAGTGGGAACCACGCTGCATGCGGCCGTGAAGATACGAATGAAGCCAATGGATGACAGCGAGGTGCAGACCAAGACAACTTAACTTATGTAATAATAATAAGTGAGGTACATAGTCAAAGGTTTTCTGAAAACCTAGAAATATGCAATCTGTTTGAGAGCTACGGCCAAAGGAAGAAAACAGATCATTACTAAACGCAAGCTACTGAGCAGTACATGAAAATGGCAGGGGATGGCTCTCGATGGCGCGAAATTAGCGAGAGTTGCCGAGTAACTTCTTTACGGATGAAGCTCTTGATGTGCGGCACGAGTGATGACTGGTCTCTTGCATCGTTCAGGCCAAGTCAAGCGAGTCGACGTTAGTAGTGTGCCCGCGTGTCAAAGCCCTCTGCTTGCGTAGTTCGTCGAAGCTCTGATATAGGGTGACGACTTCTGCGACGGTACGCAGGTCTCGCGCCAACATCTGAAAGGCGTCGTCATCAATGCCCTTGAGAATATGCCTTATCTCGTTGGCTTCGGACATTTGTGCGTTCACCCTCTTGCACAGATCGACGACATCCTCGATGTAACTCGTGAAGTCCTCTCCTACCTGCTGCGACCGCGCACGCAAGCACGGTTCGGCACAGAGTTTTCTCACAGCAGGACGGCCGAGTACCTCTGAGAAGTTTGCTTTGGAAACAGACCATGATGTAATGTCCGCCTCATGGTTCCAATACTACATATTCGCCACGCTCGTCAGATAGGAAATCACATTGTTCAGTTTGGTTTCCGCGTCCCACTTGTTTTATGCACTCACCCGCTCATACTATGTGAGCCAATCCTCAACATCATGGTCCTCCGTGCCACTGAAGATAGCGGGGTCTCGCTGGCGGAGAGAACCAGCACAGACAACGGCGGCCGAGCTCATTTTTACGGCTTGGTGGTTGGCATTCGATTGCATCGTGGTAGGGGGTAGCGTTCAGTTGCAGAGTTCCAGGGCGAGAGGACGTTACCTGGCACCAGCACCAAATGTAAGGTGGCGTTTATTCTGAGAAGCTTCTTAACGAGAGCAGGGTCAACAGCAGTACGAGGTCAGCTAGTCCAGCCAGAAGCGTGCAGCAGGCGATGGCCATGCGGCTCCTGCGTATGCCCGTGGTCTTCCTTACATCTGCATTATTTTTTGTTATCACTTTGCGAGTTATGACCTACCGTAATGCTTATTTTGTCACTGACACATCTATTGCAGTGCACCAGGCGGAAAGAGAGGTGCAAAGGTGTACATGAACTGTGACTCCTGGCACTAAAAATAAACCCGGCTTCTTCAAAACTGTATGAGTGCTCGTGATAGGTTTCGCCGTATATGTTTTCTTTAATGCAGTTGCAGCATTTTTGCCACTTCATGATTTCTTGATGTTCATCAAAAAGCATAGTATGCTACGATGTGGCTAGAGCAATGATATATTACTCTGATTTTAGAGCCATTCAATATATTGGACAACATAGCTGTGAAGGAATTTTTGCAGCATGCAATGCATCTGAATGGTGGTGAAAAGGTAATTTCTTTGCGCTGTTCTAATTTCCATTTTCTTTGCCTGTTCTAATTTACCTCTGCCGCGACTGCATGCAAAAGATTGTCCAGTCCATTGCTGTAGTTGTGGTGAAGTGTGAGACGTAATAAACACCACGATATCTTTCTTATACCACTAGGAGAGTAGTATTATCCATCCCCTGATGGTATAGGCGTGTACATAAGTTAGCATAAGTTAGTCTGAAAAGATAACTTTTAACCTCTAGTTATGGCATAAGTTGGCCTCGTCGAGGTGCAAACTTTACACCTTTCACGGAAGGATATGTTTATGAAAACCTCATTCCAATCCAGAGCTCTTTGAGAAAGGTGTAACATTTTATGCAAGTGGCCTCCAGTTATGCTTTTATTGACAGTGCAAGTTCAGGCTATTAGAAGCGTAGCGCTTGCACATGCAAGAGCATAAGTACTAAGTCTTTGAGAAAAAGCCTAACTTTTCCTCTAGAAAGGTTTCAGCTGAGCAACAAGTGACCTGCCCGCCCAAAAGACTAAGATCACACTTTATTTAGAGTGCGGAACGTGTTTCTGAATGGGAAACGCTACCAGAGCGCATTTTTACTGGTCTACTGAGAGAAAATATAAAAAAACTCCCTCATGTAGACTACTCGAATGCCAGTATCTTCCGTATTCAGTTACGCTTGAATAATAAATACGTATACTGCTAGGCAAGTAGATATCGATACATCGTGTCTTGAGAATGCCACATAGGTACTATCGCGCTCAATATGAGTTGCAACGCGCCGTCATCGACCGGTGCTGGCTCCCTCGTCTACATCCTCCAACAATCGCTCGGAATTCTGGGAAGAACTTTCATTCCAGAAACGACCACACTCCCTCTCAGGAAACAGGTTGGTATAACTGAAATGCATTCTATTTGACTGTGGTATTCTACTGCATCCCAGCTACCATCAATAAGTTTATTATATATTTCCCGTTATTGGCCCAACTAAGAATTGGACGAAATATTTGAAACTGAATTCAATTTAATGCAAGCGAATTCCGTGATTACGTTTTACTCTTGGTCAGTTCAAGAAAAACAATGCAGCTGGCCCTCATTTCGCGAGCTCAAGAGGTCGCCCGCGACTGGAGACCACCCTGTACTCGCTCCAGCCCCAACCACAACCATCACCTTTTATCCCTCTGAAGGAAACTACTTGTAGATCGCTGCCGTCTCTCGCGCCGCGTGCTAAAGTGGGAGTCTCTCGCTGTGCATGTGGTTTCGATATCGTCTTCATCATCTGTCATCCGTTCGTTCTGCGCCGTG
>JARKHS020026453.1:0-17500 GCA_030143305.2 Amblyomma americanum | reverse complement strand
TGTCATTGAAGAAAAAATTTATTCTTAAAAATGTGCATTCTGCTGTGTTATTGCATAAGCGATTTTTATCCTTCGCATTTACCGCATTCTTTCTTTGTATTTTTCTTCGTAAATTCCAGTCCCTTCTGCAATGCTCTGCGGGCCCTGAAGGCAATAAAGTAATTAAAGAAAGAAATGAAAAGCCAAACATTTCTCATTCTTGCCTTGATATCGTTTGACAAAAGCCACGGTGAACATAAGGCCAAACCTGAAGACGAAGTTTTTTTCAAATTTTCCGGAAATTTCGATCCAGTTTTAAAAAGAAAATCTATACGCCACGGCCCCGAGCGGGGTCCGCATCACCGGCGGCTCACTTCTCGAGGCCTAGACCCACAAGGCATCGCCGTGGTGTCGGCCACTTTGCGGTGTAAACGGTATACAGCACTTGCCAGCCGCTAATTCCCCATCGTCACCATCCTTCGTCAATTTATTCGGCACTCAAAACTTATCGCCCGCAGTACCGCTACCGCTGTGGCCACAAAATAGAGTCGGATTAGGCAAGCCATTCGAATCGTTTACTGTGTCGTCAAAGGAATTTACATGCAGTCGTACTTGAAGGTTGAAGGCGCTAGCAAAGCAGAAATTTTCTCTTAGACATGAATAAAGCCGACAAGCACTGCGCCTGCCATGCACTATATGCTGGGAAAAACGCTTGAAGTTCTGCAAGCGCAAGGAGATGGAGTAGCTCAACTCTGTGGCATGTAAAGAATGAGCAGTGGCGATCAATGTACAAAACGGTGCCCAGCTCGGTAAACAGAACTAGGCTTCGGAGGCTGCACGCCGGCGGTTACTCGAGTGTGGCTACCACCATCTTGGAGTGTTTGTGGATGTACAACGCCTATCCTGCGGTGAATTTCACGCTTATATTTCTCGGCAAGACCAACTCTTAATTTAAGAAGCTCGAAGTACTCTGTTGTTTGCAAACTTTTGGCGTGCTTGTCGAGGCTCGAATGTGCGAGCACATATCACGAGCGTCAAGAATTCAACGACATATTCTGGAGTAACCATGTAATATCTAAGTCCAACAAAAGCACCACCGCAGGAATGCTAGCCCGTCTAGACCAGAGAAAGCTGAAGAGAAATTCCACACACACTGCTGCTCAAGTGAAGGCTCAGCGAGGACGAATGATGTGGCTGGAGTGATCAGCCCCGACTCTGAGCTCACCTTCCTTGTGCGTGCTTGGCTAAGCTGCAGAGAAATGTAGTGTTCTCTGTTTACGAGCATGTGATGAAGAACCTTAGCTCCACATGAGAAAGCAAAAATTTAAAGCAGGGTCTTATTTGAAAGGAGAGGAGTAGATCATCTTTCCAGTAACACGGAAAAACCAGCCCTGTATACAGACCGCACCTGTGCCGATTTCTTCCTAGAAACTGCCGAAACGACAATTTAAAGCGCCTTTCAGCACCCCTCACCTATGGAGCTAACGCGTTCAGACTAACGAAATAGTTTCAGCTTAAGTTACGGCCAACGCAGCAAGCTATGCAAAGAAAAATGGCAAGTGTCACGTTAAGAGACCGAAAACGTGCAGGTTGGGTGAGGCAACGAACGCGGGTTAATGGCATCCTATTTGAATTTAAGAGGACGAAATGGGCTTGGGCAGGGCATGTGATGCGAAGGCAAGACAACGGCTGGTCCTTAAGCGTAACGGAATGGATTCCAAGAGAAGGCAAGAGTAGCAGGAGGAGGCGGAATGTTAGGTGGGCGGATGAGATTAAGAAGTTTGCGGGGATAAGGTGTCTGCAGCTGGCAAACGACAGAGTTAATTGGAGAGATATGGGAGAGGCCTTTGCCATGCAGTGGACGCTGTCAGGCTGATGGTGACGATGAGCGTCACTCTGTGCACACCGGTGGTAGCTTCTTTAAAAATGTTTTCTCTTTCAAGAAGCCGTGCTTTCTGAATTTATCCCCATCTATATTACTGCATTTGAGTCTGGGGTACCACCAGCAGAAACAACAATGTAAGCTCTGCACGTGGTGCAAAGGAAGCGTATAAAGATAACGGCAAATAAACCGCGACATGAACACACCTCGCCTAATGTTTAGAAGGATAATTATGTCACGCTCCTTCGTAGAGCATCGACGGAAGAAGAAGATCAACGGTTGGACAGGTCTGTGGACGAAAAAGAAGAAGAAGGGCATACGGACGCCTGTAAGCTTCGTCGCGGTCCTGCTTCGATCGATTCGTCTGTGAATAAACCCTGGTGCGTGCTAAGCACGTAACAATATATTGATAGTTTTGAACAAATTTCGGCCCCGCCGCGGTGGCTCAGTGGTTAGGGCGCTCGACTACTGATCCGGATTTCCTGGGTTCGAACCCGACCGCGGCGGCTGCGTTTTTGTGGAGGAAAAACGCTAAGGCGCCCGTGTGCTGTGCGATGTCAGTACACGTTAAAGATCGCCAGGTGGTCGAAATTATTCCGGAGCCCTCCACTACGGCACCTATTCTTCCTTTCTTCTTTCACTCCCTCCTTTATCCCTTCCCTTACGGCGCGGTTCAGGTGTCCAAAGATATATGAGACAGATACTGCGCCATTTCCTTTCCCCAAAAAACCAATTATAATTATTATTATTAACAAATTTCGATTAAGGCTCGCTATGAAGGTGTACCACGTGAACGCAAGTATGTTAAAAACCGAGCTCGGACATCGTACGCAACACAGTTGGTTAACCATAAAAGTCTGGAACTGCTCACTGCATACCCCCATTTACTCGACACCCCATCCGAATCGAATTAACCCTCTGGGCTCAAGAAACCAACGAAACATCTTCTCCTCTGTGAAGAGTATACATAGGAAACTTTTCTGTCTCGCTGTGTGCAGCGCGTCGCGACACCATGTAGTGATCTTTGAAATCAAGTTACCCACTGTTCGTGGCAAAATTTTGATCTTGATGGTATCATTGTCATTCATAGGTCATTGTATTGTCTGTACCTGATTATATATGTCGTTTTGTTCTCTTCAGTGTGTGTATGACGTCATTTACTACACTAACCAATGCAAATCAACCTTTTTTGCTTCTTTATTTTGCCTGATAAGCGTTAAGTATTTCTGATTGTTGCACAGTTATCGAAAATTTGCGTGCAATATATGTTCCGAGGCCTCGTCAGGCGTTTGAATGCGATCTTTGCCTTGGTTCTCCAGAGAGGATGGAAAAATTGAATTTATATATGCATGACCACTTTACCTGCTTCTGTTGAAAATGAATGAATGAATGAATGAATGAAGGAATGAATGAATGAATGAAAAGGTAAAGCAAACCTGCAGTTCTGGAGTGGCTGTCGGCGCAGATGTTTGAGCCGAACTTTTCTTATGCTTTCCGGGACTCGAGACCCGTTCTTTTTCTTTTCTTGTCGCGCGAACACCTGCGATTAGCAAAAGTGGCTCTTTGGGCTTGTTGGCTTCTCCTTGTCTTTTCGCGCAGCATTCTTTTACCTGCAATTAGGGCTTTTGTCGTAATTATTCCAAGAGCCGAAAGAGGGCTACCTGTTAGTCTTTTAAAAGGGTCTCTCCTTTAAAGTCAGCTTTAGTCGTGCGATGACGATCATCGTATTTATCACCACCATACTAACGCAATAGCGTTACAGGCCGTATTCCTCAGCAAACCCGGCGTCGGCGTTGTCGGCATAGGCGGTGACGACGTTGTGAGCGAAAAATCATGAACATGACTATGGCATGTGGTGCCCAGAGAGCCAACAGGAGGCAGGTGGGTCACCTATGTCACGTGACCTTGCGGTGTCATCACAGCCTGTCCACTGGATAGCGAGCAAAGTGTGTTCACCATGACAAGTGGCAGTTAAATAATGATTCGTCGCTAGGAAAAGCAACCTGGCCGCACAAGGCCCACCGCTGGGAGCACCTGCCAACGCAGGGCAGTGGCTGCCCCACTACGTCAGGAGAGGTATGACGACTCTCAGAGATCTATGAGCGTAAGATGGAGAATGATGTTCTGCATGTATAGCAGTTAACCCCTTAGGCTATGGCGTCGTACCCTTAAGGCGGAGCTTATCTCTTCCAATTTTTGAAAATCTTTTTAATATACGCGTTCTTTCTGTTGCAGCCAGGAAGAATAAATTGTATATTTCTTCTGTTTCTTTCAAAAATACTACATGTAAACTTTAAAATGTATACATTTCATATCTACCCTTAGGGGCGATTATCCTTGCTAGTCACACGACAATATGCGAATTGAAGCTTAGCTCAAGAATCCCATTCCTAATGCAGCAAGTGTCCATAATCACATCACATAATGCTGCAAGTATCCATAAAAACATCTCTACTCGCTGTAGTTCACGCTGCCTATCCTGCAGTAACAAATAACGTTAAAGTTTAATTTATAAAATTAGACGTTTCGCGTACCTCTCTAAGTACAGCACACATGTGCCAGTTTCTTCATCTCATATGCTGGCCATAAATGAACTCGGTCGTTTTACTGTGCCACTGTGCTAAGGCATTTAATTCATTTTGCATGTGGAGTTAAACGCGAACTTTACCAGGTTTCTTTTTCCTCAGTTTCTTCACAATAAACCGAAAAACAAAGCGCTTAAAGGGGCAAAATTTTTAGCGCACCGATACTGCAACGACACTTAATAAAGTAGTATGTGAGACCATCCCACTGGAACGTAAATTGGTTGGGCACAGAACAACTGCAAAACACGGTACTGCTGAGAACTCACTGGCCCCATAGTGGTACAACTGTTTTGCTTTTGTTGCGCAAAACAAAAAACGGTTTGAAGCAGCACGAATTGCATCCCTCCTTGCTTAAAAAATATCATTGTGCCCTGACAGACAAAGCCTGCTCGCTTCGCCTTCTCCACATGTCTCTGTCTTGTTCTGTATGCTTTACCCCACACTTTAAAGTAAAGCAACCTTGTAAAGGCGTTCCGCTTTCGAGTGCGCCACATTTCGTTCCGTAACGCAGTATTTGGGGGAGCAGTTGCCGGTACTGCTGTACCGAACACCAGTGTGTTTGGCTCTTTAAGGAGACAAGGCAGGTCCTTGCATGAAATTGGGCCTCTGTGTCACCCTTTTTTCTCAGCATCTAATGGGGCTAGAGCCTTCGCACTGATATAATTTCAATCAGTTCTCCATGCTGAATTTATTGAACAAAAATATTTTTAATAAAAGTAGTTTTCTGCTCTTGTTTTCATAGCCCCAATGGGAAATAAACATTGTAAAGCAGAAAATTTCCTAGATTAATACCGATAATTCAGCACTAGTACACTATACCGTACGTTCTTTGAGTGGAAAAATTGTTTCTAGTAGCTGTGGCTCCGGGGAAAAGGGGTTTAATGTTGCAGAAATTTACATTTTCAGACAGTCGGCTTGGAACGAAAAAAGAACGTTTCTTTTTAATATAGCACCGCCACCAGCCAGTTGCCATCCTTACAATTATTGTCTCTCTTCTGTACTTGCCGTCTTGCTTTGCGGGCGTCGTTTTTTGTTTGTGGTCAGTCGTGGAGGTGTTTCCACAAAGTAATGTCGTGGTAGGTAGGGCTCACACAGACTCACATATTCCCTGCATGTAATGGCATAAGGGTGAAACACGAAATGACAGGACATTTACCGTTGGGCAGTGCTCCCATCATTAAAACTAGGCGCAGCGTTCCTGGAACTTTCAAATGCCTAAAGTCCAATAAACACAACCTTTCCAATTTGCTCTCAAAATAAACTGCTGAAGACTCATCTTCGTTTTGTACCTTCTTAAGGAGGCATTTCTTTTTCTTTCTCTGCCAGTGTATAGTAATTGTCAGTAAGACACCTTCAGCTCGTGCGTCAGTGCGGCCGACAGCGCGAGTTTTGAAGAATAAAAGAACGTCTTGGGCGAGTTGGTCACAATTCATCTTAGGTACCAGGCGCGAACACACACAGATAGAAGGAAGAATACGGGACAAAGCGCCACTTACAACTGCTTTATCCGGAGGCACGCCACACACACTTAAATAGCTGTCTTAGACGCAAGGAACACAATCACATGAAGATGAATATGGTTTAAAATTTCTTTTCAGCCTGATACAACGATACGGATGGATCGCTGACTCGCAGGCGTCCTTTTTTCACCGATCAAAAAAGCCTGAATTAATTGCCGAGCTTTCGTATCTTAACTGGTAGCTAGAATCCGCGCCCCTGAAAAACATGGCTCACAGGAGCGTGACGGGCTGGACCTAATATGTTCGGGCTTTTCCGTGGATGTGATGGATTTATTTTACTCTGTTCCTCATAAGGCCTTGTTTGTCGCAGTCAGAGAGTGTATAGAAAAATAACGATCCCATTTCCTTTCAGAACAATGTGGGAGTTTACATTGACAATTTTTTAACCCTTTTAGAGTTTTGCTTGCAATCGACTTTTATGACATTTGACCAGCAGTGTTTTCTGCAAAAAGCCGGCATATGTATGGGATCCTGTGTGGCGCAGCTATGGTGTAATATTTTTCTTTAAAAAATGGATCAAGTTTTACATCAGGTTTTACCAACTAGGCATGTTTTTAATGTTTTTAGATACGTGGATGATTTTTTTATATCCTTTACAAGGACGGAAGTTTGAACTTCGAAGAGAGAGTGCATTATATTTCATCCTTATTCCGACAACATGAAAATGGCTTGCAATTAACTTGAGAAGTTTCTGAGGGCAACTGCCTGCAGTTTCTAGACATAAATAATAATTGGTCTGATGATTAGCTTTGTTGGGCATTGGCTCCTTGTGCAAGAAAAGGGCTCCTGTCGTATGACTCCACCGATTCGAAGTTGATAAAAAGGGGAATTGCTTCAGTTTGCCTTAAATCCGACCTCTAGAAATCCTGCCCTTACAGGACGCAGTTTAGCGTTGAGAACCAATTGGCCAGGCTGTAGTCAGCCAGATTCCCTGATTCGGTTGTGATGGCAGTCGCCGAAAGCTTACTACAAAAAATGAAGACCATGGTGGTTAGAGTTGGAAAAGGTCCCCCTCTATAGAAGAGGTGGTGAGACCTGTGGTGGTGCCCTATGTGCACAAGATGGCCCACAATTTAAAGGAGGTCGCAAGCACGCATGGGGTGCCGCTTGTTTTTTCAGCCCCCAAAAAGCTCGGAAGCCTGTGTTCTCGTATCGAAAGAATACGTGAAGGGAAAAAAGCATGCGGCTCTAAGCATGGGCGACCGTTCATGAAGTGCGCCGAAGGGGTGGCGTATGAAATACCCCTCTCATGCGGTCACTCCTACGCAGGGCAAACCGGGCGCTGCGTCAATGACCGAATTAGGGAACATGAAAGAAATGTACAGCAAGATAAAGCAGGCGTGGGCCAAACATAACAAGCATTTTAGGTCCTTCCCGTCACGCTCCTGCGAGCCATGTTTTTCAGGGACACGAATTCTAGCTACCAGTAAAGATACGAAAGCTCGGGAATTGATTGAGGCTTTTTTTTTATCGCAGAAAAAGGAAGCATGTGCGTCAGCAATCCATCCGTATCGTTGCATCAGGCTGAAAGGAATTATTAACCAGTGCACTCGCATATCGATCTTGATCTGATTGTGTTCCTTGCGCCTAAGACAGCTATATAAGTCTGTGTGTTGTGCCTCCGAATTAAGCAGTTGCAAGTGGCGCTTTGTCCCGTATCCTTCCTTGTGTGTTCGCGCCTAGTAACTAAGATGAATTTGATGAAGAATAACTCGAGGTAAACGGCACCCACCACGTAGACGCTACGCCTAGCGCCGGGCAGCCAGAATGCAACAGCATGGTGGGAATCGTAGGCTGGCAAGCGCATGCTTCAAGTGCGCCCCTTCCTTGGTGTTAGTCACTCCATTACCTGTAAAACTCGAGCTCCAAAGCCATAAACAGACCGATATTGCCCGTGAAAGCGCGCCGACGCAGAGTGAGAACAAACAACGCGCATCAGAAAAATCTCCTTCTGGAGCTAAATTTGGCTAAAAACAAACGCCAAGAAGCTTGTAGATGTTGCCATATTAACACTAGCAACCTCTGTAAACGTGGAGAAATGTACTGTACATTTTCAATTATTTTCGTCACTGGAGAGCCACACGTGAGACATAGCTGTAAAAGAAGGCATGGTTTCCGACCAGATTTCCAAGACTGCAAGTTTTCGAGTTAACAAAACTGTTCGCGTGCAATTGTGACATCGAAACTTGTTGGTAAAAAAAAAAACGGAAGAATCAGTGCACGAATAAAAGGAGAATTCATTTTTTTATAATTTTAGCCTACTGTGTTCACGGTGTCGGTCTCTATTAACACGCAGCGCTCCACGTGCTTACATGGTTTCCAGAAAATTACATTTGTATGGTGCAGGGGTACTACATGTTCCCTTCACCCTTTCATCAACAGGGTTGTGTTGGCCGGCACCGCCATGGTAGCCTTTTTCATCTTGACGGTAACGCTCACGGGCGTGGCTTTGACCTACTGGTACCGTGACTGCGACCCAGTGCTCACCGGGACCATTACCCGTTACGATCGGGGTGAGTTATTCTCCAAGCATTGCTTGTCTGTCAGTTAAAACGCTAAACATCGCCGTGTCCGGAGCGAGCAGAGAGTACTGCTACATGGGGCATGCGCTGTCGATTATTTCAAAGAATGGCAGTTGCATTGAAGTCTAGACGCGGTCGTCTTGGAATAAAAAAAGCAGTCTGGCAGCACCTTAGGGTTACAGTATTTATCAAGTATTGGGCTGGCGCAAAACTTCCTCCTAAAAAAGAGAAAACGGCGCAAGCCTTATGGCTATTCCAGCACAAGGCGTCAGTGCTACATTCCAGTAGTAGCGTCATGGCAGGACTCAACGAATGGGTTTAGTGCGAATACTCATTTATAAACGCGAGAAACGACAGGACGGCACATCCGACAGGCGTACGGGCGTGCACTAGAATGAAGGCTGAATATAAAACACGCCATATTTGCAGACGCTATCAAGGATACAGTAGCAATATGCTTATGCTTGGAAATTGTAGAAAAACTGGCGCGACAACAGGAATAAAAGACAAGGCAGGGAACACATATAATGTTTAACAAGAGCTACAAGTACGGAGACACATATGACGATTAACAAATATGCAACACTAACAAGCCCTAAAGCACGCCCTTCTGTTATGTATGCATACGCACACAATAGTCCCGCGTCGCCTTGCATTTTTAGAATTCAACTTTCACAAGAGTGTACAGGACTCTACCGCATTGCAAACTGCACGGGAGCAAATTATTGCGTCCCTAACCAGTTTACTGCAACAGAAACTTTCGCAGCGCTGATATCTCTGAGGGCAAGCCTTAATTGGTGCCGTGTTACCCACAAGGAAGCCCATGGCGAAACCAGCATCTTTCATCCGCCAAAAGATAATGGTAGTGACCCTGAATGCGTAATTTTTTCGCGCTTTTTGAGCCTACTGAGCTGACTCACAGATTCACCGCGTGGCTCAGTATTCTTGGCCTCACAGTGTGCATTCAGGATATGACTCTCCTATGAACCTCGATGCAGTGAACGTGCAAAATGACATTTGAGCGACAAGTTAACAAAAAAATTTGAAGGGGACACTTTAGCTCCGCCTTAAGTGTACGTCGCAATAGCGGAATTATAGCCGGGTGCAACTTAAGTCTGCAGTGAAACTCCGTCATCATTCAGGACCGTCGCACGAATTCCTGCATGAAAAAAAAAGTAGTTGGTTGTTAAAACCTCGAATATGTCAACTAAACAAGAAGTTAGTGACAAGGAAAAGTTATAAGCTCTAGAAGTTTTGATACCTGGCTTGTGTATTCAAGTGAAAAATTAAACAGCTGATTTCGTTTACTTTTGTGAATGGCTAGAGGAGTAACACAGGACGCCGCGGATTGTGGCCCAGTGTTAGCAACTGTTGTTTCCTTTCGAAATTTTATCCTACTGTTTTTCTTGTATATCCAGAAAGTCATTTTCTACTTTACATTCATAGATTATTGGGAGTCCTCATACCCCTCCTGGCGCTGCGGTGCAGCGGTTAAGCGATGCGCCACTGCCGAGCGATTATAGAAGTTAAAAGAGATGCTTTGGCGAGTTGGTAAGTCATTTTAAACAGAACAGCGCGCACTTTGACAGATACTATGAGGAAGACACGACACAGACGAGCGGTGTTTGTGTCGTGTCTTCCTCGAAGTCCTTGTCAAAGTGCGCGCTGTTCTGTTTCAGATGGAAGAAGATCACAACGGTCGGCTTTGCACTGCGCAGGCTGCTCTTCCCTAGCGGCCAAGCATTAATTTAACTGCCACCTGCCATGGTGGGCAGTTTTCTCACTATCCGGTAGGCAGGTTGAGATGACGCCGCAAGGTCACGCGACGCAATTGCCCACCTCCCTCTTATGTGGTTCTCTGGGCACCACCTGCCAGAGGCGTGCTCGTTATTTCTTGCTCACAACGTGGACAACACCGACATCGGATTTTCTGAACACCGTCGCGGTTAACGCTGTCGCGTAAAAATATTAGGCGGAGCCGGAATCTACTGCAGTGCCCACTTCTAAATGTAGCTCAGATATCGGGCATCAAAAAAAGAACAGGGTTTAATAGATAAAGAGCGAAAACAGGTAAACACACATGGACCATAGGTAAAATTAAGCCCACACAACACTGTTAGAAGAATGCGCATGGAACAGTGGTTATAACAGAAAAGACCTTTGTCACAGAGGAAAAAGACGGATTGTGTCTCCTTCAAAATGGAACAAATAAAACCAAAGAGATTTGGAAGAAATTTTGGCACATCTGTCGCGTGACGAGCCCTCATTGTTGGGCATAGATTCCTTTTTTTTCGAAGACGGCGAACAAGTCACGATTGAAATTCCGCGTGAACTGTGGTCCGTATTACTGTGAAAGCACTACTCCAGTAATACCAAAACTGATCAAGAATCTTCTATTGTTAGATAAACTAGGGTTAGTTCGGAAGAGCCTCGTGACAGCCGTAGAGAATGGGAGAAGAAGAGGCGAAGAAAGAGCCCATCCTCCAAGAGAGGACAACAAGAACGTTTAAAGCCTGCCACTTTTCCTCTCCAATTGTTAGGGCGAGAAATGAGACACCTGAACGTGGCTTTGTATCATGACGGTAGGATAAAAAAGTGAAAAAAGGTGAAACGACATGTGCAACAGAGCGTAATGGAGATTAATGCCATCGAAATGCTTTAAGGCTTCGCTTCGTTATGTGCCCTTGTGAATGGTCCTGCTGCTATGTCTGCGTCACCAACCTTTCAGAGTCGACACCTCTGCCATTTGCACTTTGTATCTTCATTAAGGCTGCGAACTGTGCGAGTTGGTACTGATTCATATTTGTACAGCGCAAAAAAAACAAAAAACAACGGGACACAACGAAGAATGGATACCACAAGCACTGACACCCTTTGTACCCTCGCATATCTTTTCTGTTTAATACCTTTAGGTGAGCGCAGTTCGTATCCTTGTAGCTCCTGCCGTTGCTGTCGTTTGTTTTCTTTGGCCCCTTTGTCCTTTCGCGGGTCCTGTTGAGCTAAATTAATCGTCTTGCGAATACAAGGACAAGATTCGTGGTTTACTCCCTTCGATTGTTGAATTTTACTTTTCCTCACAGCGCCTTTCTAGGCTAAAGCGAATCTAAAGGCAAGCCGAGGCCGGCTTTTAGCAGTACTGCGGCGTCACCTCGGTCAGATACCGTCCTCGTTCAAAAAATATGTAGCAGCGCACCTGCTAACTTTGTGGAGAAAGAAAAAAACTGGACAAGGGACGCGACATAAAAGAAAAGCACACGGCCGGTTTTCCAGCTCATGTCGTACCACCTAGATGCTCATCGTATGCTCATTGTTGGGCAGGAGCGGCGGTTCATTTCGAAACATATTTTTTTCAATTGAACCTCTCACACAGACAAACGAAGGCATAAACGTTTAGCTTGTATCAGTTTTATGGCACAGAAAAAGGAAATGTAGAAAACAACTGGAGCGCTTTTCATTAGAATCCAAACGTAAGTTTCACGTATGTGCATTGTGTGCAGCCAGCGCAATCTCAAAGTGCGAAAAATATGACAAGGAAGAAGTGTGCCTCCTGAAGTCCTTTTATTGCGAAACATTCATATGGTTATGTCGCGTCAGCAAAAGTGTCCGCAAATTTTGTCCGCACGATTCTGTCGTTCTATTCAGATAAACGCGCAAAAATTTGATAGCGTTAGGTAGTGCATGAGTAATCGTGAAATGGGGAATGTTTGGTTGATGAAAGGTAATTAGTTAATTGAATAATGAAAATAAATGCTGTTTGACGCAGGCTTTGAGTGACTGATTCGATCAAAAACACTGCAAATGCGTAAGAAGGCTGATGTAGTACAAAAAATAAAATGAAAAAGAAAAGAAAGACAAAACACACAAATAAAAATAAAACACCAGAGAAATGAAAAAGAAGAATAAAAACAACAAAATTTCAACAAAGATTAAAATATGCAAAATGGAGGGAGGAAGCGAAGAAAGGGATAGGCTTTCGGATTGCCGCACTTCAGCAGACTTTAGTGCAATCCTGCAATTTTTGATTAAAACGGTCATTCTTTTCAAGTCACTTACCAGTTTCCTCTGTTGAAGGAAGTTAAGTTTAGATCAGGCGCTCGCGCGATGTGAGGACTGTAGGGTATGTGTAGGTAAATACGAATAGCACAGGTACAAGGTTGGGCATAACGTGCGTTCGTCGGTCCTTGTGCCTCACCGAAAAATATGTGCAGCTCCAGTTGTGGCGCCGTTGGGTTTGGGTGAATATTACAGTGCGCCGTAAGCAAAATGTTTGAATACTGCTTATCCCTTAAAAAAAGGGGCCAAGACTGAAACGAAGCTGACAAACAGGCATATTCCAAATTCTACGGTGACCAATTTTATGCAGTTATTTTCTTTTAAGAGATAGTTTCTTAAATCTCTATCTGTCATCTATTCGAGGATGGCTAAAAAATGGTCAAGCTAGTGAAAAAGTGCAAAACTTACCTGCATTGGGTAACATCTGTAATGGCCGCGCTGGCAACGCTGTGTCTTATATGATTCAAACGCACAGCATCAAAACATGTAACAGCAAAATTACTAGGCAAACAGCCGCGGATTATTCCTCGACATTTTTACGGAATGCTTTCCTTACACAAAAGCGGCACATTCCTTACACAAAAGTGGCACAGTCTTTCTAAAACGCGAAAATATACTCTCGCCCCACCAGCACGGTATTCGATCGGGCTTATCAACCATCACTCAAATAACAGAGGTAGTTCATGACCTTGCTTTTTGTGTTAATAATCGTTCTCAAATCGACATGATATTACTTGATTTTTCTAAAGCCTTTGATTGCGTAAGTCACGCCGAGCTCATAGCAAAACTGGAACAAGCTATTGGGAAGGGAGAAGTTTCCGCTTGGATTACAGCTTTTTTAACAAACCGCTCTCAGCTTGTTTTGTTCGAGCATACGCCATCTGATATCGTACCTTTCATATCTGGAGTACCACAAGGCTCAGTTCTTGGGTCACTGCTATTTATTATATTTATTAACGATATAAACAATAATATAGGGTGCAAAATTAAACTCTTTGCTGATGACTGTGTGATATTTAAAGAAATTAACAGCCATGACGACCATCTTGCTCTTTCTGGTTCTCTTAACACGCTAGCCGAGTAGTGCTCCAAGTGGCAAATGTCTATTAACGTAAATAAATCAGTGTCAATGACGATAACAAGAAAAAAACAGCCATCTCACTTCACCTCTACCGTTAATAACATGCCTCTTTCGAAGGTCGATGAACATAAATACTTAGGCATCACGACATGGAGATAACTAGAAGGATAAGAATGGGGTGGAGCGCATGCGGCAAACTCTCGCAGATCATGAGTGGCAGTTTACCAATTTCCCTCAAGAGGAAAGTGTACAACAGCATAATCTTACAGGTACTCACCTACGGGGCAGAAACGTGGAGGCTAACGAAAAGAGTTCAGCTTAGGTTAAGGACAACGCAGCGAGCCATGGAAAGAAAAATGATAGGTGTAACGTTAAGAGATCGGAAGCGGGCAGAGTGGGTGAGGGAACAAACACGGGTGAATGACATCCTAGTAGAAATCAAGAGAAAGAAATGGGCTTGGGCAGGGCATGTAATGCGAAGGCAAGATAACCGCTGGTCCTTAAGGGTAACGGAGTGGATTCCAAGAGAAAGTAAGCGGAGCAGGGGGCGGCAGAAGGTTAGGTGGGCGGATGAGATTAAGAAGTTTGCAGGCAAAGGGTGGATGCAGCTGGCAAAGTATAGGGTTAATTGGAGAGACATGGGAGAGGCATTTGCCCTGCAGTGGGTGTAGTAAGGCTGATGATGATGATGATGATGATGATGATGAAACCTCAAGTGGGAAACACACATAACTAATATTACAACTACTGCACTGCGATAGCTATTTTATCTAAAAAGACGCCTAAAGCTCGCTCCAATGAATATTAAGCTTCTGGCGTACAAAACATTTGTGAGACCTATTTTAGAATACGCTAACACAGTTTGGCTTCCTTACACAGCAACTAACATAGCTAAACTTGAAGGCGTACAAAGAAAAGCCGTAAGGTTCATTCACAGCAAATACCGTCCTACTGGCTAACCCTCGCGTCTCTTAGCTTGTTCAGGCCTTAACACACTATCGACGATAGCAAAACAAGCTCGACTTAAGTTCCTTTTTACAATTCTGCATCGTCAGTATAAAATGGATACCACCCAGTACATTTCATATTCGCAAGCTAGAAAAACACGGCATCAACACGAGCATAGCTAACTGAGTATTCTTTCTCTAACGACACATTCAGGTACTCATTTTTTCCTCGCGTGATCAGAAAATAAAATGAACTTAGCTCATCATTAACTACAACAAATTCATTATCCGGGTTTGTTTCACACTTAGAGTTAATCACAAAAGATTATTAAGATCTTCTAATGTTTGTTCGCGATTCTATTTTAGGTAGCACTCTCAATAAGTAGAATTGAAATGCAGTTGCTTCTTTAAACTTGCTCGATTTTGCTTATGACTATGACGTGCACCGTTGTTGTCAATATATACTACGCCGTTTTCTATTGTATGCTTCTATTACCTTGTCGCTCGTATTTTGATGAATTATGTTGTTTCTTCGTGATTTGTGTCACTCACACGTATACCTGCACGCGTACAAAAAATAATTTTTTATGCCCTTCTGCTAGGCTCTCGGCTGAGAGCGGCAGTATTGTAAAATAAATAAATAAATTACCACTCAGTTTATGTTGATACAGCAGTGCACAAAATTTTTGTACCCCGTATGTACGTCGACCTGTATTTTAAGAGCAATTCGCGTGGGCCTGGGCCGCCATTGATCGAGGTAACGCACTGAAATTTTTAAGGTGAATGCCGGTCTACCGGAACCGCCTGCTGTAAATAAATCTGGGAGACGACTTCACTGGTAGACGGAGCTTGAACCCTGGTTGCTGAAACTTAGAATTTAGACGAAGACATCTGCTTTGCAGCCATGTAATTTGGCACCCTTGCTTACCGACATGGTTTCGAAATGCACCTCACAAGAGAGCCCGGTGGTGCGTCGAGGCTGTCGCCTCTGCTCTTTTTCCGCTCATTTCGCTGGCAAAAGCGTCGGGCAGAACGGCTCCTTCGTATCATAATAAGATTAACTTATTTCTCTGCTCGCAGTTTCATTCGAATGTTCCTGCGAATGGAAAATTATGTAAATGTGATAGCAATTTTATCTTGCCATTTTTTTCGCTTATCGAACACCAAGATTAAGGAAACGGCGCTTACACTAGCGTAAAAACAAAACTCCACGGCTTCAACATGCAAGGTTGACACCAATTTTTGCGCTATTTTTTCATTGGTCAAGTCCAAGATGATTAACAGAAGTTATTTAAAATTCATCGTTTTCCAGTAAGACCACGGTACTCATGAAATATTCGAAGGGGTTATGTGTCAATACAGCCAATATAAGCAACTTAAAACCTGAACTGCTGATCTGCTGCTGGATTGGATGCCGTACACCATGGCAATCCACCTCGATTTCAAGATCATTATTAAGGTCATCATCACGTAGCTGTCATGCCCATCCGTCATGTGATAACCCATACCTGGGGCCATTGAGAAAATAAATAAACAATCATGCTAGCTAAAATAGTCACTTAATTGCAGATCTTGCTCTGGAAGAGTGCCAAAGATATTTGGTAATTTTCATGTGTTGTCTTCTGTTTTGTGCACTAGAAAATTATGTTTTTATACGGCCTATATTTTGGTAGAAATTGGGTTTGGCCTGATTTTTTAGACAACTCTTCGGGATGCAAGTGTCACCGACGGGCCCCATTAATGGCGATAGAGGCAACTTTTATCGATTAATCAGTATTATCTGGCAACTTTCCTGCAAAGATTAACAAATCCATCGTATTGAAACCATGGTTCGGGTAATAAAGATTTATGCACCGTTCTACACGAATAATGGCTGCTGAAGGGAATGCGTAGCCATGGATGCATCCTCTTCATGCGTGAAAGGTTCTAAACGGGACAAAAACTGTGCATGCGGTTCACTCCCGCACTACCAGATGTTCCATGTGAAACCTTAGTTCAATAAAGATTTTCCCAATGCGCGACAACAGCTGCAAATTCAAACAGGGCTCTTGCTTTGAGTACAGCATCTTATTCGTTGAGCCGCGCGAAAGTACACTATCAAGGAGTTCCGTGTTTTGCACCACCTTTACAATGACGTCTTAATTTGATGACTTGTTGGGTGGCGCTGCTGCAAAAGCAGCTGCACACACGGCACATGAAAGCTGATTTGCACAGCATCTATATTAGCCCTCCGCGATTCATTACTTTTTTTCAGATAGTTCCCCTGTACGTTGCTGAACGCTTGTCCAGCGTCGCCGGCCTGCGGGGCCTGTTCCTCGCGGGCCTTGCGGGAGCCTCCATCAGGTAGTACTTTCAAGACCACGAAAGCTCACTCTTAGAAAAGAAATAAATAGCAATAGAAATACTTTAGAATTCCTAATAAGTGATTATTAAGTAAATTAAAAAGCGGCACAGGAAACCATTAGAAAGAGTTTTTATTTTGTCTCTTTGTTCTTTTTGAAATCGTTAACCGCTATAGCCATTTCGTCAGAGTGCACACATTGCCGATTTGGCTCACTCTTGGTGACGTCAAACGATCTTTTCTCTCTTTTCGCGCACTAGAGTTATTTCGCCCCAGAGAACAAACACAAAACTTCGCCTTGCCTCCGGCCTTCGACTTTCGCAGTTATTGCTACAGATCTAGCATGAACAGACAAAATGCTACTTACACCGATTTCATGCTGCGAATAAGGTACATCAATTCAACGCCTTGCAACGATCGTTACTTCCCCTTTACAATCATGCTGAGATGAGCAGCACATCACAAAAGCTGCTCAAAAAGGAAGTGCTTGAATTGTTCTGTGCCCTTTTTGCTGTTGCCTTCTGCTTTTCAGGTGCCTTGTGCTGTGCAGGTGCCTTGTACTTGTTTTTCCAGGTCCAAAAGTAACAAGC
>JARKHS020026452.1:0-254728 GCA_030143305.2 Amblyomma americanum | reverse complement strand
AACAAGGCCCGAACACTACTCTCGTGATGTGGGCCAGGTGGTCAGCCACGTCACAAGAGAACTGCACCTATAGAGGACAATGTAACTTTCTAATATTAGGCTATCTCGTTTCGTCGATGTACACACTACTTTTCGGTGTTTCTTCTTCGAAAAGCGTTTTCCTGGGACACTTTTGTTATAACGAAGGAATGAGTGCCCGCAAATACTTAGATGCCACATTTTCGTGTCTTTTGCGGTAACATCTGACCGCGAGCGACCGGAGCCATCTGGCATTAGGCCTTTTCACACTCAGTGAGAGCAGTGGTGTGTTTTCTGTGAGCAAGTGTTTACGAAAGCTTAGAAACAACGTTAAAAATGTGGCCTCTAGGATTGCCTCTCCTCTGGTGAGCATAAAGGAAGTCCCCTTTCCATGTAAACAACATTCGGGCGATGTAAAACAGCCTCATTGTTGTAATATAGAAAGTTGATCGGGTTGGTATGTATTCATTTTGGGTACAAACAACCCGTCGGAGAACACATGATTTTTTTAGTTTTTGGTATTTTTTCGTGTTTTTTGGTTGTCTCTGCTGTCCTGCAGTCTGGGTGTAGGGGTTTTTAGCCATTGACCTATGATGTGCTCCTAAGATTCTACTTTTGGCGTGTGTGCTGCAGCTATTAGGTAATGGGATTGTTAGTTTTAAATAAGTTTATTTTTCTAAAGAAAAATGTAGTTGCAAGGGAGCGTTGTCAGCGTGTTTCCTCGGTCTCGGTTCTTCGTCCGTTTGAGCTGTTTGTCCCCTAAACGATCACTGTTCCAGGTTTCCTCGCCCACAGCTTGTTTCCATGCCAATTGTCGCGTAGAGACGACGAAAGCCCTTGTAATGCTGGCGAAAGGAAAGTGCATTTAGAGACGCAGGAAACTATATGCTGGCACCTTTTCCCACGGCGGTTGTAGCACACCAGAAAAAAACGAAATGTGATATGTGCAAAAGAAGCCCAAAAGAATCACAGGTAAAGCATCGAGATTTTTTAATTATGACGTCAAAACACCGGCTTTTCTCAAGACTGATAAATGCAAGGGCTAGCTTTATGGGCACTCTCAGCCCTTTTACACCCGATGTCATTAATGCAGGCAGGCTAAATATGAGAATGTCAAGTCCTCACGTGTACAGCTAATGTACGTGAAACTGTCGATAAATGTCGCTCATCAACACACTACTGGCGCACGACGTTTCTGCACTGTGAAGCCGAGGGTAGCCTACTTATGACTTACGACAGCTGTAGGCGGGAATATACTAGCAGTTTGCTCACATGCTGCCGCCATGGCTTTGTAAGGGTGCTTCAGAGGAAGCCCCTATTGCGGGTGCCCCAATTCACTTTCATGCAGCCCGTGTCTTTCCTGCACACGCTGCATGTTTCGCCACTGTGTAGCCCACGCTTCGCTCTTTTATATCCGAAGTGTGGGATAGAGGCAAGAAAGATGTGGGAATGACAAATGTGCCCAATATCAGGACATGTAATTTCTACGCAGGATTCATGTAGGGTGAAAGCGTAATCCTAGATGTTGGCCCACACACAGCTTTCTTGGCTCCCTCAGTGCGCTGCACGGGCAGCCCCTGTTGGTGGTGCTCCCTCTTCACCATCAATTGCTCCCATTTTTCATGTACACGAGCGCCATGCAGCCCACGCTTAGCCGTTTCATGCCCGATTTAGAAAACAGGCTTGGAGGACGTGGGAATCTCAAATGTCCTGATGCTCAGCCCTTGCTGGACCGCCGCAGGTGTTTTTTTAGACAGACCGAACTATATGCCTATAACGCTTCGCCACAGTGAAGCCCAAAGTTTTTTTTTCCTGTGCTTTCTACGCAGGACCCATGTAGGCTGAAGGAAGGAATACCAGCTCTTTTCCCCTACAAAACCACCGCGGCTCCCTCACGGTGCTGTACGGACAGTCGCTTTTGTGGTTAGCCGCAATTCGCAATAGACCCTGCATCATTGCCCGCATGTAGTATCTGAGGTGGGACCTAGGTTGGCTTTCTGGTTGGTTTAAGCCCGTGCATGGCCGAGGGCGCACTCGGGAATTAAATGGTTAGCTCGAGTGTTTTTCCGGCAGTGCACACACGCGGGACCTATGCACGTTTATTCCACGTAGCCACCAACCCCCATTTCCGGTGCCCGACCCGTATGGACCCGCTACCTTGTAGAATTGGGGTGAAAGATTGGCACAGGCGCTGCCAAAACAACTCCAGCAAGCAGAATGCAATCGAAGCAACAACTTCGTCCTGTCCGTTGTAAACGCCTTCGGTCCTGACAATACTAGGTATAAAGCTGCAGCTCCCATGATTAAAACGCTCTATTTGAAATCAGGCTGTATCGATCCAAAATTAAGGATTAATAAAAGTTTAAGTTAAATACACTTGGAATTTACCACAAAGCGTCTGTTCGCTTTGCGAACGTCAATTACAAGCTCTCTACATGCTCGCTTCGGGATGAAAATTTCTTGAAATATACACACAGAAAGTTAATGCAGGTTGTTATTTGCATGGTTTCAGTACAAGAGTACGAGCTTAAGCATGCATCGTTAATGAACCGCGTAAACGAGAAACAACTTATTTAATTTTGTTTCTATTTATTTCTGTCTCAATGCAGGATAGCCATACAGGCAGTCCTTGGCACCAAAAGGTCGTGGCGTTTATTTTATCTGGCAAATGAGATCCATAGAAAAAGACTAGTATCATACGCGGATAGTAAAATCTGTGTTCTGGGTTGACATTAAATTGCATATATCAATATAAAAAGGGGAAATAAAAGTGCCCCTAATATTTAACCTTAAGGACTCCCGTCCATATTGGGCTATAACTATCGATACAACCACCTATATTCTTCTACTGTTCGCGATTAGACAGTACAGATTATATGGATCACTGGATCCAGCAGTACGAAAGCATGAATCGCCGCAACTTGCCCGATAGCAATTTGTACTTTAGACTAGAGAGACTGCCCACCAATTGGGAAAAACCACAAGACTTCTGTTGCATCCTCAATACATGACATAACAACCGAGGGACGTTCGAAAATGGATATCAAGGACAAGACTCGGAGGATGTCTTGCGAACAAGATGGCAGGGGCCAGATAAGAGCGTCCCCAGTTTTATTCAGAACGTTTCGCGAATGAGTGCCTGCGCGGACTCCAGAGCCACCCAGGAGAAGAAGGAGCGTGCTCTCATGCAGTTGGAAACAGTGACATTTTCGGCAGCCTGGTTCACGACCCTTCCAAAACAGTGGAAATGTTTTTTAACCGAGGCGACTAACATAAATTAAGGGCTGACAGGGCGATAAATCAGTCTCGGATGTTGTTCAGTGCGAAATAATTTATGCATTCACCGACACCGGCAAAGAATCTTGTCACCATACGTACGTGCGTACGATCTTGTGTCCTTGCGCAGCAACCCGAGTCACTAGCCGAGCTTACCCGAGTTAATCGGGTAAGCTCGGGTAAGTTCGGAGCACCATCCCGCCAGCTGCTCGAGAGCTTGCTCAGGAAGAGAAACATGGGTCGCACAATCTCTACCGGTGCTTATGATTGAGTCAGCAACGTGCCAGTGTAGTGGCGCATGATTTAACCGCTGTGCCTTAGCCCTGGTTGTGGTATCAGGACTCGCTGCGATCTATGAACGCTAAGTAGAGAATGACGAACTCTGCATGTATGGGCATTAGCGCACTTAAGATATCACGCCATACGCGTATGCGGAGTTTAAGTGACCCTACAATTAAAGAATGAACACCTGCTTTCGCAAGTCTATTCGGTTTAACAGCGTCGAAACCCTACCAATTTCTTTAGAGAGACAAAAATAATACGGTAGCTTCAATAATTAAATTTAGCCCTGGATTATATTGGGAGATACGGTGTCACAAGTTGAGAGGCAGAATGCTTTACATGTTAAATAATTACCTAAATATGTTTATT
Source organism: Amblyomma americanum (assembly GCA_030143305.2). Classification (NCBI taxonomy): domain Eukaryota; kingdom Metazoa; phylum Arthropoda; class Arachnida; order Ixodida; family Ixodidae; genus Amblyomma; species Amblyomma americanum. The sequence goes on along the minus strand of JARKHS020026452.1, from coordinate 250,783 downwards.
AGGCTTTCTAACATTTTATTAAGGGGACATGTTTGATGTGCAGAATTGAAGCACTTGCTCCGAAAAGTCTAAAAAAAGAACAAAAGAAATTTAAACCAATTCGCAGCGGGAGCAACGAGGCGACAAAAAAATAATTCTTGTAGGCGACACCACACCTGCGTCATAACACAGCGGCAGCGAGCGCGGCGGACGATATCGCTACGCTTTGAGCTTTGCGTCACCTGAAGCCCTGCGGGGAGGGCCGCTGGTATCGCTGCTAGTTACGCTTCGCTCCGCAGCCTCCCTATTTTCTTTCCTGCGCGCCAGAATACATTGCCTGCATTAAATGGGCGTGTAATCGAGCCTCAAAGGGACTGCATGGCGGATGTCGTTCGTGGAAGAAGTAAAAATAAAGGATATAGTGATTTTCAACTGCTGAGGGCAAGATGTGAAGTTCTTCGGCTTTCGCTTCGGCAAAACGTATTATAAAAAGTGTGCACAAGCACTTCTGATCTACTTATATCAGTCTTGGCACCCTCGAGGGAAAAATTTTGAGCCTGAAGACCTTCAGTGAGAATACTTATTGCAAACCGCGCTTTGGCCATAGCTCCAATTGAATGCATTGTATGTTTTGCTTTTTTACAAGGCTGCGATTCCACTCGAGGCAAGACAAATACGAAACCTCTCCATATTCGAGCTGTCATGCTTCGTTAAGGGACTGGGTAGACATTAAATAATCCTTTAGGGGCTCGCAACTAACATGCTGACAGAGCATATAGTATTCAATGCCTGATGCATTTCAGTAATTAAAAGAGATTGTTAAACACTTTGCACAGTAAATAGACTTAATCGAGTACCTAATCACCACAATTTATTTGAAGCGAACGTTCTTGTCAGGGTGTATTAGCACCAATCTACTCTGATTTTTTGCAAGAACAAATTAAAACTGAATACGCCGCTCAGAAAAATTATATTTATAGCTTACCTCTCAGAAGATAATCAACACTGGCAATGATCCGATTAGAAACGCTTCATTGAAGTGTTCCTTGAGTGGCAATATGATAATTTGTGGAGTTACATGAAAACTGGGAAGAGCTGCAGGAAGCATACTGAACTTTTGCAGGAATTGCGGGAAATTCGGTCCCCCATCGTAACACATCATGTGTCTCTCCCGCACAGAATCTACTACTCGCGTCTGCACTGAAGGCTAATTTGACGGGAAGTCCTTGATGATTATCTTGCAGTATAGCATCACGCAGGAATGACACAACAAGAAGGAACGATTTATTCAGGCAGCCCCTTTTATAGCCCGCCGGTGAGGTGACGTTGTGATCACGTGGTCAAGCCAAGGTTTGCCGACGACGCATCATCTCTCCCCCCTTAAAGAGGAAAGCGTACAGGTGGCCGTCGCTGTCTGGTTGATCTTCGCAAACCAGGCGGGCCAGTTTCCGTCCCGGATGCTTCTGGGCTATCTTGCGACGTGGTCGGAGCGTCGTCCGCAGGTTCCCGCTTGCCAACTTCTCCAGGGGCTCTGTCTTCTGATTCAGTCCGACGTCTCAGTTGGTCCAAGTGCCGCCGCTGAAGACCTTGCTCCGAGTCAACGGAGACCATCCTGGAGCCCTGTTGACCCTGCACTACTCCTGGAATCCACCTGCGACCTGCTCCGAAACTGCGCATCCAGACCGGTTCTCCCACATCCAATTTAGTCGCACCTACTCTTCGCTGGCTTTCTGCCGACTTCTCACCGGGCGTGATGCAATCCATCTTTGTTCTTATCCGGTAGCCGAATAAGTGTTCCGCGGGCGACTTGCCATGCTTAACAGGCGTTCGGCGATATCGGAACAAAAACCGAGCTATACGCATTTCCAGGTCTTTTCCAGGGTTTTTCTTTAGCCCTTCCTTGAGCGTGCGCACAGCTCTTTCGGCTAAACCATTAGATTGTGGGTGATAAGGGGCTGTTGTGAGTTGCTTTACGTTGTTTCGTGCCAGAAACTCGCGAAAAACGGCGCCCACAAATTGTGGACCGTTATCTGAAACGAAGGTTTTTGGAAGGCCGAAGCGTGCAAATATTGACCGTAGTGCGTCCACCGTTGTTTGCGATGTGGCAATTTTCATTGGAATTGCTTCTATCCATTTTGTTTCAGAGTCTACGACGACCCATACCATATGTCCGTCCATTGGGCCTGCGAAATCTGCGTTTAGTCTGCTCCATCTTTCTCCGGTTGCTGGCCACGCCAAAGGTATCTGTGCCGGTGGCATCGCAGCATCCTGTGCACAAATAGAGCATGATTTCACCAGTCGCTCTATGTCAGAATCCAGACCCGGGTACCAAAACAGCGTTCTCGCCGTGCTTTTCATGGACGTCATACCAGGGTGCGTCTCATGGAGCAGCCCCAACAAACGCTTTGCCGCCGCCATAGGTAGAACAATGCGATGTCCCCAGTACACCAAATTGTGGCTCACGGTTAGCTCTGTTCTTCTGTTGAAGTACGCCCGGAGATGCTCAAGATCCTGCGGTAGATACGGAGGCCATCCGTCGGCAATCCACCTTTTGACCTGTTGAAGAGTGGCGTCTCGGTTTGTCATTTGTTCAACCTCCCGGGCGCCGACCGCCGTTTCCTCAAGACACTGGGCATACAAAACGTACTCGTCGGGAGCGACATCCCGCGGCTCCGTAACCGGCAATGGCAAGCGACTGAGGGCGTCTGCATTGGAATTCTCGCTGCCCTTGCGGTACTGCAATGTGTAGCTGTAGTTGCCAAGGAACAAGGCCCAGCGCTGGATTCTCGCAGCCGCCATCGGTGGTATTGGTTTGCCTGGATTGAATAAACCAGTAAGAGGCTTGTGGTCGGTTACTAACACGAACCGATGTCCATACAAGTAGTCCTTGAACCGTGCGACGCCGAACACCAGTGCTAGTGCTTCTTTTTCTAACTGAGAGTAGTTACGATCTGCCTTTGTGAGTGTCCTGGACCGGAATCCGATGGGGTAGTCAACACCGTTCACACGGTGGGACAAAACGGCCCCAATGCCTACTGATGACGCATCGCACTCAAGCCGCAGTGGCTTATCCGGGTCGTAATGAGCAAGGAACTTGGAAGCCACAATTGCCTGCTTAACTTTCTGAACAGCTTTTTCTTGTTCCTTGTTCCACTCCCACTTGGCCCCTTTAGCTAGGAGGGCGTACAGCGGAGCCAGCACAGTGGCCAGATTGGGCAAGAACTTGCCGTAATAATTTACAAGTCCGAGAGAAGCTTTCAGCTCACTCACTGAAGTAGGTTCTGGGGCTTCGATAACAGCCTTGATGTTATCGTCCTTTGGTCGCAGACCCTTAGCGTCGATCCGATGGCCGAGAAAAGTGACTTCGTCTTGCCGGAATTTGCACTTATCCTTGTGCAGTCGGAGACAGTACTCCCGCAGGCGTTGCAGCACCCTCTTCAGCCTTGATACTTCGTCCTTTTTTTCAGCGATGATAATATCATCCAGGTACACCTGAACTCCTGGAATATCGCCCAGCAGCGCGTCCATCCGCCTCTGGAATATAGCTGGAGCAGAACTTATGCCAAAAGGTAATCGGTTGAAACAGAAGAGGCCTTTCTGAGTGTTCAGTACTGCTATCTTTTTGGCATCCGCGTCTAAAGGTAGCTGGTTGTAGGCTTGGCGTAAGTCCAACGTCGTAAATACTTCTCCGCCATTCAGCTTAGCAAAAATGTCGTCCACTAGAGGCAACGGGTACTGTTCCATCACTGTGGCTGCATTCACTGTCATACGAAAGTCTCCGCACACTCGGAGAGACCCATCGCCCTTTAAAACGGGTACCACTGGTGTTGCCCATTCGGCGGTTTTCACAGGCGCCAGGACATCTTGCGCAACCAGTTGGTCCAGCGCTTCAGACATCTTGTCCCTCAAAGCGTAGGGAACCGTACGGGCCTTAAAAAACTTTGGACACGCATTCTCTTTCAGCTGCAATGTGACCGGTGGTCCCTTGCATACGCCGAGTCCTGGAGCAAACACGTCAGCATATTCGTTGAGCAGCTCTTGCAGTTCCGTGCTGTCAGCTTTTATCTCGACTGGTTGCACACTCGCGACCACACGCGACAGCATTGCCACCCCAGCCTCGTTGAATGCCTTGATTGTGTCTCTGCCGCACAAAGATGGTCCGACGCTGTCGACCACTACGACCGTACCCGGAATGCCTTTCCCGTCGCATGTAGCCGTCATACTGAGCTGTCCGACAACTGGAAGTTCGCCCAAGAGGCAGGATAGCTTAAGCTGTGATTTGCGCAACGGCGGCCACAGCGCCTCGTACTTCCGGAACGTCGCTACGGAGATGACACTCACGGGTGATCCTGTGTCCACCAGCATAGTAAGAGGGACGTTATTCCAATTAATGTCCTTGTAAATTGGCCGAACCTTGCGGATGCTGGCTTCTTGGTGGAGAACCGCTGCAATAGTGTACAGGGCTTCGCTGTCGTCCGAGCTCGTGTCCCCTGCTGCTGCCATCGCGTAGGAGCCCTGGCGTCGTTGGCCTCCCGGGTGCGATGCGTGCCGAAGGAAACTTCTGCTGGACTGGCACATTCGGCGCAGATGTCCTCGTTTGCCGCACCGGTAGCACACCGCGTGAAGGTGTTTGCATTCCGCCTCGGTGTGCGACTCGCCACCACACCTGCCACATGTATCGCACTTCTCCAGCCTTGGGCGCGGCTTCGATGAACGACTCTTTTGACGGGCAAAATGTACCTCTCCTGGCTCTGAAGAGTGCATGCTTTTGGCGTTCTGGGAGGCTTTCTGTGCCGAGACAACAAAGTCTTCCGCCTCTTCTAGTGTAAGCTTCCGTTGAGTCAGTAAGTGTCGCCGGACGTCTTCATCTTGCACACCGCACACAATTCTGTCCCGTAACATGCGCTCCAGTGACGTTCCGAAGTTGCACTTCTCCGCTAGCCGCCTAATTTCCGCAATGAAGTCCTGGGCAGACTCCCCGTCTTTTTGCGAGCGCCTGAAGAAAGCATAACTTGCAGCGATCTCGTTAACTTGCGGAGCATAGTGGTCTTCCAGATGCTGGACGACTTGTTGGTAACTCAGCTCATTCACTTGTTTTGGATGACACCGCCCCTGCACCACTCGCACCGCACTGTCTGTGAGCGAAGCTATGAGCAGCGCTCTCTTCTTCGTTGGTTCCGCGATGCTATGGGCTTCGAAGTAAGCCTCCAGCCGAACACGATACGTAGGCCACGTACCTTCTGCATCAGTGAATTCCGGTGGCCGCCCGGCACTCATTCTTGCGCACGTAAGTTCGCCTAGCGCCGGCGCGCTATCTCGTCGCCACTGCAGTATAGCATCACGCAGGAATGACACAACAAGAAGGAACGATTTATTCAGGCAGCCCCTTTTATAGCCCGCCGGTGAGGTGACGTTGTGATGACGTGGTCAAGCCAAGGTTTGCCGACGACGCATCATATCTAACGCATATCCTCTCCACTGTCAGGCTCAGCAGTGAAAACCTCGTTTTTTCGCCGAAAACCCGCAAAAAATCTATGAGAAACCTTGGGAGGTACGGGGCGGGACTGCTGCATCCCATTCTGAGCAGTGTAAATGTTGTATCGAGATGCTTCACAGCATGCCCAGAAAAATTCGATGGCTCTCCATGGTGCCGACAGCATGCCTTCTTGAGCATTTTGAAATCCAGGTCTCGAATAAAGTCACAGATTTCCCCTTCCAGACTTTCTTAGCTATATTTCCTCCCGGTCAGTAACTGTTAAAAAAATAGGGACACTTGATTCTGTGGTTGAAGCTGCCAAACCAAACATTGGCTGACTCCCCTGTGTTAGTGTTTGTGGCCTGGAAGTCAGTGGGGGTTCTCATCATTCCAGTAACGGCCATTATGGAGGTTCACGGAAGGAGTTCGGCAGAAGTGCTCTTCATCAGTCTAAATCATCCTCTTTTAAAAGTCAAGACGCCTTTATCGCTGCAACAGGACCCAGTTACAAAAATACAGTCTCCGTTCCATGTCCGTCGTACTCAGCTGCTGGTGGAGACTCACATAATAAGGGTACCTATCAGGGACTCTCCACCGTGACGACATGCATGCATCAGCGCACTGCGCTTTGTGGAATACTGGCTTCGCTCTTAAGAACGCAAGCACTCCGGTTTTGAAGTCTTCGTCCGGAACATGCGCGGTAGGTCTTCTTGGTGACGTCACAGAATATCTAGAACAAAATTTGGCAAATATGCGCTCAAAATAGGTCTCCGTTGGAAGGCGGTGCCACACCTGTTAGGAAGAAGTGGAATTAAACCGCCAGACGCTGGTTGTTCTCTAAGGTTGCATATGTGACATCCACGTCCACTTTTTCTTCGGTGGATAACCACCTTTTGCCCTCCAACGGGACTCCGAGGTCGAGGCGGTCGCACGGCAGAAGTGAGGACACCAGCTTTGCTTTTTGCCGCTTCCCAAACATCAGCGGCCACGCACCCGCTTTCAGGGCGTATTTCATGCACATGACAGCGGCGCGCATTGCTCATTGTTGAGGCGGCAATCCGCAAGGCCGCGCAGCGAAGCTAAACTACCATTATATCACCCTCTATGTCTGCCTTTAAAACCTATTCCCAAAAACCTGTTTTTAGTTGCAAGATTCCCCGAGAAATCTGGTATAGATATTGCTTTCGGTGTCCTTAAAGATCATGTATGAGATATACGTATGCTAGCATGTTTTACGCCTGTTATGCGTGCAGTTTCCGTTCAATATTTAGTCAAATTATTTTCTCACACCCAACCGCGAACGAACTCAAAAGAATTGTCCCGCTTTTACACGGCAAACTCGATCGCCGTTCATGCATTTTATATCTTCCACCACGGTGGTGCGGCGCTACAGTTTTGCTAATTTTACCAGCGTGGAAGGGATGAACATGCAATATATAACCTCAAAAACTGACAAAAAAGTTCTTTTCTTACGGTAATAATTGTACCTTCTTAAATTCATTTCGCTTTCTTGGATGAGCAGTGGTGACATTCATGCACTTTAGAGGAAACCGGATCTGCCCCTTTTCTATCACTGGCCACAACAGAATAAACTTCATGGCCTATGTTTTGCTGCCCAGGGCTGTTCTTTATCCTAGAAAATGAGCTGCATATATTGGAGTTCAAAAATATTTTATTATTGCAATACTGTTTCTTTATTCTCAAATTCACACATTTATGCCAGTATTACATGTCCTTCAGTTCTCCCTGCCGTTCTTCTGCGTTCCTCAACTCGCACCAATAACTACTGACAGGTGAAAAGTGAAAAGTTGGGGTAGTTGGTGATAGCTCACGAGTCGAAGGACGTTGCTGCGCTTTGAGACAAATGCAACCGCGAAATAGACAGTTACGAAACTCCGCTTGTCCAGTTCTTTTTCTTGTTCTCTCTTTTTAACGCTCCGAGACACTATGGCAATCTGTGTTACTTATTTAGCAGCCTTCTACAGGTGTGTGAATCATAAGACTGTGGGCCCAAAGCTCTTCGAACGGCCTGTGTCATAGGAGTACCACTAAAGCACCGAGAATGCACTCTCATTGGCGTAACTGTTTCATAGTTTTTAGAAATAATCATCGGAAGAGTTTGAGGCACATCTTGCAGAGCTAACAAGGCTTAGTTAATAGATACAATGATTTATCAATTTTTATCATAAGAAATTTCTGAAATCACTTCTAAGGCTTATTGATAACTTAAGGGAAGAATCGGTTTTCCAGACCACGAAAATAGGCGCCTGACAGTCGTTTCGCACCCATTATTATCAGTATATTGATGCTTCTTTAGAAGAATTCACTCAAGATAAATCAGGGCTGATTTTCTGGACGTAGAAACGAATTGAAACCACTGGCGGAATGACCCGAAATATAAGTGTTGTTGGCGGTTTCCAAGGGCCAATCTTCCACCGCGTCATGTACAAAGTGCGTCGTGTTGGCATTTGTACACAGCAGCAAGTCGTGTTTGCTCAGAATTTCGCTTCGCTTTTCTTTCTGGTGCCGTGCACTCAGAAAGCCTCACTGTAGTAGCAGATCCTTGTCATTGTGTTTTGGCACGCAGCAATCAATTATGAAAGTCATGAACATTTGCCGCCTTGACCTTTTGTGCAGAGCCCTGAATTTAACAGCGTGGAAAAATATGTTGGTTCCAAGCTATGCCCTTTTGTTCACCTCATAGACAGCAGTAGTGTACCCACGAACTGTATCGAGACATAAAACATTTGCTGCAGCAAACGTCGTCTGTGTTCCCTAGGGTTAACATTTCGACGAAACCCTATGGCAATTAGTGGCTTTCAATAAAATTTATATGCACCATGAGAAAGCGTGTGCACGAGAAGGAATAGAACTTTGTTTTGCAAGAATTTCTTTAGTGGTCTTTGAAAAGAATCCTGCATCACAGGAGGTTGAAAATGTCTGTTTTGTGATTTTGCAAAATCGCAAGTGTGATCTCCGCAAAAAGAAAATATAATTTTGTGAAACCCGCATTTTTTCACTTAATTTAAACAAAGGTTTCGGTTGGCAGCAGCGCAAAACTAGTTTCTGCTTTTTGAAGTACAAAAAGCACAAACATCGCTAAAAATGTAAGCATGCCAAGAAGGACGCTTACCAGGATGATAATCGGTCAAGCAGAAATAAGAATTTGAAGATTAATAATCGGTCAAGCAGGAATAAGAATTTGAAGAATAAAATTATCCACTGGTATTCATCGGTACTTGCTACTAGTGTCAGGAGAAGTTTGTACTCTTGGACTGATGATTTTCTTTTATTTGGGCGTTCTGGAAATCTCGAATTCCAGAGTTTCAAACATTGAGTTGGAAAATTTCTCAAGTTAAAAACTGTACTGTAATCGAAAATTTTTCTCAGGGATGTCAGTCCTAGTTGAACGAAAGCCAGGCGGCGAAAAAAATTCGAAGCCCTCCACTACGAAGCTTCTTTTTCCGTATTGTGGCTGCCTGCTTAATCCCTTCGCTCACCACACTGTAAAGCTGACCAGCAGAGATAGATAGTACTGAGGCTTTCCTCACAATCAGTCCTCTTACAATTTTCTCTTCACGCCTCTCTCCTTCCCAAGTACCAGATGCCACGCGATCACGCGTGAGTTTTCGCAGATGAGTTTTCAAACCACTAACGGCTGTCGACGGGGAAAGAAAATTGACAATGTCTTTAAGCGCGAGCCTAAAAAGAAGCAGTGTTGGAGCACCGGTGGTGTGTACAGAGTGCGCATTTTTTTTGCGCCCACGTCATCAGACGCGAGAACGAAGTAACAGCTATCAGCAAGCGGCGCGCACCTGCCGGTAGAGCTCTATTGGTGCACAAGTATGCTTCACTGTCTATGATACGTGCTGGTATATATTTGCAGATCGTGTCGGGCCCCTTATGTTCTCACAGCGCCGCGCGTGAGTGCTTCACGTGTTCAACCCGTATAACTGATACGATCAGGGCTTGCACAATGATCTAGTGACGAGTGTTATGTCGTCAGGGATATTCGAATCCTGACTGGTTAGCGATAGAGCTTTGCGCACTGTTATGGTCTTGGTTATTGAATGTACAATCTTCTTGAGCGGTTCGTCGCCTGAAAGCGTAGTCCGCTGACACTATGGCTTCTGTGATTGACGAATTAGTGTCGCGTGCATCTTTAGATGTCACTTTTTCGGTGTCTTCTGCAGGAGCATCTCACTAAGAGCGAATGAACAAATCTGACAGCAGCACCTGTCTGATATGGATATATGAACTGCTCTTTCCAGGCAAGGAGCATTCGTGAAATATAAATAATTCAATACAAAGAAAAACGTCATCACTGTTCTAACTCTGGATGCAAACCTTCTCCCGCAATGGCTGCGCAGCTCACCACAGATGTTCGCATAAAGGTTAATTGACAGATTATCGACGTATGAATGATAGTATGTGCAATCGTGGGGAAACCAAATGTGAGGGGGGGGGGCACTACCTGCCAAAGCACTTCTGATGTCCCGACGAACCGACTGCGCAGGTCTCGACAACAGAAGTGCTTTGCCAGGGTAAGCACCGATGCATATTAGTGCGGGTCGGAACTTGCACGGGGAGGGAGGGAGGAGAGTACATGGCCTGCTGATATAAGTTGTTTGTATTGCTAGCAGCTCCAAAGCGAACGTGTGTTAATATTCAGTGACGTGACAAACTGCAAAGGCATCCGCCGTCGTCTTCTGCGCCCCCGAACTGCTGGATGCTTGTTTCTCATTCGGAATTGTATGCGCGAAAGATGAGACTAACCAGAAATTTCGGAATGTTGTTTGTAGCTGAAATTACCCACACTGCTTATATATATTTGGCAACCCTTTATTCGTTAATATCTTAGGGATTGCCCACGATCCGATTTGTGTGTACCAATTTTAAAAGAAGAGTCTACTTACATTTATCGGCGATTACACTGTTGCAATCTAAAGCTTGATGCCTTATTAAACGAACACCTGGCTTTACCGCTGAAGAATGCAGCAGAACCATTAAAAAACCTTTTTTATATACCAGTCTCAATTTCGCAAGGCCGACGGCATCTACGAAGTTCTCATATTCTTTCACACTGTAAAATATATATTTTTGTATGAACTTCAAGCTCTACCCAAGTCTGCTCTCGATAGTCTTTCAGTGAAGAGAGATTTTCTCGCGGTTAACTGACACTGGGGAATTTTTCTCAGGTGAGAATTTAAACGAACAGGGTAAGTAGATTTCCGCGGGCGAAAGAATAAAACCAGGATCGGCGTTTCGCGCCTCCCTTCTGGGTCTCAGCTCTGCTCGGTAACTCATTCAGCCGCTCACCCTACAGTGAAGTGCATGTGTAGTCTATGTCATCGTCTTGGCTGCTGGTTCTATTGCTTTTTTTAGAACTATGTTTTGCCACAAGTACTGTCTTAGCCACATGAATGCCTAATTGCCTGTTGTGCGTAGTATTTGGCAGAACGAAAGTAAGAATGCCAGTTGGTAACAAGTTCTGCAATTGTTTTTGAAATCAGCATTAAAATACACCAATGCACTTTGTCTCAAATTCGTTCTGTAATTTGTAAAAATTTAGAATTAAGAGTTGGCGGAATTGCGAGGTGAAGAATTTTGGCGCGCAAATTCCGGCCTCCTATATAATTGGCACATCCATAGAAATTGTGCCGGAAAGGATTTCAAATCGGTTACTAAAGCCATACATTCGTACCCCTTTTGCTTTCCGCAGCTCCGTCGCAGTGGCCCCATATGTTTTTAGAGTGCGCTATGGCAGATGAGAATATATGGAAGAAAAATGAGAGACGATTAAACATCTGAAGTAATCGCTTCCTGTGGCAGCTTGCATTCATCAATTGACAGTTCACATGAGGTAGTCAGGTAAGTAATTATTCGGTGTATTAGGAAAAGCGCTCTCGCTAAGTCCACTACTAGAAACCCCATATACCCAGACTGTTGCATGAGGTTGCAGTTCTGAAACTCCAAATATATAAACGAGGATCAAGAGAATGAAACTGACGAAGTCGGCGGTGCGAAATTTAAAGTGTTCGCGCCGGATTTAAAGTCAATTTTGATCTCTACAATAAGTATAATTTGTGAAGAACTGTTGACGGTAAGTGCTTCTACGGAATGACACGAGTTTGGCGGTGGTGGCGATAATTTTTTGAACCGCTTTACTGCCTTGCTAGCAATGAGAGAACTGGCGCCGACCAATTTGTCATCAATGGACACCCCACGCTTGGCGACTTGGACTGTGGCCACAGTGAGCGGCAAGGAGCACGGTTACGCACGACAGCGCCATTGTCTTCGGCAAAGGAATGAAAACTACCCGTGTACAATATTCACCGTATAGCGCGAGGTTCTCACGAGTACACGAGACGCGTTTTGTAAGCGTGGCATTTGCTGTACCATGTGGTAAGTCTTAGTTCAGACAATTTGCTTTTACGGGGAAGAAATCAGGCCATTACGGCAGAGAGAGTTATAAAGGCATTGAAATTTATGCGAGCGTATTGTGGTCAGCTCAGTGTTGCTGTGCCTTGGATTTTATGTTTTATGAAGTTGAGTGTGTAGTTGTGAGGGTCTTTAATGGATGCGAGATGCCGTTATAATAGTGTATACTGGCATGTCCCATCCGTCAAATATTTCCCTTGTCTAAACGCCTCTTTCTGTAATTGCCGCTAAGAGCAATAAACGTGTTTTCGACTGATACGTGTACCGCCACTGGTTGCCGTCACAGCGAGCTAATAATCGGATCATTATTGTCAGTGGACGAAGTGGAGGGACTGGTGTAAACGGTAGTATATTGTACGCTAAAATCTGTTATCACGAAATGAAACCCTGTTCTTCGCTGCGCACTCACCTTTGGGCCTCACAATTAGTGTTTTTGCCGATTGCATGCACAATGTTTTTAGCTATTAATGCTCACAGCTTGAAAACATTGGATATATTGATACTCTCCTGCTGAACTTATCAAAAGAAAACGCCTTGTATAGCATGGAGACACCGCAGATGCAGTTGAGCTACGGGAAAAGTTATGTATATAGGATAATGACAAATTGGAATTTTTTTTAAGGTAACTAGAACCCTGAGTTTTCTTTACGTGCTTGTTTATACGTATTTTGAGTGACCTAGCATGTTCGGATAGAATAATTCTTTATGGGCATTAAGATACAAATTATTTTGTGTATCCAGATTTACAAACCGATCCACGGTTACTAAAATGCCCATGCTGGGAGGTTAGAAAATTCCAGAAGCGCTGACTGCCTTTTCGTTACGGAGTGCAATGACCGTTTGATATATATTCTATTTAATATCATGCTAGCCTGCCTTTGAGCCTTTCCGCGGACCGAATATTTTTGGTGGACAGTGATTTCTACTTGGGAGCGCTAAATAAATAACAGTTTCTACATTTCTTTGATGGTTTGATGGGCGCCCTATAACCTAAATGTTCAAATACGCTTCATTATTTTCAGCAACAACTTAATTTGCGCAGACGCAGTAGCAGTGCAACCAAAACACTGTTTTCATCGGTAGAGGCACAATGCGGCCGTTAAATACAGGAACATTTAACAGTTTATGCTAACAAAATCCACCCGGAGTGGTTTTTTCGTAGGCCGTCAGCTTTGTCTTCCTTTTTTTTACAGGGCCACGTTTATCGTCATTCTCAGTTTATTCAACACATCCCCTATACTGAAGAGGTGAATGAGTGTAGGATGACTCGGAGCTTAAAAGACACTCTCCTTTTATCCGCATACCGCCGAAGGCGAACTTCTGCAGAAACGCAATAGTGGCCATGCGTGTGATTTTTGGCAGCGTCGTGCATGTTGGTGTCATGCATGCCGTCGTAGATGTGTTAATCATTTTGGAAACCACCTAGATCCATTTGCTCTGCGTATTCTTAGGGTAATCTGGTGCACATTTTGTTCGTCTGTACTGCAGTAAATGAAGGAAATAGGTCCGCATGTACACCATAACTTCTGTTCAACTCATCTTTCATCTTGTCTCCATAAAATCCTAACCTTAGACCTTTTATTGCACAATAAATATTTGTCGTAATATTTCTTCGGTCGTTTATTTTTTATGAGCTGATGAAGCAAGACAGCTGTTGCTCTCAATGCGTCAGCAGCCCAGATCAAAACAATGAACTTCAGAAACACCGCCATCGATCAGGATGTACCACCACATTGAATGTACTAGCGAAACCTGGTATAAAAGGCATCAGGAAAACCTACTAGTGTCACTTCGGTAAGCCTCATCAAGAGTGCTCATCTGCAAACTGGTAGACTTCAAGATACAATTGGGGAGCACTGAAGATATATATTTAAAATATAAACAGAAGATAATGTTTCCAAGTGCATTACTAACAACATTAATACGCGTTGTATTTAGGGAACAACATTTCTAAGGTAAGTACAAAAAATTAGCATCTTTGATGCATTGCTGCTTAGCGGTTGCTTTGTCCCATAAACGTGTAATCGCGCTTTGTGCTGCGCTAATTCATGGATGTCTGTTTATTGATATGAGCGGCAACTTTGCGGCTCTGTATCTTTAACCGCTTGGATCACCGCACCTTCCTTCGCCAGTGCTTACGAAGGTCGTGCCACAAATGGGCACTGTTGGCTAAAAAAACAAAATTAGCTGAAACATTGCGACAGCTTTATTCATCATGTTCTTCTTTTTGGCCGCTAAGTGCTAGGTATATTCAACTAGAATTTCATTGAAAAGTTTGCTAGTATTCAAGGGAGCGTTAACGAAAATCCTGGGGCGCTTTTTCTTATTCACGCCATCGAAGGAAAACAATCCGTAACGTCTGTTAAGTTCTTTTTACCTTTTATATCTTTTGTCGCCTCGTTCTGCACCTCAACCCCCCCACCCCACCGCTAGATTTTCAGTTTTGCGCACAATACATGAGATATTTCAGGAACACGCTGTTCTGACTTTACAAGCTTTGTGCCTGGTTTGTTATTTTTATACTTCTGGACAGGAAATACTTCCACGCAATTTTTCTAGTAGGCACCACCAAAAAAACGCCCTACTCCACTGCCCAGGTTTGGCGACCAGCTCGGGGAGATCAGCGCGGACAAGCTTTCTCATTGACACATGTATCCTATTCATTGGGACCCTCGTCGCCTTTTCTTTCACAACCCCCCTCTCCCCCCCCCCCCCCCCCACGCCGCTCCTTTTATTTTCAGTGTGCAAGACGCGACAGCCAACGAGAAATTCTTTTGTGGCACTCCAGAGCTGTCGCTGTTAAACTCACCGTCGTCCCATGCTCGTGACGCCGTAGGCAATATCGTTTCTTTATTAGGTGTCTTCGATTTGGCTGCGCAGGCTGCGCTATTCCGCAGAAGTACTGCCAGTTCGCCACTGGTAAACTAGCGCAGAAGACCGGTTGCAGCAGTTCACAACACTAGTTCCCCACGGTCACCGTCAAATCGAATAGGAAAGTTCACAAAGTGGAGGCTGCGCTGGCCTTGTGGTCTGCAGCACGTTTTCTCGCCGGCTCCCACTTTTAATGTGTGCTGGATGCTCCACTGTATTCGTGCTATTTTTCTTCTTGTGTGGTATATCGGTCTTTTCGTTTTTCTGTAAAGGTGATCGTGATGGATACCTGCTTGCAAGCGGCTTTTGAGCTGTTGGTGTCGGACAGCGACGAATTTGAAGAGATGTGTATTTTAGTTGCATATGGCCTCGTCAGTAATGATCACCATTGTGTCCCTGGCTGCTGTGAAACTATAGTGAGACCGTACTTCGAAGAGCAGTTCAAGAGGCGCTTCCGGCTGTCTAAAGGAATTTCGAGGAGCTGGACGCTTGCTTCATGGCATCCGCCTTCTTCCCGCATGCCGCACAAAGAAAGCGGCAGATATCGGCAGAAAAAAAAACATGCCTGATAGCTTTGGTGTATATAGTCTCTCAGAGCTCAATGACTCTATTGCCAATAATTTTGACGTGATGGAGCTGTCGGTGCACGTCTGTATGAACAGTTAAGTTTCGGCACGCCATCATGGACGAAGTATTCTGCTGGCTTGGCAGCGCGGAGGTGAGGCACGTGAAAGCTGGCGTCATAGCAGGGCCAGGGAACATATCGGGTGCATCGATGGATGTCATGTGGAGATCCATAAGACGAATAATTCTGCACAATCTTACTACAGCCGGAAAAATTTTCCGCCCATCACCCTCCAGGGATCTGCGACGATAAGAACAAATTCGAGTGCGTGTTCATCGGTTTTCTGGGGTCAGCATTTTCTAAAAGGGAAAGCACTTTCTTTCAGAAAGCATCCATAATGTGTTAAAGCAGCTGGTATCTTCTCTGGTATTGCACGTACCTGCTAATGCCATGGCTCATGACCCCTTTCAGAGACAACCAGAAAAGTTTTCTTTCGTGAAAAAGAAGCTTCACCGGAAGGCACAGCCAAGAAAGGGTGACTATTGAAAACACTTTTGAACCGTTGAAAAAGCGCCCTCGAAGGCTTTACCTCGTTTGCGGAAAAACTGTAGTACAGATCTGCTTCCTTGTTATTGCTTCCTGCGTTCTTCACAATTTTTGTAATGAAGAGCCAGAAGAACATGTTGACCTTAATTTGTGAGGCTACAGTGAGGACATGCAGGAATATAATCAAAAGCAGCAATGGTAAGGAGTCTTGTTTCCCAAAAGTTGATGTCATGCCACTACCATGCTATTGGTATAGTGCTTGCATGAATCTTAGTGCTGTCAATTTAGATTGAAGGAATATGAAAACATACTTTGAACGTTTTCTTTTTAACTGGGCGATCTGCACACACAAGTCACAAAACACTGAAGTGCAAGATCATAACTGCTTATTCATTCGCATAACATCACTAATCATATCAAATTTGGACATGCGCTGCTCGTGGAGCTTCGCTCTTGCTCCGTCCAGTTTTTAGAGTGTTCAAGCAAGGATGCTGTTTGAAGGCGTCCTCCGGTTCTTCCTTAGGGTCATGCTGGCTGGCACCTCCTGTGGTCGGTCTATGTTTCCGGAGCTCATGTACTCTGTGGCCTTACTTTGCACACATCAACACAAACATTACATCACCTTCTGTGATCTTCGCACCAAGTACTTTAATAGGCAACCAGCAGCACAAAGTTAAAAAGAGGACACAAGAATGGACGCATATGACATGCTTATTTTGTTCTGCTGCTTATAAAAATAATAAACAAGGCTTATAATGCATATGTTATTTCAGCTTGCAGTTAGTGCTTGCAGTTGTGATTTTTCGACTCGTGACCCAGATTTACTCTCCCATTACAGTCATAAGACTACCTATAAAGACAAATGCTTTTAATGTAATTCGCATAAACCCTGAGCTTCCTGCTAAGACTTCCGTCTCAAGGAGTGCTAGTGGCTATAGGTGGCGTTCCTTTTCTAAAAATCTTGGCCAGCTCCTACATGACGTAAGTTCTATTAGAACTATTCATCAAGTAAGCTAAACATTTATTGCAACAACTAGCACTCTATACTCGCATGACACACGGTGGTGCTCCGTAGAATTGCTTTTTTGCCCTTGCTCTTTTCATTGTGGGCGGTACAGCGCGAAAGAGACGAACGAACAAAAGAAGGAAACACCACAGACGAGTGCTGACTCGAAACTATTGTTTTATAGAAAAGAACACAAATTTTATGCACCAAAGTCATGTGACACTATAGAGCCCAGAGAACCTGCAAAAGCAGTTAGAAGTAGTGAATCTTTAGCTAATCATTTGACATGCGGGGAAGTCCTATCAAAACAACCTATCACCGCGTGTAAAATGATTAGCTGAAGATTCACACTTTGAAAGAGCTTGTGCAAGTGATGTGGGGTTTATAGTGTCACATAACTTTGATATATAAAAGTTGTGTTGCTTTCAAAAAAAAATAAGTTACGAGTCAGCGCTCGTCTGTGGTGTCTCGTTTTTTTGTATTTTTTTCTCCGATTTCTTGCTGTACCAATCAGAACCAATTATTACCAACCCGGCCAGCTATCCATCCTTGATCTTGTGGAGCTTCGATTCAGCGTCTTTCATTTGTTTTTGACTCGTGCAGCCGCAAGGGCACCTACAAACTTATTGTTCAGGAAGTCTGCCAGCCTTGTCCACGACACCTTTTTTTGCCTGAAATATTAAGAAAGCAGACCACAACCTAGACACCTACTAAGGCAACTATGAAAGTAAATTTCAGAAAGAGGGATCATATTCCCAAACGCAAGCTAGAATAAAATACAATTTGCTTTTTGTTACAGTAATGGCCGTTTTTTGGATTAGTTCAAAAGCAAATTTTGGACCCCTTCAATGCTTGCAAAGGAGTCGGGGAATTAGCTTAAGTGGATGCCAATAAATTCAAATACAGTAACCGCTCAGTACAAATTTTGACAAATGCGATGGTGCCCTCGCATTTTTCTCAAATGCATATTTTGAAGAATTTGCTCTGTGTTTGCAAGCAGCAAGCATATAATCTGAGATAGACACATGCCTGAATGCCCTTTCGGACCAACCAGGTTCTTAAGTTCAATGTATCTGTCAATTAGGAAAGGAGTTTCGGAACATACGACATTTCTTTGAAATCTGTCTGCAGAAGCAGGTACAGGCATAACTGCCTCTTATGATACAGAGGCGCCTATAGCACTTTCGTCGGAAGAAAATGGCTGGCTGGCAGGGGTATCGTCAGCTTGAAAAACTAGTGTGTAGCGTTCCCTGTTTAAAAAAAAGCGCAGGATTGAACAAGCTGCAGCTGCGCAAAAAATTTGATTAGCAAAGTGAGCGAGAAATCGCACAGGGTGCATTTCCCTTCCCAACACCGGTTCGTGGCGTTGGCGTGGTGCGGGGACTTTGCTTACAGATGCCAAAACGTTTTCTCAGGCGTTCAAAACAAGCGAAAGTATGCGCGAATGGTACACATGTAGGTACGCATTCGGTACTGATGGCGAGGATGATAATATCAGATTAGTGGGAAATTTGTCTGCGCAGGCTTGGTGCTATTTTTGATTGCACTCCAGTCTTGTGCTGCAGTTTTTTTCAAGGCACCTTCGATGATGGTCTTCGGAAAAGCTGTCGGACCAAATACTTGCCGAGTGTCTCACAGAACCGAAGTCCTCTGCTATGAAACAGATGCGTTTAAAATCATAGAGCCTGGCTGTATGGTGTTCCTTTCTTGCAATGTTTTACGTTGTTACTTTTGAGATGCAAGTATTGTTTCTTGCTTGTGCGCTTCCTATACACTGAGGTGACAAACTGGTTTTTGAGATCTGAAGTAATACTCCAGAAAGCTGTTCGTAGAGGCTGTGCAGGTGTGGGTAAATGAGAAGCTATGGCTAGCATCTCTGCAGACCCTACAGACGCTAACACTTGGCGGACACGTTCCTTATTTTGTAATCCCACCCTACACTTTTTTTTTCGTAGTAGCCAGCCAAGCCCGGCTTCTCTCTCTCACCACATGTTTATGGTTTATAATGTTTAACGTCGGAAAGCGACTTAGGCTATGAATGACGTCGTACTGAAGGGCTGCAGAAATTCCAACCACCTGTGGTTATTAAACGTGCACTGACATCCCACTGTACACGGGCCTCTAGAATTTCGCCTCCATTGAAATGCGACCGCCGCGGCTGGGATCGAACCCGCGTCTTTTGTTGTCAGCACTGAGAAACCGTGGCGGTATTTCACCGCTTGTTTGTGTGTAGTCAGTTTGTGCGTACGCGCCACGGCACCTTTGCTCCCCTATCTTGCTGTCAGTGTTTCTGCTGTGTTTTTCTCTTTCTCTTTTCTTTCTTTTTCAAGCCCTCTGCGGGCAAGTTCAATGCTATAAGAAGATGTGTGCATTCACTGTATGATCATTCTTGACAATGACCAGTTCCTGGTAGAAACGTTAAATAAATCCGTTAAGTTTTTCTATGTGACTTCTCCAACTTACTATATTTTTAATCAGTTGCCTTGAAGAATTTCATATCCTTTATATTGCTATCATGACACCTGACAATATCACGGCGAAGAACATCACCAGGAAGTTCCCAAGTACCTCAACTACTAGAGCTGTAATCAGCGACGCCCAAAGCGAGCATCTTCACAATGACTTTCATCCTGGTTAGAGTGGAACTCCCACCTTTATTTCTCAGAATGGAGCCACTGTTGGTGACGCTAGGTACTTGCTGGAGTTCGTCCCTCGCTCTGTATTAACAGCGGATCTGCATGTCGGCACCAACGACATTTCAAAGCAGCCAGGAGAAACCACACTCGAGCGGTACGGAAGCTGATCAGCCCGATTAAGGAGAAGCGGCCGAACGCGAGCAAAACTTAAGCAACTTGGTGCTCTCTCGAGCTCCAGATTGAGCTCCAGTGGCCGAGACAGACTCGGCGCGCCCTTTGCGACCCCGACAAATCTGTTTTTGGTCGCACTCCCTATTTCCCACGGCCTTGGGCAGCGTCCGAAGCGCGCGACGCGTTGTCATTGTTCTAACCCCTCGTGCATGGCCGGTCAGCAGGGGACGAGACGGTGAGGAGCCATCTGTACGTGGTGGCGGCTAGTGCATGCACCGCGACGAGTCGGCGCCAGAGCCGAAAGGATTAGCGCGGGCGTCGCACCGCTCAGTAACCCCCCTCGACTTCGCACGGAGACGGCAGATCCCAGCGAAAGGGGGAAACGACCCACCGGCGCCGTGGGATTCTAACTTAACACTTCCCCGCCAAGCATGTTGGGGGACGCTTGCCGTACACACAACACACAGAAGCCTACAAAAGTACAAAGGACACAGCCCTAAACAAAATGCTGAAACTCGCAAGAGCACAAGTGGCCCGGCTCTCACTGAGCGCTGCACCAACAAAAAAGTTCGCTTCTGCATCTTATTAGCAACAGAGAAAAAAGAATGCTCAGGAAGCTATCCTGAGACATGCAGATGAAAGCGCAATTCCTAATTTAAACATCTCGGATATAGGCAGACAAGCATAAATGCGCCCTCTTGTAAAATCAGGAAAATTATATATGCAACAGTGTTGCAGTAAATACAGGATAAAGAAAACATCGTACACAGCTTTCACGAAGTTGCATATACATCGCAACACGATCCCGATGAGAGCAAGACTGACATAACAACATGGTGCTCTTCCTGAGACACGGAGTAAATATCACAACGGGAACAGTTCACAAAAGACAAAATAAATACACTGGCATGAGCCTGTCCAATCATTTTCAGTGTCTCTTAGCTTTGAACTCTGCACGTTCCCCCACTCTCATTCACTACCTCATCGTGTGCTCGAGCCACAGGTGCTTTTTACGCTTATCGCAACCTGCCAGTGGCAGTGGCAGAGTGGGTTAAGGCTGTTGACATTAGGCGTTCGTCGCTATAGCCGCCAGGATCCAATATGTCGTCTCGTCTCATAAAAGTGGATATTACGGGCTGCAGCGTGCACAATTCGCGCATTCGCCCTGCTTTGCGGTTGTGTCACTCATCTCCGTCGGTGCAGTCGCTGACCGTCTGCGCACATGGACTGCGCGCCTTCCCGGAAGGCTCTAAATGCTTGTACATAGAGGGCCTCTTATAATGTGGCGTGGTCAGCTGAACCAATTCATCGCCAGTGACCTCTAGGTTTGCGATCCATTTGTCGCCAAGACTCGCACGGAGCTCGCAGCATGGGTCACGGTTCGCCTCTATCAGCGGCAGTGTAAGTTCGCTTTTCTCAGGGTATGGGGCTAATGCGCCGTCACCACTGCTAAGATTCCGCTCATCTACAGTCAAGCTTATCACAGCTTTGCACAAATCCGAGTTCTCCGGCTCTGAATGGCCTAGCCTTCCCAGCTGTGCTGCTTGCTTCTTCGACACCGTTGTGAGTGCTGCGCATGCCGCTTGAAGGAACATACCGCTTTCGCAACACTCTGCTTTGTTATTGGCGCTTCAGTTAGCAACAAAAGGCCGCACTGGGAAACCGGGCCGACCGAGCAGTTCATATCCTTGCGCTCATCAGTGCCATTAGCACCGCTAACAAAATGTTCGGCTGCTTCACTAGAGTTGACCTGCGCAGTTTTATCACGCGTCGAATTTTTGCCTGACACGTCCGATGAGCTTACCTCCATCTTGGAAATTAAGAACTGTTTTTCTGTGTCAACAATCGTGGTTGACTGCACAACGTGCGGCTGCTCGACGCTAGTGATCACTGCAGGGTCTACAGCAACACGGTACTCCTTCTGACTGTACTCAATAGGCACTGACTGAATTCCGCTGCCTCTATCCTCTTTATTCACTACTCGATCAGCGTTTGATCAGCGTGCTTCGCGCTAACAAGGTGTGGCTTTGCCTGTGTCAGCTGCGCCAACACACGCGCCGCTCTCCGTGAGCGTTCCTCCTCTGCAATCCTTTTCCTCTACTGCCGTAATTTCTCTTCGGCTATCGCTAACTGACTCTTGAGGTCCCAAATATAAGCGTCGCCTCTGTCCTTTTTTCTGGCTCCGTCGGTCTCTAAAAATTCTGCGCGCTGAGCGCCCTACTTATAGCCGTAACCACTTCTCCAACTGAACGTATCCATTGTGTCTTATTTTATTTTATCTTTGCGGCTCAAGAACGCGTGAGGCAACGAAATTGAGAATGGGGAAGCTCACTCCATTGTCGGGCTGTCAATCATGGCACTTGCTTCGTGACAGCAGCAGGTCATGTCCTGAAGCTCAGAATGGTGGCCGAATGAAGAGCTTCCAGCAGGCTCACCACATCCTTCCGGGATGAGGAGTCGCCAGCCGCAAGTGCCGCTGAAGTCGCAGCGCTTCGTTCCGTCAGTCTCACTTCGCTCGCTACTCTGCGGTGTCGTGATGTCTTGACTCTGAGGCATCTCGAAAGGATACCGCCTCGAATGGACCTTGGTCTCTAGAGCTTCTCACCAATGTCGCCCCGTTAATATCCCGGACGGTACAGCCTTTAACCGCTCAGCAGAAAGCCGCTCATGCAATCCTGGTCACGGCACCAGTTAAACGTTCCACACCCTCTTTGTGATGGCCATATTGAGCCGGTCGGTTGCTTGTCGCGAGCTGTGAATGGCGATGTCACGTTGGCTGGTGATCGTATGCACAGCGGTTAACAGTACGAAGAGCACCTCGGGTCTTTCTCCGCTCATCCGGCGACACGTTACCGGATGGGGCAGCAACTCCAACATCTCCTTGCGCAGCGTCCGAAGCGCGCGGTTAGCTGTCATTGTTCTAAGCCCTCGTGCACAGCCAGTCAGCAGAGGACGAGACGGTGAGAAGCCATCTGAACGTGGTGGCGGTTAGTGCATGCACCGCGACGAGTCGGCGCCAGAGCCGAAAAGATTAGCGCGCGGGCGTCGCGCCGCTCAGTAACCCCCCTAGAGTTCCCGTGGAGGCGGCAGGTCTTGGCGAAAAAGGAAAACCACCCAGCGGCGCCCACTAATTTAACAGAATGTAATGCCGCGTCTACAACAATAGCCACTTGGCGGCTGTTCGCCACGCAGTTCATGCGCCATGCTGTCGGCTTCTGAACAAGAAACTGAGGTACCGCTCTCGCCGTCCCTGTGTGCTGTCGCATCTTCTCAGAGCTTCTCGGTGTGGGCGTTTTTCTGCCGTCCAGACGAGCTACTGGCACCAATGACTACGTGACCGTATACAAGAGAAAAGTGAACAAAACTGACATATACAACTACCGTCCCATAACAGTGACGTCTGTGGTTTACAGGGGGGGGGAGGCAGATTATAAAGGACAGGATGCAGCCTTGGGTGGAGAACGAGGGGTGCTAGGGGGGCTACTAAATTTGTTCCCAAAATCAAAAGAGATTTGAGGGCAATCTGTTTTCATTGACGCAGAGTCTAGAGATTGCTGAAAAGGAACACAGGCCTCTATGGCTAGCATTTCTGGTCATCGGGGGAGCCTACAACAACATTTTCCAAGAGGATTTTTGGGACTTTGTGGGCACATTGGAACTTGAAGATGGAGTAATTGTTTTTTTTAAGGTATATATAAAGGTAGTCGACTGCTTAAAAATATATCAGGGCTGACAGAAATATAGCGCGGGCGCAGGCAAGGATGTGCTCTGTCTTCGTTGTTGTTCCTGGTTTACCTAAAAAGGTGAGATCAAACTAGGGAGGAGCGGTATAGGCTTACAACATTCTTTTTAAAAGCAAGGCGAATAGATGAAACAGCCATTACTGGGACTAATGTACGCGGATGACGTAGTGCTAATCGCTGGCAGTAAGTAACATTTGCAGAAGTTGAGAGACATATACGGTATAGAGAAAGGCAACTTCGGTATCAAATTTTAGTAAGAAAAAATTTGCAGTCATGATATTTATGGTTTGGGCGGTGAGCATAGAATACAGGAATTCACGCTAGAAGTAGTGGATAAGTACAAGTATCTTTGGGTGCGGCTAAATAACGGTGCTGAGTGTCTGAAAAAGCGTGAAAAATATGTAATGAATAAAGCCAGTAGGAATGCAGCTGCATGAAAGACAGGGCACTGTGAAATTACAATAGGTACGAAGTGGTACGAGAGCTCTGGAAAGGGGTGATGGTTCCTAGCTTGATTTCGGCAATGCGGTCCTGTGCGTGAGACCAGATGTTCAAGCAAAGTTTGATATCAAACAATGAGGCCTAAGAAGGCTAGCCTTAGAAGAACATGGAAATACACCTAATCAGGGGGCACAGGGTGATATGGGATGGGTGTCGTTCGAAAGCAGAGAAGCTACTAGTAAGGTAGCATTTGGGGATCGATCGAGAAAAAAAGGTGGGAAAGTAGTGGGCTAGGAAAGTACTCAGGTACATGACAAGTCTAGACACAAAATGAAGGAAGCGAACAAGAAAATTGACAAGGAAGTATCTGGACAGCAGTTTGGGTCAAATCAGCAATTATCGACAATAAAAAAGGCTAAAGAAACAGATAGAGCTCTGTGAAAAACAGGGATGCTGACGAAATCGGCACTGGGAACATACAAGATCTTCAAGTAGGAAATTCCCAAAGAAAATATCTATCACTAAGGGGGAAGCTCTTGTTCGTGGCCAGGACGGGAGTCTTGCAGACTAAGACATATCGAGTGAGCTGTGATGAGATAGACACGTTGTGCGGTGCGTGTGGAGGGGAGGAAGAAATGGTTGAACACTTGGTAATATTCTGTAAAGGGCGTCGCTTCGCCCTACAGCGGAAGGCAGCGGGGCTGATTTATTCAAAGCGTTGTGGTTTAAGGACAGTGAAGGAAAAACAGATTTTAAGCGGGTAGAAGTAACCAAGCGAAGGTTACCTCATTGGTGACTAAATTCAAGACATGAGTAAAATTTCATGATTCATGGCTAGGTGACTTGAGCCGCCACCGAATTTAAAGGGCTCAGCCTTATACATACATACATACATACATACATACATACATACATACATACATACATACATACATACATACATACATACATACATACATACATACATACATACATACATACATACATACATACATACATACATACATACGTACGTACGTACGTACGTACATACATACATACATACATACATACATACATACATACATACATACATACATACATACATACATACATACATACATACATACACACACACATACATACATACATACATACACACACACATACATACATACATACATACATACATACATACATACATACATACATACATACATACATACATACATACATACATACATACATACATACATACATACATACATACATACATACATACATACATACATACATACATACATACATACATACATACATACATTGTGAGGTGCACAACAGATTTTCGAACGCGGTACGTCGACATTGGTGCGCCGGACAGCGGAGTGCTGCGCGTGCCAGCCAAGCGTTGCGCGTGTGCGCGTGCGAATGATGTGTCCGAGGCGACGGCGACAGAGAGCGCGGCGAGCACTAGGAGCGGGGAGCCGACGTGTCAGAAAACTGAGGTGTGAAGGGAGACAACGCGCAGCGTAGGTAGTGTCATTCAAGCGTGGAGTGGGTAGCCGTCGGACGTTGGGTCCGTGCTGCTGTGGACCTCCCTTGGGTCACCGGCGCAAGCCTCCTGCGTTCCTTGCTAGCCTGGAGGTGACAGCCGATGAACGGATGGTCGGTGGTGCTGAAAGGCACTCTTGGATAGCCTGTTTCAAGCCTCCGGTGCTTCGGGACGCCATCGACGGGTCCTAGCTACGCTTATCCTGCTGCTACCAAGTTCTTCGGGGTGTTGACGGGAGACCGCCGACGTCTTCCTGCAGTCCTTTCCACTCCTAATACCATCTGGCTCCCTTCCGTCTCTTCCTTTGACGCAGCGTCAGCGCAGCGTCGCACTACAAACACCCACGTCTGCACTGTCTGCAAGGCGTCCCCGCTTCACCTGGGATGCTCAGTACTTGGTGAACTCTTTCCTTTTATTCTGTAGTGTTGTACGCGTGTTGAATGTATGTTATTCTTATTTTGGTATCTGTTTCTTAATGGCTCCTTTTCCTTTAAAGTATAAGTACGGCTTCGTTTTGTTTTCTTTGGCTTCTTTTTTCTCTTGTCCTCTTGTTCGAATCTGCACGCGATAGCCGGGGACGCGTTACCAATTCGCGACACACACGCGCGCGCACACACACACACACACACACACACACACACACACACACACACACACACACACACACACACACACACACACACACACACACACACACACACACACACACACACACACACACACACACACACACACACACACACACACACACACACGCACGCACGCACGCACGCACGCACGCACGCACGCACGCACGCACTTATCCATCCATCCATCCATCTATCCATCCATCCGTCCGTCCGTCCGTTCTTCAGTCCGTCCGTCCGTCCGCCCGTCTGTACGTCCGTCCCAGAGCTATTTAGTTTTAAAATGAGGAATAGTAGGCCGGAGCAGACGGTGCCGTTGGAGCGTGGCAGACGTGATCGCTTGCTCGTCAGCTTTCTATTGCATTCGTAGACTTTCTATCGCAGCTTAAATGTTTGAAAGAGCAAGAGCTTTCCGAGATTAGTTTAGCATCACATCTTTGATTGCCGCAGTTGCCTGGCAACGTCGGCACTGGCTATGCTTTCTCAGCACTGCGAGATGCATGGCACCGTTGGTGCTGCACTACGAGCTCTGAAGTTTTTTTTTCGCGACGGTCTGTCTTAAAACAGTGGAAGAATTTGCACAGGGGATTATATGTACCCTGGTCAGGAAACGCTCTGAATCTTCGTGCTAATGCAGGGGGTCAATATTCAAGTGGACTTCCGCGAACTTGTGCTACGCACAGTCAACTTGTTCAACATTCGTCTTTGGGGTTTCGAAAAACTGTGCTAGTATATAAACGATGCCTCTACCAATTCACTTTAGTAGAACTTCACGCGTTGTAATTTAAAACGCATGCATGTACTCAAGTGAGTCTGACAATAACCCAATAGAAATATTTTAGACGTGAAACAAATGACTATCTTTGCGCCTCAATACATGCGTACTGGCTTACGATCGTGTGTGACTGCCATTACAAGGGTTTCATCGCAGTTAGCACTATACATCCTTTTTAGATGAACCGCACGCTTGGGTTCCGCAAGTGCATCATGTATATAATGCACGTGCAAGGCTTGCTTTGAAGACATTAAAACTATGTCGCTGTAGTAATACACGACTTTGGAAAGCCACCCCCAAAAAACGAAGGTATTGGGGTGACACAGTATTCATCTGCGGCATGCCAGTTAGCCTGATAATGCGCTCTGTACCTTTAGGAGCCAAAATGATTCAACATTTGAAGTTGCTCCTTTCAGGTTCACGCCATGAAATAGTTAACAAGAGAAAACTAAAAGAAAACTTTTTTTCTCTGTTGTGTGCGTCACTGTGAGAAATTTTAGGCTGGTATGAACACAGCATGCCTTGCTCTACCCCCTTAGGGCATCTGCTACGGTCGAAAATCAGAGCACAGAGAATGTCGGATAAAAAAAAATTCGCGGTCGTTTAGCTCTGGTTAAACCTGGAGTGACGCGATAGCTACAGCTAGCCGCGTGAATGAGCTTGCTCAGTTGAATTGCAAAGTCAGTCTTTCGCCGCTCCGTTTCGCTGGGCGCTCCTTCATCATCTTCGTCCCACTTGACACGGCGCATGTGCACAGCGGTGGCAGCTCGGTTTCGCCGGCGCGCCCACACCACGTGGGTGGTCACGTGACCAGCCAAGGCGCCACGGCGCCGGCAGCTGCTCCACACCACGTGACCAACCACGCGACAGTGTAGGGGCGCCGCCACAGCGTGGCGGCGCGGCCACGCTGAAGGCTCGAAACGCTACCGTGATGTAGCTATCGCTAAAAAAGCGTGAGTGGAGCCGATAACGGCACACCTACCTCAACAAAGCCAAGTGTCGCCGTGAATCACTGTCTACTGCAGCACATTTAACTACAAAAATTTTGTTTCGGTTTGACGTAGAACGAATAAAACTGTGGGATTGGCATGTTTCCTCAAACATTTACTGCGTGAAAATTATAGTGCTGCGTACGCAGGCAGATCGGGCGTCGGCCACCGCTTGCATGGTTTGCCGTCTGATCTGCACACCTTACATGCGCCTCGAGCAGCGAAGTCGCATTGTGTTTAGCAAATTATATCTTTCACAAACCAATGAACAATCTTTCACAAACCAATGAACCACACGCGGATTTGCCGTACCCGTTGATCCGCCTGAAGCTACCTCGGTAGACGCTTTTCATCGCGTGTCCGCAACGGAAAGTAGTTGAGAACACTCTTATGGTGGCCTTCTTCAATGTGGCATTTGCATATGCTGACAGTTTTGGCGTTTTTTTTTCTGTCGATGTTTCGCATTTCTAGCCGTGGTAGCTGCCCTCGTCCTACCAAACAGTGCGGTGATGGCCGCTAGGCGGCGTTAGCTGTAGACGGCGAAACTTCAGAGCAGGTTCCCTATACACCAACCTATCCCGCTCGGATGGGATCAGGGCAGTCGTTAACGCTTACAAAGATTTCCAAATTGAAACACAAACTAACAGCATGACATTCGAATCACTGCTGCATTTGGTGCTAGAAACGAATAACTTTGAATTTGATGGCGACCACTATGTACAAATTAGTGGCATATCAATGGGCACTAAAGTTGGTCCTAACTATGCCAATATATTTATGGGCATTCTCCACACCGAATTTCTTGAGACTGCCTATATGATGCAATATGAGGCCATGTCTAAGAAATACTCAACTCATCACTAAATTGAATGATGCTCGAAGGAGCATCTCTTTTTCCCACACTTAACCTCTATACATCAGCATCCTGGACGTGTAATTGCAGATCTCGCAAAAGCAGCCTGTCACTTCAGTGTTTAGGTACCCCAAAGATAAGCACCAACACTTGCATTTTGAAAGTAGCCACGTAAAACACTGCAAGAAAGGAATACCATACAGCCAGGCTCTAAGATTTAATGCATCTTTTCCCGTGATGTGGACTCCTCTTCTAACTGTGAGACACTCCGCAAAGGTTTGGTCCGACAGCACAACCCGAACCCCGTCACGGACGATGCCTTGAAAAAAGCTGCAAGACAAAACCGGCGGGCAATCATAAATAGCACCAGGCCTGCGAAGACAAATTTACCAATAAGCTGATATTAACCTACTCGCCATCAGCACCGAATCTCAATGCTTTTCTCAAAAAGCATGAAGCATTCTTCTTCAAAGTGACAAAATGAAGCCTCTGTTTCCGGAACCGCCACGTGTCGTATATCGGAGGGCAAGAAATGTCAAAGATGCCGTAACCTCCTGGAATCTAAACAGTGAAATCTCAAGGTGCAACCATTGCAATAAACCGCGATGTAAGCTCTGACAATCAATACGGTCACAGAAGTTAGTAGCGGAGCGTCGTCTTTCTCATTCAAAATTCGAGGAGACTTCAGCTGTGATGTAAACAACGTTGTTTACATTCTCGAGTGGGGTGTGTGCGGTGCTCAGTACATTAAACAAACTGAAATTTGTTTCCCATTGAGAATAAATAACCATAGAGCCCACATACGATCACTGCCAGGTCCGTCTCTTTCAAGCCACACAAGCCCTAAAGGCCATTTATTTAGAAGCTTGAAGGCCACCATACTGCAGTCTTGCTTCCAGACACATTACGACAGGAAAGCTTGTAAATGATACCTAAAATTTAAATTTCACACTTTGTCTGCCGGCATTAATGAGGGTTCTGGCAAACTCTCCTGCTTTACAGCTTAATTTTCCTCCAGTGTTTTTTCTTGCAAACTATTTGGCACCCATACTGTGGATCCTTTTATGGTGACTGTTTTCAAAAGTATTCTTTCATGCTTAACACTTTCATCTCTTGTCGAGGCATGGAAATTCTCCATGCTGTGCTTAAACAGTGTCTTATTCTGTCACGTTCTTCTGTCATGTGTATTGATCCTATTATTATTGTTGTATATTCGCAGATCGCTGCATTTTGGGTAAAACTTCTGTTAGGCCACTTTTTTGGCACTCTTGTGCTGTAATTGGATTCATTTGTGCTTTTGTATGGTTGCGCTTGTAATTTCTATTTATCCTATTATTGTTCTTATGTTGTTTGTAGGCACTGTTTTATGGAATGAACTTCCTTTTTTTAGCACTTTCTAACTCTAGCGCAGTCTTTAACTTTCTATCCGGGTTTCTATTCTGTTCCCGCATATCTTCTGTTCAAAGATGCTACAACAGTGACATATTCGTGCCCCTGTTTATTTCTAGGTCTTTGCAGTGCAATTCTCTATTATTTTTCTTCCATTTCTGCAAACGATCCCTTCCACGTTGTCCTCGTATGGGAACACTCATCTTGTTTCAGCGGCTCACGTGTCGCCACGTGGAGCCACTTTGGGCAGTCACAACTTGTGCGTCCTAGTTGTACAATCTTTCGAGGTCGCACGGGGCCACACAGGCGCGGCAAGAGGTGCTACAGACGCTCACCATTGGCGGACACTTTCCTTCTTTTGTTAATCTCCAACCCCACGCTTCTTTTTCTTTAACTAGCAACATGTCAGTCAGTGCTGCCAGATTGGGCTATCTGTAGCCACTTTGGGCTACTCATAATTTTGTAGCGATAGCTACATTACGGTAGCATTTCGAGCCGTCAGCGGGGCGGCGCCGCCACCCTGTCTGTGGCTGCGCTGCCACCCTGTGGCTGCGCCGCCACAATGTCACGTGGCTGTTCACGTGATGCGGAGCAGCTGCTGGTGGCGTGCAATAGTGGCTGATCACGCGGTTCGTCACCTGGTTGGTCACGTGACCAGCCACGTGGTGCGGGCGCGCCGGCGAAACCGAGCTGCCACAGCTGTGCACATGCGCGGTGCCAAGTGGGACGAAGATGAAGAAGGAACAAAAGCGCAAAGGAGCGGCGAAAGACTGACTTTGCAATTGAACTGAGCAATTCTACACGGCCAGCTGTAGCTGTCTCGTCACTCCAGGTTTAACCGGAGCTAAACCACTGCCATTTTTTTCCTGACTACTTTTTAGACGGTTTGGCGTTGTGGCTATTTTTGAGCTTTACTCTCTTAGAAAATTTTATTGGCAAAAGAAACGTGCTTCAAAAAGTGCACTACGTTATGTTAGCTGTTGATGCAGCTTTTTTTTGTCTTGCTTGCTCTCTTTACATCATACATGACTAATATAAAATTGAGAGACGCTTAAGCTCCACCTTAAGAGTGAAACGCGACAGCGTTCCCTCGTGGTCGAGCTCACGCTGATTTAGATGGGAAATCAGCATTCAGGAAAGGCGCAGACTCAGAGGATACGTGCGCCATTTACCGGGCCAGCGTCGTTTATAGCGAGGGGGGTTTCAGTGGATGCCTACAGGATGGCGCTAGGACTGCACTCTAAGGTCGGAGGAATTTTACTGGTACACATGGTACTCGATTAATTCCGGCATCTCTAATTTACATTATCGTAATTACGCATTGAAAACCAAACATTTTGACAGATATGCCTGCCTGGTTGGGCTTGAAGAGCTATAACTCGGCACATCGCGTTTGCACCAATGCTCTGAACACAAGAGGGGAGACCGTAAGGTGCGAAGCATAAATTGTCCTGCCTTTCTGGCCACCTGACTATGCTGCACCCCCACCAACACTGTACCAACGCTCTTTCCTCACTTGTCGGTGCTGGAGGTGATGGTCGGTGCCAGTGTCCGCCAGGCAGATCACCGCCACAATCTAAGCGCGTACTTTAGAACCACGTGCGATGTTGTTTAAAGGAGTATGATGGGTGCTTCAGAAATTCTGAGCCAAGCATATTCTTCTTAAAAAACTGAAAAGAGCAGTCACGTACGATTAGTGATGTTATTGAAGGATATATCATCTGGCGCATGTGATATATGCTTCACTTTCTGCTGTGTCACCTGATCTGTTTGGTTTATCGTGTTCGGAGTTTAAATTGCAAATAAAAAAATGTTCGTATCACTTTAGAATGGCTGATTTGACGGCAATTTTGTTCCGACAACGTTGACTATATTTTGGCGCTTTACTCTCTTTGCCTAGTTGCATAGTTGTATAGTTTTATTAAACACTTTCTGTATATTTTGGCTATGCCACTCAGCGCTATCTGGCAACAATGGTATCAGCTAAGCCTGGCCTCCCGCTTTCAACCGACGTGTGTGTGCAGTCATTTTTCCGTACGCGCCGCGGCGCCTTTGCTCCCCATATTGGCGTTGGTTCCTGTGCTGTGTTCCTCTCTACCCTCTTTCTTTCTCTTTTGTTTTTTTCTTTTTCAAGCCCTTTGTGGGAAAATCTCAATGCTATACGAAGACGCGACCATGCTCTGTATCATCATTCTTTACATAGACCAGACCCTTGTCGAAGTACTATTTAAATCTGTCAATTTTTTCAGTTTGACTTCCCCGACTTATTGTACACGCACGCACACGCACGCACGCACGCACACATAGACATACCTACATACGTATGTACATACGTACGTACATACATACGTTGTTGTTTTTGTTGTTTTTTCTGCTGCTTTATAAGTAATTTTCTTTAAGCGATAGTTTAATCTAAGTATTATTAACCCACTGATTAGCACTACACATTAAAAAAAAATTAAACATTCCTCTATGCACCTTGGTTTCGGTGACTGTTCGCTCCCTTCGTAAGTTTGTCACAACGAGTCCCTCATTTCCTTTACCTTGTATGCTAATTGCTTAACGAGGGTCTCGGTTCTGGCAGTCTTGATGCCATAGGTAACATAAGAGGGCTCTCACACAGTTTCCGCCCTCGTCGTTAGATGACGTTCTACGTCACACTCGCGGTAACACAGGACGTGCTACGTCCGCCGCTATGGACGAGGGTGGCGCTGGTGAACCCTCTCAAGGTACGCTTACACTCAATAAACATAAGTATCCACGAGAGCAGCAGATTGGACAGCCGTCGCCGTAGCTCAGTTTGTAAGAGCACCGGACGCGATATTCGAAGGTCGTGGGATCGGATCCTACCGGCGGCATGGTTGTTTCTTCTGCTGGTTTATAAGTAATTTTCTTTAAGCGATAGATTAATCTAAGTGTTATTATCCCACTGATAAGCACAACATATAAAAAGTTACAAATTCCCCTAGGTACATATCTATAGCAGTAACATTACCCTATGCACCTTGGTTTCGGTGACGGTTGGCTTCCTTCATATGTTTGTCAAACGAGCTCCTCATTTCATTTTCCTTGTCTGCTCATATATATATATTGTCACGGCTTGCTTGACGTAGAGACCGACGGCGAGCACAGGCGGTGATAGCAAGAGCACAAGAACACAGGAACAGACAGGTCCGCCAGCAGCAGCGTCGTCGTCGGCACGCGGCAATCTTGAATAAACTTTCTCTACGCTACAATATATATATATATATATATATATATATATATATATATATATATATATATATATATATCAAGGAAACCTTCTATAGGTTTGAGAAAGAAATAAGAATCGATGTGCACACAGCCCGCTTCCTTTTGTCACTCAGTCCGGTCGCAGGAAGGTTTTATTTGCTTCGATAGTTTCTGGCGTAGGCACCGCAACTGAACACGTTTCCCAGTACGCTGACAGCATCATAAACAAAATTCCACCTACATTTGCGTTCTATATAAGGACACCAACACTACTGCTCCGGAATTTCAGATCTCTACATGCCTACCGATTCCTTTCTTGTATAGCTCTAGGCATTTAATCACTCTATATGAACATACTATATACTGACGGAATTCAGGCAGTACTTCAGGCTAACAACCGGCCATCGCACGATAGATCAAATGACGACAGCACACTAAGGTCTCCACTCCCACTAATTGTAGCACGTAACAATTTCGAAATGAGCGACGCCCAATAAATACAAGTTATGGGCACATCTATGAGAACAAGAATGGGGCCTAATTATGCTGATATTTTCCAGGATATCTTACAGGAGTAAATTCCTGGAGAATATATCACAAAACACTTTCCTATAAACGTTTCATTGATGATATTTTCTTAATTTGGCTACACGGTGAAACAGCACTTCTAAATTTCATCAGAGCCTGTAACAGTGTTCAGCCGTCCATCGAATTTTGACACCACTATTTGTGCTCACAGTGAATTTCCCTGACGTTACAGGTCAAGTTTCTCAAAATCGGCTAGTCACCAAACACAATCGGAAATCCGCAGACTCAGCAGTTTTTTTCATTCTGAGAGTAGCCATATGAGGCACTGTAAAACGGCCGTCCCTTACAGCCGAGCACGCGCTTTAGGCGCATCTGTTCAAGCGAAGATGACTTCAGCCCTAGCTGTGCAGAAATAAAAGGCTCACTGTCGCCACAAAAATGCCTCGAAAAAGTAATTGATGATGATGGCATAGACAGAGCGGCAAGTCTGACCTGCGAAGAAATTCTCAGTAGCACCAATGCAACCGAGAAATCTAGCCGCATGAATCTATTTCTAACACACCCTGCCTCCGTTTCAAATGTCTCGGACATTTTCACAAGACACTATAACGTACTCACTCTAAGTGAACGCTGCAAATCTACTTTTACGGAGCCACCGCGGATGGTGTACTGATGGGAAACATCGGCGATATTTTAAGTTGGCAAAAAATTGGCATTCCTTTAAACGTGCGCTGCGCACCCTGCAATATGCCTCGGTGTCAGGTCTGCGCCCACATGCTTGCTTAAGGTACTATCTGCAGCAGAGCTTCTGACTATTCCATCAAAATCGAAGGAAACTTTAATGTGACAGCTCGAACGTGGGATACTTTCATGATTGTTTCGCGTGCCAGCTTCAATATATCTGCCAAACAGAGACGTGCTTCCAAATCAACCAATATTAGGCTGACTACGGCCACTGCAGGGCAAATGCTTTTCCCATGTCTCTCCATTCAACCCTGTCGTGTACTAGCTGCGGCCTCCGTATCCCCGCAAGCTTCTTAATCTCCTCCGGCCACTTAACTTTCTGCCGCCCGCTGCTACGCTTATATTCTCTTAGAATCCACCCTGTTACCCTTAAGCGGCTATGTTGTCTTCGCATTACATACCTTGTGGAAGCTCATTCTTCCTCTTTTTTCGAATAGGATGTCATTAACACGGTTTGTTCCCTCACCCACACTGAACGGCGCAACAATAATTTTTCTTTCCATAGCTCGCAGCGTTGTCCTTATGTTAAGCTGAACCCTTTTCGTTACTCTCGAAGTTTTTGCTCTGTAGGTGAGCACCGGTAAGATGCAATGGTCGTACGTTTTCCTCTTGAGGAATAAAGGTAAACAAATAATAATAATAATAATAATAATAATAATAATAATAATAATAATAATAATTGGTTTTCGGGGAAAGGAAATGGCGCAGTATATGTCTCATATATCGTCGGACACCTGAACCGCGCCGTAAGGGAAGGAATAAAGGACGGAGTGAAAGAAGAAAGGAAGAAAAGAGGTGCCGTAGTGGAGGGCTACGGAATAATTTCTACTACCTGGGGATCTTTAACTTGCACTGACATCGCAAAGCACACGGGCACCTTAGCGTTTTGCCTCCATAGAAACGCAGCCGCCGCGGTCGGGTTTGAACACGGGAACTCTGGATCAGTAGCCGAGCGCCCTAACCACCGAGCCACCGCGGCGGGTATGGTAAACTGCCTTTCATGATCTGAGAGAACCTGCCCAATGCGCTCCATCCTATTCTTATTCTTCTAGTTATTTCCTTCTCATGACCCGTATCAGCGGCCACTACCTGCCCTAAGTACACGTATTTATCCCTTACCACCTCCAGCACCTCCCTCCACATCAGACTTTGTTGTACAATTCCACTCACATGAGGGTATTTTTTTACTTAACCCGCTGGAGAATTGCGCGGCACCGCCATTCGAGCACTGGTACTCTAACATGCGAGGCAGATGCTCTACCTGTACGTCATCGCTGCATTCGTATGCGGTTCAGTAATCATCCTACAAACGCTAAATCTCTTCCCAAACTCCCCTTATCGAGACATGTTATCATTGCTGGTCATGAATTCAGTAACCGGGAAATAACCATCCTGGAACCAAACTTCCGAACGCATGATCACAGAGAAGTGTGAGAGTCGCATCTTATCTATATATTCAAGCAGCTTCCTTGGGACGTAAAGAGAGCGCTGAAAAACTGAGCTATCTATATAAAGAATAAAATTCATAATCCGTGACTTCGTACGGAGAACATGCTATTTCCGCTTCTTATTCACGAGCTGCAACAGTGGAGTAACTTCATAACGTAGTCTTTATTTTTATTTTCTGATTTCTTTTTGTAAATTATTTTCAGTCTTAATTACTTTATATTTACAGTTTCGTTTCTATTGTCTTTTGGGCGTCGGTTACTTTTATTACCTTTATTTTCACCTGTCCTGCCACACATGGTTAAGTCACTGGGTGGGGTTGACGCAATACCCCAAGTCAATTTATTTTGTGCACCAGGAAATGAGCATAAAGGCGCAGGGTGGAGCCACATGATTTCTGAGGGTCGCGTTTCAACGCAAAATTACGAAGTATTTAGTAGCTGGCTGCACACTAGGCGCTTTGCAAATTTCAGCTGTTTGTAGCCTGAAGTAAAAATATGTTCCTTGGAAAAGCTGTAAAAGATGGATGCTTTGTAATGCACACCGGCTACAAGCAGGCTATACAGCTTGTCGTGAACACGCTTTTAAACGGCTTTATTTTTCTCCATACGGTGCTTTGCAATCGATGTGGTTCATTTCAGGGTCGGAGTGCGACTTTCCGTAAAAAAAAAAACAGCACCAAGTCATTTGGATAACTGGACGCACCTATACTTTCATTATGAACGTTGTTGGCTTTACGGTGTTAGGATGCATTTTTCTTGGTACGTATATTAACGACCTCAAATGGCTGTTCTACGTAGTATGCCTTCATTGTCACGCTGTACTTCTTTTTTGTCGTTTTCTCGTAGGCTAGAAAGCCGAATTCTGTTATCTGCTACCCTCCTGCCCACGC
This sequence comes from Amblyomma americanum, assembly GCA_030143305.2. Classification (NCBI taxonomy): domain Eukaryota; kingdom Metazoa; phylum Arthropoda; class Arachnida; order Ixodida; family Ixodidae; genus Amblyomma; species Amblyomma americanum. Next base: position 213,901 of record JARKHS020026452.1, on the reverse strand, counting down.
GGTTATCTATAATGAGCATATCGAAATGGTTTTTTCAGATCGCTGGAAACCAGCTTGCTTCAAAATTTAGCTCACGATGGCGAAGTGCTGAGCATTGTACTAGATTAAGTTGCCGAGCTCTGAAAAAAAAAGCGGGCAGCCAATTCCTGATTCTTTATTTTTATTTGTAGCTGCACGGGCCGCCAGATAAATCCACTTGATTATGCGCTTCACCACATGCGAGAAAATAGATTGTCACAGCGGTGATGAAGAAGCTGATATGGGGACAAGCAGAATTAATGCGAGAAGTCAAGTGCAATCTTAGGAGGAGTGGGTACGTGACAACCGGCTTGGAGTATAATGGGTTGTCGACGCACCGAAACCCTGCAGCCGGAGTCTGTCTCGGAACAGTTTCCGGAACCCGTTCATGGCCCATTAGCTCTTGTTAGTGCGTATATAGGAGTTTCACGTTTTATTCTCAAGACATGAATTGATGCGCACGACTACCACGGCCTGTTTAAGAGAGCGGCCATTGAGTTGCTGTGCCAGCGTTCGGGTTTTATTTCTTTATAGTTTGCTCAGCTGTATCTGCGGCCAATGACGCTGAATACTATCCCAACGCCAAAGAAAAGCTGCTAATGTCCCTTCCTCCTGTGTTTATCAGAGCTGTAGTCAGCAGTGACAGGCTTTGTACACGCGCTTTGCGTGAGGTATTGACATGGGCTGCTGTCAATGAGCTAGGAAAGTCTGACGGAGTTGTAATTTTATCGAAATATGTTGCGAAATGATATCAGGCGATCTTTCACTGGCGTGTCTCTCTCCGCAAGTTGAGCCCCTCGGCAGTTGTAGGGGTTTCTTCGCAAGAGTTTCCTGCGACTCCTAAGCGGAATCGGTGGCTACGTATGATGTCGCTACGGGAGAAAATAAATAAATAAGGAAATATTTATAGCTTTGAGGTGTGAAAAAAAACGCGTTCAAGGAGCTGTCACATGTTTCATACTTAAAATTATTTGCCCTCATTTGATGCGGTGCAATTATAGGAATAACACCAGTAAAGAAAACAGTATTCAGAGTGATTACAGTCGAATTCCTAGCCTTAAATTCAGTAGGCATCTGCGGGCAATTATTCAAGATAAAGGCTTTGTAACCATTTGGCGTAGAATATTTGGATCCTTCGATTAATGAGCAAATCATGTATATTACTGCTGTGATAATAAAATACTAGCTTATTACCGCTATTATGACTGTACTTGCATATTTATTATTACTCAGCATTGTTCCTAAATGCGATCTACTATGGTTATCTCTTTGTCAGTAAAACTGTTATTTTTGCGCTGTTTTTTTTGTGCATGCCTCATCATTTTAATTATTATGCTGCAAGAGACTACTTATCAGCGAATGTCATACCGACTCTGTATGTAAAGCCCAGCAGTTTTATTTTGCATGTCTGTTCATTTTAATTATTATGCGGAAGAGACAACTTATCAGCGAGCGTCATCCTTACCCTGCATGTTAAGCCGAGCAGGATATTTAGGATGAATAAAAATATATCTGCAGTTAAATTTCTGATATCTTCAAAGCAATGCCTGCAACAAACCCTGCTTTGCAACTGCTTCTCCTGAACATATTTCATTGCTTTTTTTGGAGCAGTAATAATGTGGAGGCTGCAACGATTTAACGAGAAAAACAGTAATGTTTCTAAAGGGTACTCGCATTTACGTGTTTGAGCGGACAGGGCCGCTCAGCATCAAAGTACAACTTTTTGCAGACATACGCAAGGAACGCTAGCGACTGTCAAGTCGGTGTAAAAATGCCCGAAATAAACAAGTACCTGAAATCTTAAAGTCATTGAGTGATTCAACAGAATGAAGGCGCCACGCTTGGCCTTCCTTGCCAAATCATTTTAGGAGATGCTCTGCACCAGTACGACATGGTTCGTTTCAAATATGTGAACCAAGGAAGGAAACTATGTGAACTAAGGAAGAGGAATGAGTTTTGTCCCTTGAACCATCCCTTAGCCAAAACAAATAGTTTTAGTATATACTTTGGGATATTTTTAGTGTATTTTAAACATACTTTGTATTCACGAATGCACTAATATATGCCTGAAATAGGTTCCTGAAATTTTATGCTTAGTATATGAAATATATTTTAAAATTTGCAAAAGAAGACGTCACTTAAAGCATGCTTCGAGCATATTTCAAATATGTGAAAAAATATGAATGCGGTTCTAGCATCTTGTCAATATATTAAATGTGTACTTTCGTAAATATTAAATTAATGCATTCGAAGTATACGTCACTTAAAGCGTGTTTCGAGCAGGTTTCAGAACACGTGAAAAGACATGTATGCGTTTTTAGCAGCTTGTCAATGTATTAAAAGAGTACTTTCGTAAAATGAAACTAATTCGTCTCAAGTGTACTTCAATTTTAACAAACGGGCAGTCCTTTTAAACGTACCTAAAGCACACCTTTAGCTGCCGTAGAACAATCAAGTGCTCCTAATCGCGTTGCGGGAAATGGAATTTGCATGTTGGCAATGTATTGAAAGTGTACTTTCTCAAATACGGCATTAATTCCTATAAGGTACACTTCAATTCTAACGAATGAGCTGTCCGCGTAAACATATTTGCAGCATACTTCAAGCTGCCGTTGAACAGTTAGCGCTTGAAATCGCGTTTCGGGAAAGACATGTTAGCAATGCACTTAAAGTGTACTTTCGTAAATACGAAATTAATTCGTGCGTAGTATACTGCAACTCTAACAAATTGGTAGCCCGCGTCAGCATATTTGTAACACACTTAAACCTGCCGTGGAACAACCGAGTGCTCGAAATCACGCTTCCAGGAACAGTGAAAGCTCTCTATTTTCGTGCAATCGGTTACGTTCACTTCTAGCAGAAAGGCAATCGCCACTTATTTAAATTAAGCGTGCACAGCGTGATAGCATTGTACCGCCAATGGCGCCTTGCGCACCTCCGGGCCCGAGAATGCCAGCGAAAAGGACCCCGACTGGCAGGGCCTCTCGGCTCCCATAGACGCTCATGTATTTCTTCGTTGACAGTTCGACTCCTGACCGATGTCTGACGCAAGTTACGACTAAAAATTCGGTTCTAGATAGACCGCAGATTCGAACGCGACCACTCCGACGCTTGTGTGACAATTGGGGGCCGAGAGCCTTTGCGCGAAAAGCGCCTCACCGGGCAAGATAATGTGTCCCCTCACGAGGGGTATGTACAAGCCAAACCAAGTATTAGGCTTGTCGGAGGAGTTCGTGTTTGGTGCATGACATCACTTTCCGTCGGCATTTCGTGTGTGGCGACATCTTTCACGTTCAGGTACCGTCACGTTGCCTTGCATTGGCATAGACTTCATGATGACAACACGTATTATCTGGGATTGTCTGTCTACTGATGCTTATAAGCTGTTCAGTGGTTACTTCTGCTGTTGACAACATTGATCAGTATTATCCGGTGAATCCGACTAGCCAACTTTTTGTAAGCCGCAGTGAACGTATTTTAATGTATTAATTGTATATTTTTAGTGTATTTTAATGTAGTGTATTGTATTTATTGTATATTTTTTGTACACTTTTAATGTATTTATTGTATACATTTGAGCATGATTTTATTAATTAATTTTATGTTTTAGTATATATTTTATGTATTTATCTGAATCTTTACCATATTTTTAATGTATTTATTGTGTATTTTTAGTATATTTTTAATGAATAAGGATACTAAGCGGACAGAAAATGCACTTTTGATGTATGTTCAGAATAGTGTTCTTAGCATACATAAAAAAGATTCACACTGCACTTTAAGTAAATGGACAAAAAATTCGATATATTTAGCACAGCCTTTTTTCGCGAAGGGAAGTATCGCGGAAGGAGGCGACTGGGTCGTAAATGCATAATGTAACAGCCCGAAAAATGGCAGGAGCTAAAGACGCAAAACAGCACCTTCTTGTTTTTTTACGCGATAGTGTTCAAGGCCCCGTTCAGCGGAAAACTGCTCGTTGCCGTGACATCAAAACTGATTGATAAGAGAAACTAAGGAGAAAACTAAAAGCCAAAAAAAGACATTTTCTTATCAACTAACAACGCTTGAAAACGTTTTGTTTACAAAAAGTGGTGCGTCCTTTTCCTTTCTGGGTAGGAATTATTATTTTTTGCTGAGACTTTACTGTATATAAAATTAAGCAGCAGTACCGAGAGCCCACAGTAATCAAAACACAAAAGAAAGCGGCGTGGTGCTGAGAGAATAATAATAATAGTAATAATAATAATAATAATAATAATAATAATAATAATAATAATAATAATAATTGGTTTTGGAGGAAAAGGAAATGGCGCAGTATCTGTCTGATATATCGTTGGACACCTGAACCGCGCCGTAAGGGAAGGGTTAAGGAAGGAGTGAAAGAAGAAAGGAAGAGAGAGGTGCCGTAGCGGAGGGCTCCGGAATAATTTCGACACCTGGGGATCTTTAACGTCCACTGACATCACACAGCACACGGGCGCCTTGGCGTTTTTCCTCCATAAAAACGCAGCCGCCGCGGTCGGGTTCGAACCCGGGAACTCCGGATCAGTAGCCGAGTGCCCTAACCACTGAGCCACCGCGGCGGGGCTGCTGAGAAGCCCTTGGTAGTTTTTTGGGGTGAAGTGAGGCGATATAACTTGATAAGCTCAACGAATTCATAAAATACTCTACTCAAATTTTAAAAAGCCTCAGTTCTGCCACCACATGCAGAGCAACCGGCGCTGAAGGACTGTTTTGCCTCTCGGCTGTAGCGTGCAGCTATATAGCTACTCCAGTAAAGGTTTACTTTTTTCTTAGAGAATTTATGAATTCTGTTACGAGTTTAACGTCCCGACGTGTAACATGGGGAATGAAAGACGCTGTAGTGGAGGTCTCCGCATTAAATTAAGCAACCTGTGGTTTCTTTCGGCGCCGATGTTGATTAATATCACCACCATCGAAATATGTCAACCGTGGCCGGGATTGAACCCGCGACATTGGGACCAGCAGCCAAACCTCGAAGCCACTGAGGGTAGGTCCTCGGGTGGAAAAGGTGCCTGCGCTGGAAAGACTTTCGATGAGTGCAACGTACCAGAGGTATAAGGCCTATGACATCAGATTTATTACCCGCGAGTTACTCGTACAGCTCTGCTAGGCTAGCTTGTCTTGATATGTTTCTGGAGTTAAACATCGCCAAGATCAGGTTTCAAAGGCGACCTAAGAGACACAAAATGTCTCAGAAACTTCCTAGAATATTTATCCTACAATATATTTAGAATACATTTTGAAAGTATTGAACAATAGTTTTAGAGTAAGCTTTTAGAGCGAAAGATTGCAGTTTCGGAAGTGAATGGCAGATCAGAAACGCTACAGCCTGCACTACTAGAGTAGACATAAATTGAGAGTCTCAGCAACCTCTGTACAGCTCCCCATATTTGTGAAAATAATTGGATTGAGGAAAGAATAAGCTCATTTATTATTGGGGCCTCATCGTGCAAATACACGAAAATTTGACGAAAATATCGACATGCACTACAAAGCGATCTTATTCTTCCTTAGAAGTGAGAAGAAAAAGCTACTAAGGTGTAGAAGCCAGAGAGAGAGAATAATTTCATTCTTATTCCTATTTATTTGCATTGTTTCCAGAATATCTTATTCTTCTCACACCTAACTTAACAAATTATTGAGGACCTTAACTGAGAGAGGCTAAGTATGTAGGTTCATAGACAGTCACATAGAAGATCCTATATTCCGAATAAATTTTCAACTTCCGTACTTAATGGCATAGGTTTTTTACTAACCACTGCGGGTATGAACGAGCAAAGTACTTCCGCCGTGATTTATTCATAACACGACTCTAATATTCCCATTTTGCGAACGAAGGAGGAGCTGACAATAACGAGAGGTGTTATGAACGCTTCTGCCTGCACTTTCGTGCAGAAGAGTGGATACCTAGAGTGTGTAAATAAACTTTGACAAAGATAAAAATATCGTTGACCGCATTTTCTAAACACTCTGCATTCTCAGTGTCACTATATTTATAAGCTCAGCTACGTCCGCAGCAGGCCAAAGGCTTTCGATATAGAGGAATTTCGAAATTGAAGCCGAGGAGAGGTATGCGAATGCCAAAAGAAATGCCAGGAATTAATACAACAGGCGAAGTTGAAGGAATAAAATTACATACCCGAGGCATATCACACAAGGAAAAATGACGGATAATTTTGTCAACATAACAAAAGGGGTGTAGAGAAGTGAAAATGTTGTCGGTGCACAGCAAAGAGCATGACGACCCGCAGGTATCGAAAATCTCCTGCAGCTGGCGCCCGCTGTGTGAGATTGGCTAATGGGACGAATTGAGGGCGACTGTTCCTGCGCTGTCATTAGCTTCCCTGCTGATAGTGGTGGCTGTAGTTGAGTACAGGTACCGTATTTAACAAGAATCGGTTGAAGCACATTTGCCAGGTTCTCAAAGATCATGACTGGCAGTTTACCCTGAAGAGAGAACAGCTGTACCTTAAAGGTACTCAACTGCGGGGCAGAAATGTAGACGATAACCAGAAGGCATCAGTTGAGTTTCCCCCTTCAGATGGCGATTAGAGGAAACACCTTGTTGATAATGAAATCAAGGTTTCTTGATGACCCGGTAGTTCTAACTCGCAAACATTCACGTTAGTCGAAGAAAGGAGAAGGTTTACTATTTTTTTACAAAAGAAATAAAACAAGAAGAAACAAAGGAAGAAGAAAATTGTTTACGTGACTAAACCGTTGATCAGACGAATTCAGCCCTCGTTCAACCCAGAGCACTTGTTTTTAAACCCTCTGTCTCTGCCCTTAGCGGGGACAGCCACCAACCAGATTACAAGCGACGCACCTCACTAATCAGTGGTTAGGGGAAGGAAAATAGGGTTTCCCCCAACTAATCACAGAGTGAGGAAAGAGTACTGCGTAAACATTTGGGAAAGAAGAGGTTGCAATCAAATACACACACACCACAAACACGACCACCCTCTCCCACGGCACCCACGGCACAGCCGTTACCACTTTCCTAACATTGTCGTTTGTTTTCTCTTTCGCACACGCTGTAAACTTATGCCGACGAGACGATCACTCAAGTTGTTTACAGAACACCGAAAGAGAAGAAGACAGTCGTTAAGGGAATAATGGGTTTCATGGTCACTCGGCTCCTACCCAGCTGTATCTCCGTCATTCCCGAAGCCTCGGCAGCCCCTTGGCAACGCAAACATGTCAACAGCTGTATCTGGCTAGGGCTCCTCCCGGCGAGTGATGCCCGTGACGGCGCAGAGTGGATAAGGACTTTCGCCGCAAGCAGGGGAGGCCCGGACGGGACGGGTCCCTTTGTTGGCGACTTCCGAGTGGCCTTCCTTGCAAACACACGACCAACAAGCTTGTGGAAAGGCCAGCGAACTCCACAGGATCAACTTAAATTGAGGAAAACTCTGCGCCTTATGGAAAACGATGATAGGTGTAACGTTAAGAAAGAGGAAGAGGGCAGAGTGGGTCAGGGAACAAATGGGAGTTTACGACATCCTATACGAAAAATTGCTGATAGCTTAGCATTGACCAACATTTAATATTGTGGGAATTGAAGCCCAGTTTTGTCGCAGGTTAACACCATCGCCACTTACCTGAAAGCGCGTTTGACGTTTCCACTCACCCAGAGTGTCGGTTTTGTCTTAGTGACATGGCACATACCCTCGACGGATAATACGCCAGGGTTCAGTGAGGAGAACCCAGTTATGCGCGTCTTGAAATTTTTTTATCGTCAATGTCAATTCACGTAATGTACGCTAATGGCTTATGCTCCAGTGCCGCCTGTCTGCAGCAATGATATCAGTGACAACGCGTATTGCTCTAATGCCGTGTTTCTACCACAACGCTGTCCACGCCAACGCATACAGCGCAAAACTATCTGTCACTACTGGCACGTAACTCAAAGCGCGAATGTTAGACGTATTGCAGAAATAGCGGACGAAGAAGATGATGTGCTAGCCACAGCAAGAAAGTGTGTTTTACGCTATTCTATGGGGTATCCCCACTAAACCCTTGCCAATCCCCCGTCGTGGGAATGTGCTATGTCACGAAGGCGACAATAACAACAACAAAAACAACAACAACAGCAGGAAGTGAATTTTATTGATGTACTGCTACACGCCAGCAGTAAAGCCGCTAAAAATCAAAAGTAATACATGTAACTCAAGATCCCAAGTTCGAGTAACCTGTGGGCAAAAAACCTAAAGCCATGGCAACAGCTGGGGTCTTCAACCTGCCTTCACACTAGCTTGACAGGATGAACTAAGCCTGCTTCGCCGCGGCCTTAACATAAATATTGGTGCCACTCCAAACGTTCTTGGCTTCAGGAAAGGTAACCCCTAGCTTGAAAAGCGAAGTTCGCTCACCGGCCATTGCAGGGCTTTCTAAGCTTTGAAAATACAAGAATGGCTCGATCGCACCCGAAGAAATGTGATCCTGCCTGCTGACAAGAGTAATACCGTTGTCGTTTTGGACCGCAACTGGAGAATGCTTCTCTGTGCACTAATTTGCTCCGATGTCCAAGAAAGCGAATAGAAGTTCAGCCACAAAAAAAATGTTTTAAAGATGTAATATGGTATATAACTCCGGGGAAGAACTATCTTTAAAACAACATACTCTTTCTTAACAGCTCCGCGCAAGCCAGATATAGTGAGAGCATGGTGCACAAAAAAGGTGTCATTAAGCCCGATTGCTTATTGCACCCTGTTTTTACTGTCAAAAGCCCTCTCTACTTTCACCCATCAAACCTTTATTTGGCCGACGTTCATCAACGCGTTGCAGAGATTCTTTGTGCACTTTGTGGTTAAGCTGGAGAGAGCCAAGGACGGCCATGCTATGGCGTCATTTCATGTGCCTGTTTTCATGCGTGCCTGTAGATTTTGCAGTACAATTTCGAAGAGAAGCTTCGATCAGCAACATGTCTCTGCCGAAACGTTCGCTAGTATTAAGGAACGACTGCTGCCGGGCTCTAGAAATTGTGCCTATTGGATACGTACTCTGTTTTCAACGAAGAGCAGCAGAAGGAGGTCTTCGAGTCAGCAATGTGCTCTGCGATTTTCGTGGACTGTGCGAGCCCTGGTTCTAAAAAAAATCGCGAAAGATTCACTTGCGTCAATCGACCCGCCTACAAATTTGTTACTGCGGTACGTAGATTACTAGGCAGTTTTAGTTGCGCGTTTGCAAAACGTTAGCGTACTCAAGTACCTTGCGGGGCCGGTGGTTCGCATGGGCAGTACGCAAGCGCAATCCCTTAGGTACGTCTTTCGTATGTACGAAAGCGAGCAGACTGTGCGTTGTTTGCGTGGTTAACATTTGCAATATGGCTGTGCCCTGCACACCCGCTTCGAACCAAATACTGCGTCGCCGCTGCATTCTTCGATGAGATAGCTCGATCTAAATGGCTGCATTCGCTTTTATTTTGGTTATTCTCTCCCTCCTTATTCATATAGGTCAAAAATAGCCATCGTTTAGAAAAACTGACAAATTTCTTGCTGTTAAGCCTAGTTATGCATTGTGTGCAAGGAGCAGCAGCAGGCAAAGTGCTCCTCATACTTTGTGTCCGAATAATTATTTTTGTTGGATTTAATTGGTTTACTCTAAAATAAAGGCCTTGCAATGCATCCACTGCTGCTATTTATTAGCTCAGCAGCTTTAACTTCCTGTCACTGGAGGGTATTGGTGAGCGCCACCAAAATATGGAAAGGGACGAACACACAGGACAAAGCGCTTTGTACTGTGTGTTCGTCCCTTTCCGTATTTTGGTAGCGCTCACCAATACCTTCTAGGATGCATTTCCAACTAGCCCCAGTTGTAGCTCTTTTGGCTGTCACTAGATGGCGCCACAACATGTAACGCACCACGGGCGCTATATATGCTATGCTGCTGTCAACTAAACATGTCGTTTTCAGCATGCGCGTCAGTTCGCGTAAGGTGCTCCCGTTGCGTGCGCAAAGCTTTTGCGGACGAATAGCTTAACCGTCTTTTGTATTACGCGAGAGCGTTAACGTACCGTTCAGCGCAAGTCTCAGTGTCGTCGTCGCCGGCGGTGGAGTGAGCGAAAAATCCCCAGAGCAGAAGGCTGACCTGCCACCTATAGGTCACCGTATTGGGAGAAAATTGCCGACCGTGATAAGTGCCCTCCGGCAGGCAGTATGGGAAGAGCAACGTGGGTCTCGCAAGCCCCACCGGTGGCTACTTATGAAACAGAGATATGCCAGTGCCCTGGTTCATCGCTTAACCACTTCACCATTGCTCCTGGTGTGGGATGAGGACTCCTAGCTATCTATGAATGTAAAGTAGATTATGACCAAGCCCGCATATATGGGCATGTAGGAAGAACGTAGGGACACTTTCGCGGTAGGGACCTCGATCGCTATTGCATTGTACAGTCTAAATCTGGTAACCTTTATTAAACGAATACATTTTTGTTTTTCAATCCGTGTAACTTGCAGGTTGTGCGTAACTTTTAGATGTTTTCTATAATAAAGGTTACGGTACTCTACTAGGTTAGGCAACCTTTAGCACAAAGGGTAACCTGTAGCCTCTAACTGTGTAGCCTTTGTTAAAGATATACATTTTTAATTTTTGTGTACGTATATTGCAGGTATCGGAAAGTTATAAATTAGAAGTATACACAGTCTTTTTACGATAACAATTAACTATCAGCTTTAAGGAAAAAATACGGCACATTGGAGCGGGGATCTCAACACACAACCTCCGCATGTCTGGTGTGACAATCTCGCATTGGAGCAAGAGCATTGCGTTTGATATGAAGAGGTTTTGAGTTCATATCCCACCTGCGGTGTATTGCATTCGTGTGCGGAGGTGGGCAAATGCCCTCATATTACTTTTCCTCCCTCACCCTCACTTTTTAATTCATGGCCCTCCCTCACCCTCCCTCGTCCTCGCCCTTACGTCGCCGGTCCTTCCGGTTTTAAAATTTGAATTATTTTTGTAGTCTCCAACTTCTGGTGATATTACTTAGTAATAAGCGTACAAGGCAAGCATCTTTTGTAAAACAGCGCGAACGACGACGGACAGGAACAAGGAGGACACGGGACGAGCGCTGACTCTCATCTAAGGTTTTATTAGCAACAAATGTTGCTTATAAAAGAAAAAAAAACATACACAATGTACATCACATGTTACACTAAAATTTATAAGCACCATCTGTTGCTAATAAAACCTTAGTTGAGAGTCAGCGCTCGTTCCGTGTCCTTCTTGTCCTTGTCCGACGTTGTTCGCGCTGTTTTATAAAAGACATCTGTACCAACTGCCCAACTGAACGTTCTACTTACAAAAGACAAGCCCTCAAGGCACTATTGCAGGAGAGCCTAGATCCTTATATCGTCGTGTGTGTGAGCCTGTGTGTGTGTTGTTCGAGCTAATACATGTGTGAAGGTAGCCCAGGAAGGCGGACGCGGCCACATTGATTGCGGGCTGCCGGAGAGAAGATAGAAGCGGAGCGGCGGCGGCAGCGTCCGGCCCTTGCCAAGGTCTCTAGCGTTCTCTTTAGCGCGTGCTGGGAAAACGTCGGCCTCTTCGGCATTTCCCTAGAGCCGGCCGCGTGAATCGATACAGCCCCCCTCCCCCCTAGACGAGTAGTCTGTATGTGTCAAAACGTCCGTGCACGGCGTCCGGGGTCCGAAGACCAAGCTCAGGCGGGTGACCCTAGCTGTGGCGTTGCGGCCGAGCTTTCGGGGGCAGCGAGGGACGCTTAGAGGCAGGTCAAGAAGGTAGAAAAACCTGCTAAGTGGACCCAGCGCCGGAGGTTCAGGTACAGCAGCTGCCGGCTGGCGCATCAGGTGTGGCGCTGCAGGGATAACCAGGTGTGTCGGCAATCCCGAGAGTCTGGCAACTGTTCCCGGTCCGAGCCGCCTGGTGACCACAAGGGCGTCTACGAAAGACGCAGTGAGGTGCAGGGTCGGGAAATGGTTGGTGTGGACTGCATGAGGCTGCTGGGGCATGCGCACAGCCATCTGTACGCTGACTGTCTTGAAAGTAGCGGGCGCCCGCACGAGTGGTGCCGTTACCACTGGCGCCAAGCCGTTCAAGGAGGACGACGCCGGCGATGTACGGCAATTGGAGACAGCCACGGCCCCGGTGCAGCAACCAGGGGCACGTCCGTAGTCCTGGTCAGCCGATGCATGTTGGTAGACAGCGGCTGATGAAACTGCAGCGTGGGTGCAACTGGAATATGCTGTATACGAGAGGATTTATGCTGTGGTCCCCCGTTGCACGTGCGGTTGGTGGCGGACGAGCCGGTGGTGGCAGGCTGCTTTGAAGATGCTAACACCAGCGGGGGAGCAAGAAGGGCCCACATCACTGGCCTCGGTAAGCTTGAGCACAGGCACTGGCACCGGTCCAGGGTCCTCGTGAGCAAAGTAAGGCGGGTGACTATCGCCATGCTTGATGCCCCTGTCACCAGTTTAGCCTTTTCATCCTGCTTCGTGAGATACTTGGTGCGTTGGGGACCTTTGGAGGGGCTGGGGCTGTGGCTAACAGGCTTGGGCTTTGCTGAGGGCCCGTTAGAATCAGCCGGCCGCGGCTTTGATAAAGCGGCAGCAGCCTGTTGAGCTGTAGGTTGTTGTGGCGAGCCGTACAGAAGTGCCGAAATACGCGACATGACTACTGCTACCGAGCGTTCCTTGCCGGCAGAAGGCGATGACAAAAACGTGAGCGAAGGGCAGTGTGTCAAGTTTGTGTTGAGCCTACCTGGTGTGTCATGGAGAAGGACGGCCGGGCTATATAGATGCTAGGCAGGAGTCGCGGCGAGGCGGCTAGGTGCTGGCGAGGCAGACAGGATTTTGGCGAAGGCAGATTGTCCGGCGCATCTAGACAGGGTTGAGTGTGCTTTTGGCTGACGGCTGGAGGCAGAGTGGGCCGTACCGGAGGCAGGGACGGAGGTGCCGACGAACCGTGCGCGGAATTGGATGGGGATCCACGAGTCGGAAAACTAGCCGAAAAGATGGGGCAATCAGAGAGTGGTACATGAACCGAAGGTATTGCAGGAGTATTCACTGGAGTGTGCGAGGAGGCCTGGACTAGAGCCGCTGTCGGATAGGTGCTTGCAACCGTACTTGCGTCCTTTGTGGTGCAGTGCGGGCAGCAGGATGGTGCAGTGGAACGCCGTAAAAACTAAAACAGATTCCTTCAGACCATCGAACAGGTGTTCATGCGGCGGCGGAAAATCAAGCTGGTCGAAGACGTTGGCGGGCACCTTCCACTTGTCGAGAAGGAACCGCCAAAGCTGGGTTGACACGCCGTTGACATAAAGCCGGGCCTCCACTTGCGCGAACCATGCAATGGGGCTCGGCGGGCGGAATGGCCACAGCTGTACTCGGCACGGGTTCTGGGGCGTTTCCGGGAGCCACTCATCTTGCGATAGGTCCATGGCGAGGCAGGAACTCGAAGGTACAGCTGCGGTGCTCCAGTTTTGAGGGCGTTTGGGCTGTCCGAGGTCACCACAATGTGAAGGCCGCCCAGGAGGTGTACCGCGGTCACATTTATTGAGGGCTGCCGGGGAGGAGATAGCAGCGGAGCGGCGGCGGCAGCGTCCGGCCCTGGTCAAGGTCCCCAGCGGTCTGTCCAGTGCGTGCTGGGGAAACCTCAGCCACTTTGGCATTTCGCTAGAGCCGGCCGCGAGGGTCGCTACACGTGTGACCAAACCGAGACAGTTACGAGTTGAGCCCCACAATATCACACTGCCTTTATTTCTGGCACGCACTGCATGCATTCATGTGCCCACTTCTTATAACACTTCATTTTTATCTATAAGCACTGCCAAAATGAGTCAACGCGTTGCTGTGTCAGCGTACAAAAACTAATGTACACCAAGAATATTTTGAAAACAACCATAAATTGGAATAAGTGCTAAGCACAGAATAGACACAGAAGAAAGAAAGTTTGTAAGTCACTTAAGTCCCATTACCCGATAACATTGCGATAGCACTGGGTCTTCTGAGTTTAACTACTTCTAATCTCCCGCCATTTCGTGCGGTGTGCTGCATCCTCGTCATTTGACGCTTCAATGCGCACGGATGGAAGATGATAAAGACCAAGCTTTCAATCGTTTTTAGGCAACAACAGCGACTACAGCGCGAGAGAATGGCAGTTTAATACGCTTGAACGCGGTTACATGAAGAAGACGACATGACCCGCTCTGGGAACGATCGGCAGTATCTCTGTTGCGCTGGTGCCTAAGGATAGTGGCGCAATCAAGATGACCAAACTTGGAGCTGCTCGGGCTGCTCTCCAGTCAGGCACTTGTCATTATTAGTCAATCTCAGAGGTGCGCCGATTTGGACGCGGCGGGATTTTGTGCACATCGCCAGACCTCGCCTTTGTAAGAGATGTACAAAACTCCTCTTCCTGTGCCTCGCTTCGGGTAAGTTCCTTTATTCCTTCATATCTGGCTTCCTCGAAAGGTATTGTTCGAGGCGTTGACCCTTCCCTGCCTCCAGCAGAAACTCTTGAGCTTCTGTCTGCTGCAGGTGTTGTTGCTTTGCACCGCTGTGGCCGGGATGTTAACAACATGCGGGAGCCTACTGAATCTGTGATTGCCACCTTTGCGGGAACTTCCTTCTCCTCTGAAATGAAGGCATGGCTTCCAATGTTTTGGGTATACCAATTATAATCTAGACCTCTGCAGTACAGCAACTGCTGGCGCTGTGGCCATAGCGCCGGCGGTTGCAAATCCAACTTGCGGTGTTGCAAATTTGGGGATGGTCATGCAACGAGCACCTGCACAGAGCAGAAGTGTTGCCTTTGCGATGAGGCCCACGCTGCAGGCTACTTAAACTGTCCCTCTTGAGCGCAGGAAACCAAAATCCTGGAGATAATTGACAGGAGACTCTACGCTATAAGAGAGGCAAAAGAACGTGCCCACGGTTATGCAGGTGAGGCGCTCGTCACGGAGTCATGTTAGACTCGGCGATGTCCCAGGCTATTGCGGCTGCTGTGGAAGCTTCCGTAGCTAAAATGGTACAAATTATTGTCGGAAGTGTATGGGAGTGTCTTCCCAACCCTCTAGCGACTCAGCTTGCACATTCCGTGCTGGCCGGTTTGGCCCCTCTCTCGACAGCAATTCCCTCTCCTCTTACCGCTCTACAATTCCTGATGCATCTCAGCCCCAGGAACGAACTTCTGCCCTTTCCGTTGTACTTACCTCGAGTACTTCAAGTGATGTTAGTATCATCTATGATTCAGAGACCATGGACCCTGATGCGCGGGTTCTCAAGCGCAGCGGGTCCCCCATGTCGCATTTGTTTCTTCACCGCGTACGGAGCTAAAATAAAAGCAGCAGCTTGGCACCAAGTTTAAAGATACCATTTTAGAGCAGGCAGTTGCTTTTGAAAAAGACATAGCGCATGAATACAGGACCGTGCAGAGACAACTTATGGCGAGCGCTAACTGACAACTGCAGGTTTATTTGAAATCTACACTCGAGGGAACCAGTGCGCATGGTCAGCCACGCAGCAACAAACTGAAAGATTAGGACGCCGATACAGTTATCATGAAAACATCTGGTTTCCTCGAGTGTGGATTTCAAATAAACCTGCAGTTGTCAGTTAGCGCTCGTCGTGTGTTTTTCTGTGCACTGTCCTGTCTTCATGCTCTATGTCTTTTTCAAAAGGGATGCACCAACAAGCCCAGAGTTGTACCTTATTACGGCAGTTGATGCTGCTAGACTTTCGCATCCATAGTGTCGTTGCGAGTTCTACAGTAGAAATGTCGCTCTATTCATTCAGCTTCCACAGATTTACTCTGCATTTCTTCCCAGCTTAATCCGGCTGCCATATTTCTACAAGAAACGTGGCTTCCAACCGACAAACATTTTTATTTTAAAAAGTATCGTCCATACCACCTGGATCTCCACTCAAGAGGAGGGGATTTCCTAAGTTTATTCTCTTCAAACTTTTGCCAAAAGGCTAAGGTATTCTATCAGCAAATGTCTCCTGACTGTGAGATATTGGCATGGGACTTTGTACTTCCTGGGCGCTCCCCATTTTCCATAGTAAATGTTTATTTTGCATATGTAGTACAGGATACTAGACCTCTAGACTTGCTTCTTGCTAACTGTAAAAACCCAGTTCTCGTGGCAGGCTACTTCAATTCTCACCATAATTCGTGGGGCTTTAGGAGAAATCTTTGCGGCGAATGCCTTTCGGACTAGGATTCTGATCCCAGTCTTATGTGTTTAAATTTAGGACTGGCCACTTACCTTCGCGCACAGATTCAGTCTGTTTTAGACCTCACGTTCATTAGGCCTGATATTGGCGTAATAAATTGGTCGACTGTTGATTGCGGCACCTCTAGTGACCCTATTCCTATTCGTTTTGATATCATATGTTGTCTAACTACGGCTTCATTTTAGTTGCGGTAACGTGTAAATTATGACAGATTTTAGCCGCCGTTGCGCTCTGCCCTTGCGCCAGTTTCTAACATCGCCGAGGACCACCTGTCAACAAGCATTAGTCTGGCTATAGAGGAATGCCGTAAGAAGTCAGAGTTTCTAGTTTGGCCATCAAAAGTGAATTCTTCTAATTGGTGGAATGCGGACTATGCGAGCGATTAGAGGCGGAGGAAGGCAGCACGGAAAAGGCTTCATTGTAACCAATGTCCGAATAACTGAAATGGTTATAAATTCATTTCTAGTCACCTTTAAAGGCGCAGTTTCTCGTGCGAAGGACAAATATGACTCAGAATATTTAAATTAAGTTTCAAAGTCGGGCAATCGACGTGCTCTATTCGGCTTTCTTCGGTCTGGAAAACAGCTCACGTCCTCTAGTAATTTGCAATATTGATGTCAACTAGAGAAGCTATCCAGGCGGTTGAATTGATTTCCACGGGCCTGCAAAAGCGGTTCTCGTCTTTACTCCCTTTTCGAGCAATGCTGTTTGCGCCAGTGCCGCTAAAAAATTACGACTCTCAAGTTATTTTATCGGAGCTTTCACAAGTTGTTCAGAGGTTGCCAGCTGCTGCTCCCGGTCCTGGTGTTGTCACTACAAAGATGCTCAAGAATCTCTTGAGGAGTCTCCCTAGTAAGCTACTCTGTTAGTCACGCTTGGGCGCCTACTGAGTGGAAGCTGGCCAAGGTGGTGCGTTTTCTTAAACATCAGGGTAGAGGCTATGAATTGGATAATACTAGGCCTATTTCTTTAATATCATACGTAGTAAAATATTAGAAAAGAAGTTATTAATTCGGGTTTCAGCCTTCGCGAACCGCAGAACGATTGAGACTGGGGGGCGCTACAATCAATACAAGGGGACAACACCACATAAGAACACCACGAGACACGAGTGCAAGACACGAGACACGAGCTCAGTATGTACGACCAACCAGCCCCATACTAAGCTTTACTAACGATTCTCAGCCCGTGTCAACTCGGTTTCCGACCACGATGTTCGATATGGAATGTCCATAGTGATCGTGAGAGGCGAATTCTCCTTGCTCGTCGTCAACACTCGTACTCTGCTTTGGTAACGCTAGACGTCTCGAAAGCTTTCCACACGGTAGAACACTCAATCCAAATACATGGGTTACAATTTCTGCAATTTCCAGATTATTTAGTTGCTTCGATAACTGCCTTGCTCTATGACAGAGAATTCTTTTCTGTCCATAAGAGTGCTCGTTCAGAGAGGTACAAGCAGACGAGAGGTGTTCCGAAAGGAGCTGCACTTTCTCCTATTCTGTTTAATATTCTGTTGGCTCCATGCCTCTCTATCGCCATATTCGCACCTATGTCTATGCGGACAACATTGCGTTTTCTTTTTGTGGCTGCGCCTGATATACATTCTCTCTATAATCAATTGCAATAATATTTGAGAACTGCTGAGCTCTGGGTGAGCAGCTTACACCTGAAATTAAATGTGAACCATTGTGCCGTCCGTGCTTTGTCTATACAGGATCGTGCAGTGGTCGCTCTCACTATCGTACTTGCTTTGCTTTTCCCCTGTATGCATTTCCCGGTTCTGCTTGGGCATACAGCATGTCCGCAGTATTCAATAAATAAATAAATAAATAAAACCAATACCTCATGGTTCAAACTTTAAAATACCTAGGTGTCATTTATGACGACAAACTAACCTGGCGGGCACACATTGACCATGTCGCGGTGAAAGGGGCTCGTGCCATGCGGCATGTTACGTAGAGAGAGAAAGAGGGTTTATTCACTTGAAAGGCGGAGAGGCTGGCCTGAAAAATATCTGGCCTGCTACTCTGCACTGGGGAACGGGAAGAGGAGAAAAAAGAGGGCCACGACTGGGGGTGATGACGATGAGAGGACGCAGATGAAAAAATACATAAAAATAATAAAAAACAAGGCACACTTTCTAACATCACAAACGCGAGGCAAGGTCCGTATGGTTTAAACAGCGTGAGAGCGCTCGCGTTGGCTGTACAGTTTTCAAACTATCTGGCCGAGGATCAAATCTTCCGAGAGGGGACTTGTGTCTATAGACTTCAAAACAGATGCAAGCATGAGTCTTTCACGTGTATATGCTGGACAGACCACTAAAACATGTTCTATAGTCTCTTGCAAGCCACATGTGGTACAGTCCGGGGGGTCCGCTTGTCCTATTAAGTGCAAGTATTTGCGCGTGAAGGTGACGTTTAAACGTAATCTATGGATTATGCATGCAATAGGCCATGGTATTCCGCGATGAACAGAAAAGGCCATCGCCGGATCTAGCCATTTAAGGTGTATGTGTAGAGTGTCTGGCAGGGCCCAGTACCTAGCCGTCGCACCCCTCATTGATTCCGAAAGGAGACAAGTGGTGTCCAGTCTAGAGAACGGCACAGCTGTACGTCGGCCACTGCTGAAGGCGCTCCTTGCTTCGGCGTCGGCGGTCTCATTTCCATCGAGTCTGCAGTGGCCCAGGGATCCACTATAACACTTTACGATGGCATTTTTCTGAGAAAATGACAGGAGACTAATGATATCAAGAGCCAGAGCTTGGTAGGCGGTGTGGCGTAGGAAGCATCCGTAATTTGTAGCGCAGGTTTACAGTCAGTGAAAATGCACCACACCTGAGGCGGTTCTCCGCAGATGTGGCGAATCGCTTCCCGAAGGCCTGCAAGCTCTGCAGTGGTCGAAGTAGACTTGTGTCCTAAAATGAATCTGCGGGCCGTCAGCTGAGCGGTGATTTCGAAAGCTGCTGTTGATGCCTTTGGTGACACAGATCCATCTGTGTATACGTGCACAGAGTTTTGGTATTCCGTCCAGATGCAGGCCAGAGCAAGTTGCTTCAGTCGACTAAAGTTGTATCCAAACGGCGGGCCACGCACTGGCCCGCGGACCGGTCACGTGGGGTCAACCGCGCGTGGCCCGGCGGGGTCTGGCCGGCGGCAGCGTCCACACGACGATCCAAACGAGCAGACGACAAGGCGGGCCAAGCCTCTGCGATCAGCCTGCAGCAACGCTCGTCTCACGCTTCGACATTTGGCGGCGAGAACAAGCGGAATCCGTGCCAGAGATTCCGCCTAAATACCCAGCGTAAAGCTCGATCGGCACGGAACAGATTTCTGCCGCGGTGAGGAGAAAGTTGCATTCCCACGGCGGCAAACATAACGGCGCGCTCCCAAGCAAGACCGCTCGCTTCGGACTGGATTCATCGTTGTTACTGCCTTTTTTGTTGCGTTCACTGGCAATAAAAGGCGCACCCATTTCTCGCTAGGTCGCAGCTCGCCTACAAGAAGACGTATGAGTGAAATATTTGCTTTATTTTTTATTTAGAGTGACAATTGTGCCCCTTCTAGGCTTAAGCGGAGCGTACGTTTCTTGACAGAAATAGTTACCCGGCCTAAAAACTAGATGGCGCCACAATGCTGGGCGTATTCTTCCGTCTGCGTTTGCATACGCTGAACTAAAAGTGGGAAATGTGAGAAGTGCTGTAACGTCCCGAAAAATACCTGCGTATAGCTTACATGATAGTGCATACGCTTATGGCTCGTAGACAGCGTCAATTGTTCTTTTCTAGCCATATCTGTGTACGTCGCAAGCGCCGACGTTGTAACTAATTTCGCTCGCTCTCGCCGCCGAATCCCCAAATATGAACGAGCCATCAAGTTGTACTAAGGCTAAAAAGTAAAAAGTAGCGTCGTGCGACCACGTTGACATGTTAACAGTGGAAACAGAACTACTTTCGCTGGTGTCGCCTCGACTGCCGGGAGCACCGATCTGGGAAAGACCAGTGTGGTGTAGTTGCCAGACTCGATGTGTGCGAGTAGGCTAAAAAGTGCGTGGTCCGCCGCTAGATAAAATGCTTTCGCATTTCTCGCGCGATCCGGGCCGCGGACCATGAGCGGACCTCGCAGACCGGAAGCGAAACCCCAGGTGACCGCTAGTCCGAGGGCGAAAACATCCGTGGTCCGTCGTCTGGATACACCCTATCCGGCATCATAGATTTCTGGATTATGCCAGGGACATGCAGGCATACTGAAGGCTGAACAATCCCCCATAGTGGCTGCAATAGATGACGTGGCAGGGCACAGTCTGATGGATATTCGGATCGATGGAAGCGCAGTGCACGTGCAAAACTGCTGTCCGGTCGCTCATCAAAACCGTCAGCGGGTTAAAGCGGTGCCGTGTAAGCGCGCGTAAATATACACGGAGTGGTTCGTGTGACAAACAGATCGATATTGGGCACGCACGAGATTCCTCAATCGTGCCTTTGTTCGAGGCACAGCGTGGTAATCCGAGGCATATCTTGAGCGCCTTTGCTTGGACACTGTCTAATGTCCGCGAGCAGGGAATGCTCATGGTAGAGAGTACAGGAAGGCTGTAACGAACGTAGCCTATAAAGAAAGAATAGCAGTCTTAGCAAGGAGCGCTCCGTTTGGCCCCATTTAATACCTGCTACGAAGCGAAGGACATGGCAAAAAAGAGTGAGTCTTTTCTTTAGCATGTTTATATTCTTCGACCATGACAGATCGCGGTCAATGATAATGCCCAAAAATTTGTGGTGGGAGATATATGGAATTGCAACCTCTTGAAGTGTTACCGAGTAGCGGCAGACAGACTTAAGCGTGAATGCGACCACAGCACATTTTTCAGCTGCTAAGTGCAAACCCCGACTTCGTAGGTACATACCTTTGTAGGCTTAACGCCTCAGGAGCGAAGGAAACGAGATCACTGCTACGAGCCGACACAAGAACAGAACTGCCAGCCGTAGCTGCACGAGCCACGACCAGGTGCTGTCTTTATTCTCTTCGCAGGGTAGCGCGCGCTAGCCGGGTTTTCGGTGCCGCCCAAGAGAGGGTGCTACACCTTCAAATGGATGACACAGCACGCTCTAATCTCGCGCGCTTTTGCAGACGTGTCGAAAGCGAAGCCCAGATGCAGATATCATTAGCATAGGCACTGATGTGAATGTGAGTGGGAATTTCACTCTCCAGTCCAAACAACGCCACGTTAAGTAGGATTCGGATGAGAACTCCTGCCTGAGGAACTCCACGGCAAACCTGATGACGCGGAGTCTCTCATCAGGCATAGACATGGAAACGGACCGGCCATTGAAGTAGCTGACAATCCGCGTGTACATACGGCCGCCAACGCCTCTGTCGTCACGAGCATCAAGGATGGCGTCATGAAGTACATTATCGTAGGCCCCTTTGATGTCCAAGAAGACAGCAGCGACGAGTCGGCGGCTACGTTTTTCATGTTCCACTGTCGATATGAGGTCGATTGCGCTGTCAATCGTAGAACGTCCCCGCCGGATCTCGGTCATCGTGTCCGGAGAGAGATTCTGCTCTGAAAACCATTTGAGCCTCGCCAGCACCATTCGCTCATAAAC
This sequence comes from Amblyomma americanum, assembly GCA_030143305.2. Classification (NCBI taxonomy): domain Eukaryota; kingdom Metazoa; phylum Arthropoda; class Arachnida; order Ixodida; family Ixodidae; genus Amblyomma; species Amblyomma americanum. Next base: position 192,058 of record JARKHS020026452.1, on the reverse strand, counting down.
TTACCGACGCAGCTCGCTAGTGCAACTGGCCGGTATGAGGTAAACTCATAAAGAGGCCTTCCATGCCAAGGTAAGAGAGACACGCGTACGAAGTCCCGCCAGGACCAGGTGTATATGCACGCCTACACGAGGAAAGAGCAGCTTCTAGGCCACGCATCATGAATAGCATGTCGTAGCGATCGTCTGGTGAAGCTGGCACAAAAGCCTCCAAACTGTTTTATGCTACCGGAGTTGTGCCCACAACAATTTTGCAGAATTCTTCTGCTACAGAATTCTTCTGCTACCTCTATATTATTACGGCGTTGTTGAATGGATATGGCACGGAAAGGATACCGTTCTTGTAGGGGAGAACGCAAGCTCCTGGCTACATTCCAAATGCGCGACAGCGGTTTGCGAGGTTCCAGCGATCAACAGATATGCCTCCAGCGTTGTCTCCCTAATCTCGCGAGGTGGCGCTTTATTTGTCGTTGAGCTCGTCGAGAAAGGTCGAGATCATACATGGATTTAGTATTCTGTATTTCTTTTCGGCGCGCCGAGAGACTTCGCGTAGTCTTCAATTTCCACGTCAATACTAGGTTCTGGAGTCGGCGCACATATATACCGCGTGGTCTCACCGAAAGAAGACGAAATCAGGCCTTCTATTTTGAACGGTGCTGTGAGGTCCGCACAGGAAGTCTCCACGGATGTTCTAAAGGCAGGTCAGTCTGTATACCGCACACGGGACGAAGTACCAGTTGCGCACCACTTGACGCATACATACATTGGAATGAGGTCACTCCCATGTGTTTCCACGTCACTGCAAGAGCTGACGTAAGACTGGAGATTTGCTGAAAGAAACGCCAGATCCAAGCAGCTGCTGTACTACGTGCCACGCATAAACGTAGGTGAACCATCGTTGATATTGATGAAATTCTGGGAGTGCATAAAGTCAAATGGGTTCCTGGCTCGGTTATTCATAACAGCATCGCCCCACTGAGGGTGATGAGCATTAAAATCGTCCACTATGATATGAGGAGCTCTGCAAGTATAGATAGCTGAATATAGGCACGAAGTATCAAACGCATGTCTAGGTGGAATGTAGGCACCGAGTATCGAAAAGATTCGTCTTTTTAGCGTTACTGTCAAAAAGATGTAATGGTTTGTGTTGTGTGGCTCTAGAACTTGGCGGACGTGCGCAATGTCTTGGCGCATGCAAACTAGCACTTTGCTTGTTTCGTCTTCTTTGCGAGACCGCAGCAGCACGTACCCAGAAAGGCGGAAAGGAGACGTCATGTTGGACTCACTTATAACAAGCACAGGGAAGCGGTACTTGTCTACTTCTTTGTCTGTGTCTCTGTTATATGCGCTAGTCTTGTAACTCAGACGACCTCGTAGGCCTCGGGCATTCCATTGAACAACTACACTGCGGCGCACGTGCAATGTCGCAAAAAAGGTGGGTTTTGGTTTTGCCATAGTGAATTACTGCAATGCCGCCAAGAGCGGCTCAAGTGCATCCAAAAAATGCAGAACAATCTTTGATGTTGGCGTGTTAATGCCTGAAAGCAGTACGCGCATGGAACGCACAAGCCTTTTTAACATAATGCCCACATCCTGACCTTCGGGCTTGCCAGCAATGTCAGCTGGAGTGGCAGCAATTCTTGGTCTTTCCATGGCGATGACCTTAGATGGCAGAGCAGGCCATTCAGCATCAGAGGAAGTTAACACAAACGCATCAGACTGAGCCACTGCGGTTACATGGGACTAGTATTGTATGGATTCAGACGACGCCGCCGGTAACGATGTTTCCGGCGACGAATACCCGCAGCCGCTTCTTGGTGAATCAAATTGTACTTTACCATCTTTCTCATGATGTCTTTTGTTTTTCATCTTAGGGAAGTCGTTAGCTGCGGCTTCATGAGCACCCGAGCAGTTGGCGCACTTTATAGACTCCGTCGTGCAGGTGTCATGCTGGTGCATCTCGCCGCTTCGACGGCAGATTACTTCGTTTTGTAAACAGCACTCAAATGACCTATCTTGTTGCACCTGTGACACTGAACAGGCCTAGTAACATAGAGGCCGACCGGATGGCTCACATAGCCCACCTTGACGTGGGATAGGAGAGCGTCAGTTTCAAAAACTAACTTGACACACTTGGAGCGGCCGAAACGATGAATTTCAACTGTCCGGGCCGTAGATTTAACCTGCGTCCGGAGGTCCTTGTCATCTATCTCCGTGTCAACATCAGTGATAACTCCAGTGGTAGTCCGCTTCCCGTGAGCAACGTAGGAGTGCACCGCCATGCCATTGAGGACAGTAGTTTCTTTCAGCTTGTCTACTAATGACTGAAATTTAACATCTACTGTGAGGACATTCTCCCATGCATTATTTTTGACTTCACAAACTTGTCCCGAAACCACCCAGTCGAAAAACCGGGTTAGCCGCTGTCTGTTAATTGTGTTCAGATCAGCCGTCTGCGTTGTAGGAACGAAGGCCGCTGAGAAAACTCCTGGCTTGTCAACAGTCCTCATAGGCAACTCACCCGCTCTTGATGTCCAGCGCAACTTCCTTTTAAGGCGGCGCGATTCAACAAGCGCGAAGCTGCTGCTGTTAGATTCCATCTTTGTCCTCGTGGATTCATCAGAGGAATCTGGAAGCTCCACATCAGCGACGTTTGCAGCACTGGAGTTGCCAGCTGGTAGAGCCGCATTCTTTTCGAGAGCGACGACGGGGGGACGCAGGGGATTTGCACCCGCCATCCCGAAGGATGACGAGGACACGGTTCGCGCACAAGAGCAAAAACTGCAGTAATGCGAAGAGCTGCAAACAAGGGAAGTTCTTCTTCTCATGCACTCACTAGTACGGAATGCGCAGAGATGCGCTATTAATGACTTACAAAGTGTATGTTAGGCTCATTTTAAAATTCGCATCTTTGAACGGCTACATGAAAGGCTCGGCTACATAAAAACTTTGACCTCTCGTCCTTTTGTAGAGAGAAGCGCTTTGGATGTGTCTTGGCCTCCCCAAATTTGTGGCTATGAATTTGTTGTACCTTGGAGCCCGCATTTCCCCTTCCATATCTTGACTTCACTTTATGACTGTGCAGAGGTACCTAAAAATCGGTGAATCTCATTTCCACCGTTCGCAAAGCATTTCTCGTTGCCAGACGACCTCCTTTTTTGGTGCCCTCTGGTCTCTTTTCCATACCGCAAAGGTGTGTTTGTGCAAAGACTACTTGTGCGATAAGACATAAAAATTTGCATTCTTCCTGCGCTATGCAGTGGGTCCTAGGTCCACATTGTTTTCGACGACCTTTTGCCTCAAAATGTAAAACTTTTCTCCCTCCCCCTGTATTCTAAATGGTTTACTAGAAGATAATTTATGGGCCCTACCTACGAATATTGTAATAGCAACCGACGCCTCGCAATACAATGAAAACGCAGGTGTAGAGGTATTCTGTTCGCTTTTGAACTGGTCCTTTTCACTGCGCCTTCAGGATTTCATCTATATTTTTCAAGCAGAGTTTCTGGCAGTAGTACTTGCTGTACGCAAGGTAGACCCCTGTATTACCGCAGTGGCAGTCATCACCGATTCTTTATCTTTATGTTTGTCTCTCGCCGCGCATTTGACGGTCTCATTTTAAACACATTCATATCCTTACTTCTTTCGCATTTGAGCTTTGTTCAGTTAATATGGGTTCCCGGTCACAGTAGTGTGACAGGAAATGAGATTGCTGATAACCTCACAAAGGCTTGCTCAAGCGGCCCCGTGTTGCCTTTCCTCCCGGCTACAGCCCATGTCACAGCATCTAGGTTTCGGCGACGTGCGTTATTAAGTGCGAATGACACAGCACTTTTAACACGCAAATTATCACCACCTGAGATATCCTTGGACCAGGAAAGTTTGTCGATCCCGGGAGCTTGAAGTATCTTTGACGAGAGTGCGCTGCCGTATCCCTTCTCTGAGTTTTATCTGCACAGGTCTTCTTTGTCACCATCTCCCCTCTGTGCATTCTGCCGTGCGCCTGAATCTATTTACAATTTTTGATGCTATTGTCACCGTTTCACCTTTTTGAGACGAAGGTTGCTGGAGGAGCCCTTGCAGCATATTGGTCTCAGTTTGAGCAGCCTGCTCTTGCTGTTTTTACCGCTGTTTAAAATTTCTTGCTAGCATCTCATCGATTGCTTTGTAAGCGTTTCAATATATTTCTTCTTATGCAACTGTAATATTTTGAATTATTTTATGTTAATATTTTTATTCCCTGTCTCTTTCAAAATGCAAACTCATATTCCTTTGCAGTCCATGCCATTCTTTAGGTAGAATTTACCGGTGTTGCTTTCCTACGCGCTTTTCTTCTAGCTTTACTGAGTACAGGTGAATAGCAACCTCTGTCTTCCGATTCTTGGCTAATCCCCAGTGTGGTTATGTGCCATCTTGTGAAAGGCTAACAAAACCAACTGCATGGCAGTTCGTACAGGCAGGATGTCAAGATTTATTCCATTTGTTAGCACAGGGGGTTAGCACAGGGTGAGCGAGTGTTGATGGCAGGAAAGATCCATGCTCCCCCGACGCTCCTCTTTCAGACCGTCGTAAAGCCTCAGAGGTCGACAGTATCGCTAGCCGAGCCGGAAATGCATCATAATAGTCAGAAGAAGAGTAAAATATCACCTCGTCCTAAAAACGACTACAAGATAAATATAAGACCAAAGATGGGCATAGACGTCAGGAAATTCAAGCCACTGCAGTTGTCAAAAGGCATCGTGAGAGCCTGCAAGAACCTAATGTCATGCGGCCACTTTATTGTCAGACCACGCACATATCAAGTATAATTGTAGCCCGCACTCTTTATGAAGAGACCGAGGATGCCGTACGGCACATCACGAGTCTGTGCTTGGAATTCAAGACTCATGTAGTCAATGTCTATCTGGCGGCACCTGATGACGTCATCGGAGCAGTTATTCATGATGTCGCCCCAAACACACCATAAGAAGAACTAGCCAACCTTCGATTGCTCAACCTGGAGGTAGAGACCGTTCAAGTAAGCATGCTAGGAACGTCTCGCACGGCAGTGCTAACATTCCTGGACCCCATCCTGCCCCGTTATGTAATAAACTGCGGAGGACAGACGGCGTGCTACCTATACAGACGGACCCAGCAGATTTGCCATGCTTGTCTCAAAGCAGTCAGAGAGCGGACGTGTGCCCAACCCCGGACATCAAACTGTGCCACAACTGCGGACTTCATAACCCGGAGGAAAATCACGCCTGCGAAGCCAAATGCATGACCTACTAGGGGAACCATCCAATGGGTGACAGGGCATAAAGCAACGCCTCAAGACAGTCACCGGAACCAGCCAAAACAACGCTGTCCAAACGGGCAACAAACAACATGAAAAGGCTTGAAGACAACATGTCAGCAGGAAAGATCAACAGTTCAACCCGATGGAGTGCCGCTGGTTCGCGACGGAGGAAGAGGAGAAGAAGCTGACAGGGACGCCCGAACCACAGTCGCGGTAGAGATCCAGGACCGTATTGATGGGAAGATCCAACTCCAGAGGTCCGGAAGGGCCTGACTTCGTTCGTCCTCAACAGAAGGTACACCAGAAAAAGCATACTCACAAGGGGTCACCATCATCCCGAGCGTCGACGCCAAGCCACCTGAAGCCCAGAGACAAAAGTGCAACTGGTCTGATGTTTCTCCCGCTGCTCTTATGGCCCATGTCAGGATTTCGCAAGGATTGAGGAAAATAGAGAACTAATCAAGCTATCCAAACAACAGAAATGTCTTAACAGGTTTGAACAAAAATTACAACTGCTCTAGCAAGAGGGTCAGAAAGACTGCCCCTGCACCATCGCAAATGGTAGTGCCAATAAAGCCAAAATCGGCACCTGACAAAACCTCATCACTTCACCTCACACCCGCCACAGCAGGCCACTGTAATTCAAACGCAACAGCAAGAACCGCAACATCAACACCCGCACTTCCAACTCTGGAAAGCACACAAAACACTCTTTGTTAGTTAAAGAGACTATTAATCGAATGCAACAGCCAATGACAAAACAACTAACTCAACCACTCAAAGCCCAACAGACAGCCACGTTGGCTCATTTTACGGCCGTTCAAAAAGAATTCAACTCGAAATTCCAAATAATACCCCAGGGGATGCGAAAGCGCACCGGGATCGCCGATAATCCTCGCCTAAGGGCCCAACGAAGACCCGCTGGCGAGACAGATCTCAGCAACTGCGAATCATCGACAAGCAGCGCTGATGGCCTCCTCCCCAAATTGGCAGCCAGACCATCTAGAAGTTTGGCAGTGGAAGTCTTGCTTCCCAGAAAGGAAAAGCAGCTCTCTGCAGAAGTTTATTTAAAATCAACCAATGCCCCCGACATCAGTTGCCCCCAAAAAACGGGAAACGCACCGTACGCCAAAGAATACCTCACATACACTCAAAATACTTCACCTAGAGTAGCTACAATAGTGGCACCCACACTAACATATATATCGCACAATCTCCACTTCCGTGAAATAGATCAAGTCCTCATCCAAATTGTCCCTCAAAAAGAAGGAAGCAGAGCATGATCGTCCTAAAGCTCTACGGTCCTCCAACAAACAAGAAATATGATTTTCAAGTCAATTTTACTCGAATGCATACACGTAACAGGTAAGAACCCCCTAATCAATATGGGGACTTAAGCGCTGTACACAAGGCATGGGGCTATCAAAAGGCACACCCAAAAGGGAACCAACCTGTTGGAAGCGGCTGAGCCCCTGGACCTTTGCCTGTTGACGGACATCGCTCCCCCCTCAAATAGTGAACAGTGTAAGACAAGACACCTGACCGGACCTAATTTAACGACAAACATAAGCCACTGCATATGGACCAACGTGGAAGAAACCCTGGGCAGCGAGCACAAAATTCTTAGTTTACCGTTAACGACAGCCCAAATGATGCGGACTACTGGCTCTACAAAAACAACGGACTTGGATAAATTTAGGAATATTAAACAGCCAGAAGACGGCTTCTAAGCAATTGAAGATTGGGTTAAAAACATAAAACATGTTGCGCAAAGACGACCGAAATCATCCGAACGAGAACAGAGACACTGGATGCAGACAGACATCTCCATTTCTGGGAAGCCCGAAGATATCTAGAAAAACGGCGTAAAAAGCAAGGAATAAATAAAAAATACCATTAAAAATACCGAAGGCTACGGAAGAAGCCCAAGAGTACGCTACACAACTGGGCAAGCAAAACTGGGTAGAGCATTGTGACTCACTGAAAGGGACCCTAAGTACAGCCAAAGCATGGTCGATCGTACGATGCCTGATAGACCCGCCCAAAGTAAATTCAGGCTCAAACAGACCCGGCAGCACAACAGCATTGCGCGAACACTGGCGATCATTGGCAAAGAGTGTCATGAACAGCGGTCTTGCATTGGCATTTAGGCAGAGCGCTACCACATTGACACATTTGCCCCAATTTCAGGCCAGTTTTCGGCCAACGTTCGGCCGGTCGAACGGCCAACGCAGGCCTGGCGTTCGTTCCGCGACATGAGCCAGTAAAGGTCTCGGATTAGATTTCCAGCTTTCGAACACCGACATCCAGCTTTCGAACATTGGTATCCAGCTTTCAAGCATTGATAGCCAGCTTTCAAGCATTGATAGCCAGCTTTAAAACACTGGTATCCTGCTTTCGAAAATTGGCACGCGCAACATTACCCACTGCCCAATGACTGGAACTGTGGATGTATCATTCAACCTAGGAAATAATTCATAACCGAGTGTGCCTAACAATTCATTAAAAGGACAGGTTTATTGTATTAATCTACAAGGATCAAGCTTCTAGCGCACGCAGAATGGCTTGCACTGCTACCAGCCATTCTGTAAGTAAAAGGAATGAACGACCCAAAACCATGGTGGCAGAGGCTCTGGGAAAATAATTTATTTTCAAGTTGGCTGCGTGCCAATAATGCAGGTTGGACAACGCATCTTGGCAAGCTGCTGTAGCACGGCTATGACATCCATAAAGTGCTTAACGGGGCTGTCCTCCTGTGAACTGATCAGTCATATCTGAAGTAATCGAAGCTATCCTCCTGCAAGAGGACTCTTGCACTGACTCAAATTTCTCGTCCATCTCTTGCACGATGACCTCACAATGCATCGATCCTGCAAAGAGAGGACAAAACAGAAATGACTAAATAACACTGAATTTTGTGAGGCACAGCTGGAGTGAAAACACTCGACATACATTTTACAGGATAATTTTTAACAACTAACACCGACATTTCTGCACAAAGTGAAATTTGATTTGCCTTTTACCTGATTGGTGACATTTAGTTTAAGGCGCCGTTTCGCACATCCAGTAAAGATATTCAATGTGAAAAAAACAAAGTAATGTGATATTGAAAGGAAATTAATGTATAGTTTTGTTTTAATATCACAACTTCGTATCTCTTAATTGAGAGTGTATTTTTTATTCAGGTAAAGATGCACAGGTTGTAGCATCTCCTCCATATGGACGTCAAAAGTAGTTTTGAACAAAGCTCGCATTTTAGGATGGGGTTAAAAATAAATACGTTGGGTGGGGAAAACTAAGAACACTTTTGTTTTTTTTAATCCAGCAGTTTATCTTAGTCGCTTCCAATGCATGTAATACAGATTCGAAAATGATTTGAAAACCATACAAAACACCCGTCTTACAGTCCAGAGTAATGCATTTTCTCCATTGAAAGATAGCTTTAAGCATAAATATCGGATTTTCTAATGCACCTGCAAGTGTGTTATCTATAAAGAAACAGCGCGGAAGTCGTACAAATATCCTTAGCGACTGGTCTGTAGTGGAACACAAAGCAGTTTTGATTCCTATCCTGCATAAGCTGTACATGACAAACATATTCCTGAATGCAACGGATGTGAGGTCACATGAACTCAAACCCGCTTTTCGACAAAGTAGTGAATGTTTTGTTAATTCATTATACGAAAGACGAAAAATCAAGCTCTCAATATTCGGGCAGATCTGCACTGAGCACGACGTCAAGCCATACATTTGGCAATGAGAGTAGGTACATAGAAGTCGTTTTCGTGTTTTGTCTCGTTCTCTTTTCCTGCCGGAAAAAAATAAAGCCGTATGTAGCCAAAGCAACACTTACTGCCAACATCACATTCATTTGCGAACGTATCTCAAGATAAAATATTTGTAGTATTTACAAATGAGATATCGCAGGCCATGGTAGCGAGCCACGTCGGAGCTCTCATATTGTATCAGATGTGGGTTTTTGCTTGCGCAGACTATGAACGGAGCCAGCTCGAGTGTGCATGCTCTTTCGTCGAGCTGATTGGGCGCCGCCGTGCCAGACAAGGCAAAACTCGTCCAGTGTCGTGGCGATACATCGCGCTGTGAGGAGTGGCAGGGTACATGACGGTGGTGGTGGTGGGGGAGGGGTGGGGGCTGCAGGGGGAGAGTTATTATTTTTTTCACAGCTTTCGTGGTTGCAAAAAAGTTTAAAGCTGAAAGGTAGAGAAATGAAGATCTTATCAGTTATCTTACCACTCAATATAATTACCTGGCAGTCGTCATAACATCAGATCTTGGATGTTGGGCTTATGTAGAGCACGTGGCAGGCAAGGCGATGCGAAAGCTAATGTTTTTAAAGCGTGCCCTGAAATATTCTACAAAAGAAGTCAAGCTCTTGGCATATGTGACGAATATACGTCCTATCTTATAATATGCGAACGTGGCGTAGTTTCCGAATGCCAAAAATCAAATAGCTGCTCTTGAGGCTGTCGAGCGGAAAACCGCGCGTTTTATCTGTAATAGATACAGGCGCACCGACTCGCCTACACAGATGCTGTCCGAGATTAACCTTCATACATTAACCAGCCGTGCGAAGTTATACCGACTCAAATTTTTGTATCTCATTCTACATAATAAGGTTAAAGTGGATTCTAACACATACATTTTCTATTCCACAGCCAGAGAAACCCATCATAAGCATCACCTAACACTCCAATAATATTTTGCACTAATAACACATTCAGTTCTTCGTTCTTCCCGCGAGCTGTTCGCGAGTGGAATGATCTAGCCAAGACGGTGGTCGCATAACATACCGTTCACAAATTTGTTCAAATTGCTGGTCAAACTGTGCTGCCCGCATCGAGAAAGTGATGCTGTTGTTACTTTGCCTATGCTTTTTGTTTCCCATGTATGATGTAATCTGCGATGTGAAATTGTGTATGATGTTATTGCTTTTATATTTCACGTGCTAGCTTTTATTGCTGTGCCATCATATGTATCCGAAACCAGTTGATTGTGCGTTACCTTTTTCCCCCATTCAATTCTGTTTACATTGGTCAATTATCTTTGTTTAACATATCTCGTCGTCATTTTGTACGCTTATGCGAATGTCTCTACCAAAAATCTGCAGTCTTATACCCACTCCTGTTAAAATACCTGAAAAAGGGATTGACAGATTCGTTGAAATAAATAAATAAACAAATAAATAAATAAATAAATAAATAAATAAATGGAAGGGTGGGGGGCTCACGAACGGCGCAGCGCGTAGCTGCGCACGGGAGAAACAGCTAGGAGAAAGTGAGGAAAAAAAGCGCTTCGCGGAGTAGGGGGTTAGCCGCGCTGCCTTGAAAAGGGCACGTCGGAGAGATGAGTTGGGGAGATACGAAACTTCAGAAGAGAGAGGGTACGGGGACCGAAACATGTAAAAGAGGTTTGGAATTCTCAGAGAACAAGTCACAAGCAGTTTTGAAGGCAAGGATGTGGAAAACACGGAAGCGTCAAAGTATCCTTGCAAAGCCGCAGGAGAAGCATCATGACCGGCGTACAAAAACTTTGAAGCGAAAAACGTGCAGCTTCGAGATAATATTCGCCAAAAGAACTTCAAACACTCGCGCATTTTGTGGGGCCCTGTGTTAGTTCAGGATGCCTTAAAATGATATCATGATATAACAAAAACATAAACCAATAAATAGAATATTACGCAAGCAAATTCGCACTCCTAAACAGTATTACGTACGGGACATGTGGCAAACAAGCTATGTTATCATGTCATGCGTGTAAAACCATTTGCCAGTAGATTTCTTGGTGGTCGCCGAAGAATCCTGCAACTTTTTTGTTGGTGTGGAAATTTCAAGCAAAAAGTTAAAACTAACAAAACCGTGTTTAATCGTGGCTCGCAACTATTTCCAATGCTTTTAATCAATAACGCTAATGTTAGAAAGCTAAAAGAAATGAATTTTCGAGCAAATAAGCAAAGACTTCAGCAAGAGCTAAAGCCCTATATGCCAATTGCGCAAAATAAAATAAAATGCACAAAAAACAACATTTTGAAACATTAAGATCTGCAGAAAAGGGAGGAAAAAGACAATCGGACGACGCATGGGAAATCGCGATCACAGGGAACGACGTACGGAAGCATAGGAATCTCCTACCGCGTGATCGCGGGCGTTTCTGAAGCGGCGGCCTAATTTTTTGCGCGTGCGCAACTTATATTTGTAATTTACGAGGCCACTGCTTCGTTTCTGGACGTTGCTAAAATTGCGCACAAAGTCGGCCTAGGGAATGCACTTGCACTAAGTTATCGCGTTTTATTGAGGATATGCATTAAACAGATACCCACTGCGCAGAGTGGCACAGAATTTTCTAGAGTGAAGCAAATATTCAATTTTTTAATTTTACAAATTATGAAATGAAAGTAATTTGATATTTTTAGAAGGAGGTCCTCTTGGGCTAGTTTTGAAGATCCTCGCGCAAGCAGAGCGTGCAAAAACGCTTTCAAACACTTAAATTCAATACAAATATGCGGAATATTATGCCCAGAAATCGGATAAAGGCCGCAGCTTGAGCTCTGTCGGTGCGCTTCTAAAAAAAATATACTTTTTTTATTAGCAGCTTGGCTACGCCATATATAGTTTCACGAATCGTTACAATTGGGTAATGCCAACGCGCATTCGTTAAATACTAAATTTACGAGACCTTTTAAAACGAATTTTAGTGGTTAGTTGCAGCCGCTTCTAGTTGCCGAGTATCAGCGATAGAATTCTATCGATCTGTAGTTGTCTTTCTGTATGGTGTCATTGCGACCGAGCGGCTCCTCTGTGGCGGAATATGCGCAGTGCACTGACCACCACCGAAGTCACTGTCAAGTCGTTGCACGACTCAAAAACAGCGAACGGAGAGAACAAAGGCCATTGGCAGCAGCACCATTGCTATACAACGAGCGAATGCGTTTGGAATGCTTCCGAATGACTTTGGTAATTGTTGTGAAGCATCTTAGAACCCAACTGATCAGCGACGGAGCCCGCGGCAGACTTTCTCCACGCCGCGCCTCGATGGCGTCGACATGCTCCTCCTGTAGTTTCTTCTGTATGAGAGCTTTCTCTGGCCGGCGCAATATGCTAACAGCTTCGGTTTCATTGAGTACTTTTTTCATAACTCTGCCTCTATCTCCGACTGCGCAGTCGGAAAATATTCGTTGTTTATCCAACTCCACACATATACTGCCAAAGTGTTCGGTAAGAAAAAGATGAATAAAACTTCAAATTTTTGAAACACCACAAGCCCAGCCCAAGAGCAGCTCAAACGAGTTTCAGTGCGTTCGAATCTTCTACCCAGTACAATGGATGGTACAATGTTCACCAATATCTGCCAGTATACTTTAACACAGGATAAGAGGTGGCAAGCCAGGACCAATATAGCCAGGTCACGAAAATGGCTTAGCCAATTCCGGCAAAGAATGGGAGAACTCTGGCTAACGTGCCCATGATAGGCAGGTTTCGAAAATTTCTTATCAAATTCTGGCAAAGAGTGGCAGAACTCCGGATAACATTGCCCATGGTAGCCATAACTTGATGATGGCGCAGCCAATATAAGATGCTCATTGGCAACTCTGGGCCTACTTAGGGCCACGCTTTGCCAGTGAGTTTCTAATATTGACCAGCTGTATAGTGCTACCAGGGACACTCCACATCACAGCCCATGAATAACCGGGAACGGATGCAGATTTAATAAAAGCCGTGCACAAAAAATACATAGGGGGCCCGTCCCCAGTTTTCCAAACACCATATGAGGCAAGCTCCACCTTCGACGTCCCCATAACTCTGCAGAGGTCTACGCAGCAGCCCGTATGCAGACAAAAACACTGGCCCGGGAGGTGACAGGGCTACCAACAGAATAATGAGGAACCCGAGCATCGACCCCCTGACGGACCTAAACAAGTACATCAACAAAGACCTGTGGGTGAAGGGCCAGCTGCCATCGGCTTGGAAACACGCGGCCATCATCACTCTGCCTAAGGCAAGAATGCCTCGGGCTATAGTCTTAATCCAATCTCCCAAACTTCTTGCCTTGGAAAGCTGTATGAACGAGTAATCCGCCTGATGCTTCAAAATTATATAGACGAAAATAACCTACCTCCTTCATGCATGCTGGGCTTCCGCAAGGGACTCTACACACAAGATACCGTCCTCTATATTAAAGAAGTCGTAACTACCATGCCCAAACACAGCAAAATCCTCCTAATAGTACTAGACTTGAAAGCAGCATTCGAAAATAATGGCCACCACATCATAATACAAGAATGAAACAATATCAACTGGGAGAAAAAATCTTCAACTAGTGAAGGCATTCCTCTCGGACCGCCTAGCCACCATCGGAATTAGAGAGATCCGGTCACCCATTGTGCCCATTCCCAACAAAGGCAATCCGTAGGGTTATGTAGTCCCTCCAGTGCTGTTCAACATAGGAATGATTAACTTAGGCAAAAAGCTGTAATCTCGCGATGATATCGGCTTCACCTTCAACGCGGACGACATCAGCATATGGGCTAGAGAGGCATCCTTGGCGCAAAAAGAAGCAGCTCTGCAGGCAGCTGTGTGTATGGTCGAAGAATTTGTAAAATGGAGCGGTCTTTATTGCTCCCCGGAGAAATCCGAACCTATCAGGTTACACAAGAAAAATTACACGTCTGCGAGAGAGATTGAATAATAAACAAGGAAACCAAAAAATTCACTAAAAAGAGATGATAAGCGTTTTCAGGCTATGGTTAGAACACAATTTGAGAGCAGATTACACAATCAAAACTCTCAAGGCCACAGTCAACCATATATCAGAATAATTAGAAGGTTAACCTGGCGCCCCAAAAAGATGAGAGAGGAAGACACCCTCCACCTAGTGCAAACACTAGCGGTAAGCAGGATTATCTACGGGCTCCCATATCAAGAAATTAAGTTCGTTGATAGAAGGGCCATTAATAGCATCATAAGAGGAACGTATAAGACAGCCCTAAACATTCCACCAAAGAAATCAACGGAACGTCTTTTGCCACCCGGAGTACAAAACACCTTCGAGGGACAAAAAAAGCCTAACCACAAAACAAGCGGATGGGGTTATTCTGACGAGACTGGGGCACTATGAGCTAGTGAGAACAAGTCCCAAGTTTCGACACCTGCGAGAGAAGGTCTATGTAAAACCAATACCCTGACACATGCACCACGAGCGGCAGAAAGGTAGAAAGAGAACCAGAGTCAACGTACTTGCAAATAAAGCGTCAAAAGTTCCAGAAGCAGTATATATGGACACCGGGGCCTACGCCGAGCCAGGAAGGCTCGCGATTGGTGCTGTCAGCAACGAGAAGAGGCCATTCATTATGGTTTCAGTCTATGTCAAAGACACTATGGAAGCGGAATCACTGGCCATAGCCATCCCCAACAGGACACAAGACCGACAGGGAGAGTCGTGGCATGTCGTGATGGACTGCCAAGAAGCCTGCTGGGGCTACCTTGCTGTAAAACCTCACGGAAGGTCTAGAACACTACTAGTACACTCGCTCACTCACACAGAATAACATGGACACCTAGCCAAAATGGCCTAGCCGGAAACGAGGTCGCGAATGATCCAGCCCGAGCTCTCACAAACCTGGCGGATCCCCATCTATCCCCCAACCCTCTCCTAGGACCGTATGGTGACAGGCTAGAACACCTTAGGCTAGAAAGACGAAATTTCTCGCCGCCACACAAACAACTGTCCTACTCAGATGCCATTGACTGGAGGAGAATAAAGCACATATTCAAGTCTTCGCATTTTTAACAAGATCAGACCCATACAATACCCAAGTTACTGTCCTTGGTGTGGAGCAAGCCCCACACTCTACCATACATCTTGGGAATGCAGGACAAATCGGAGAAAAAATTAATAGTACCACACCCGACACACGAGTAGTGGCAGGAAGCCCTGACGAGTGACAACTTGGGCGAGCAAGCCTGGATCATCCACCTAGTCCTCAAGTCAGCTGCCGCCAGTGGAGCCCTGGACTAGGGCTTGCGACCGCCCGGCTTCTGCGAATTAGTCACCTAAAGAAAAGTTTTCTCTCTGTCTCTCTCTCTCTCCCATCTGATTGTTCATCTGAGGGAAGTATATCTACCGTCCGACTTCAAACCGGAGTCGAACTCCTTTTTAGTGATGGGCTCAGCCTTACCTTGCGTCTGGTGCTCTGTTGCTCTGTATTTGAGCGATGTTTTGCGTTGCGTATCTCAAAAGCTGTGTAAATAATTTATTGAATATAAATAAAATATATTTCAATTGTAATTGATACCATGCTTTCAAAAAAGCCGCGGTGATGCCAGTGTGTTTTGAAGCAGCGGCCTACGGAACTTAAATTTTAGCGCCGCCGTGAGTTCGGATCCCGCTCCTCCAGCTATAAAGTTTATTTCTTTAGTGTGTTCTCTTACTGCGATACCAGCATTCCTCTGCAGTGAGGCTCTTATGCTGTCACCTAAAAAAGTGATTCAGGCTGCTTGAAACTTAAAGAGGTCGCTAAAATGCAGCGCTCGGGCTGAATAATGGTAATCACTAGCTCCCCGAGTCTGGAGTGAACGATTCCTGTGGTGGCTATTTTATTGCCCCAGCGCTTCCAATCCACAGAAAAGCGGTTGTCTGCCCGAAGCGTGCTTCTAGCACATCGGCCACCTTGGTCACGTGACGTTGTAACGTCATCACAAGCTGCCCACCGGACTGTGAGCAAAACCCCACCCACAATGCCATGGCAGTACAATTATTGATATGTGGCAAGATTTCTCAGGAACAACCTAGTCCTAAGGAGCCCCACCGATGCCAGCACCTGCCATAGCAGGGCATTGGCGCGTAGCATAAACGCTGCGCCTCTGCTCAGGAGTGGAATCAGGATTCTGAGGTTATGTGAATGCAGAGGATGATCAATTCTACTGCAGTACGTCTAATATAATTTATTATCACACAAACTTGTGTCATATTAAATATCAATCAAATTAAGCCAGTTCAGGTCAAGAAAAAAGTATAGAAAGCCGATGAATCATGCTAAGCTAGGGATATCGGTGCTAGCACACGATAATTCGTGGTTAAACCCAAGCCAAAGCACCTGTGATGTTTTCGCTTGCACGTCTACACATTGCCCAAATCTCAGCGTTCATTCTCTGCCATCCTGCAAGAAGTTTTGTTCATAAAACCGGGCGCGCGATTACGTGGTTACACGTCTCACCAAGGACAAAAATAAACTTAAAGATGTTCCTGTTATTTTGACAGCAGTAGAGCTTGTTGTTTTTGACACCTCGTACAATGCAAGGCGGATTAAGCGCGTATTCAGACCAAGGTGGTTAAGCTGCTGTTTTATTTTCATGGTAAGACTCCAGTCGTTGGCGTTGCCCACCACACTCTGTGACACTGCTTTCCTATACCACAATTTAAGCGAAACTGTAAAATAGAAAGAAGATATGACGGCACATAACCACTCAAAGTGTGAATGAAAAAATTGCCCACCAACGTCGCCAACTGGATGTCCCCTATTTTTATTTCACAGTGAAATTCAGTAGAAGCATATTTTTGTGCTCCTGCTATTTGTTTGAAACATCACTTAGCTGAAATCAAACTTCGTTCCGAGAAACAAGGCTTCGAACTTTGGAACCTTTGGAAGGCTTCGAACATCATTACTAAGTATAATTTCTACATGTTTACTCTACAATCTGATCATCTGACAGACTCGGGGCTGGTAATGAAAATGTTGACGGCGGTACCACTCTTCCCGTTGGACGGGAGGCCACCCGCACGTCCTTGCCAGTGTCCCCTGATTAACGCTCTATACAGCGTGTTTCACCTAACACTGTACACAATTTTTAAAATATACTTTTTTATGTTAGAAGAGCGCTTTTTAGCATAGCATTGTCAGCCGTGTAGTACATCCCGGTGACGGAGAGGACGTGCGGCTCTCCTCCTTTCGTGTTCGCAGTTTTAACGTAGTGGACCGAGGAGACGTGCAGAAAGCATGCGTTTATCATGGATCGCTCATGCTTTTGCTTTGCTGGGTCTTCGTCACCTCTGGCGAAAATATTACCCTCAGGTTAAGCTCTAAGCGAGGGTACGGTGATCCGATCTGTTCGCAACGAAGATGGACGTTGATGAAGACGACGATGTGCTATTTACAGCGCGAGAGTGTGTTGCAGTTTAAAACGAGAAGTGATAAGCTGCGGTAAGAGCACAGTGCTCTTGTGCAGTGGTTAGCGAAGCTGATCTATTCGTGCCGCCGCGGATTCAAGGCCAAGTCTCGATCAATATTTATTTTATTTCTGCATGATCTGTTGCTCTTGTAGGTTTGGCCAAAGTTACCCTCCTATTGGCTACAGCTGACTCGATGCTGCTAGAAATATACGCGTCCTTCCTCCGATTGGCTGCAGCTTGCCTGACGGTCCTCCGAACTAACCTGAGCATAGGTAGACGAGTTTCTCCCAGGCGTCAGAAAAGAATATTGGCTGGGACAGCATTAAGTAATGCTTTCGCACTAAAAAATAAGATAATCGAGTATTTGCAAGAACCCTGCATCAGGGGCAGGATAGGGCAGGCAGTCATTAGGATGCTGAAGTACATGAAAGAAGCCGAAAACCAACCTAAACTCATACGGACAACAGAGCATCTGTCCGTTGAGAGGTACGAAGGAGCACTCTCTAGCCCCTGCGTTTCTACAACCTGCACCCCGAATCACGTATGAGCACAACTTCTCAAACATGCTGACCACACTCTGGAAATCCTATACGCCACCGGCTAGACCGAGAGAATACGCGCTACCTGGAATATGCGCCACCCGCAGAGCCAGTAAAGGACAAGATGTAATACTGAGAGGAGTACAAACACATATTAAATATCAATAACCACTTAATCGACCCAGAAGACTATAAGGTGCAATGCCACGCTGTGGCATAGAGGCGGACCTATATCACATGGTATGAGGCAGCCGAAACAACAAAGAAATACAATGAATTAAAGAACCGGCGATTGAGCGGTGGACGGAATTGCTGTCTAGCTCACTCCCGAAAGTTCAGCAGGAACTGACCAAAAGGGCTGAATGGCTACAAGATCCAACATACTGCTGGTATAAGGGGGTGACCACAAATTTTAGCTCCAGTTAGAAGTGTTTTCATTGTCATCATCAATGACATCTTTGCAGCTCTTTATGACACATTCGTATGGTTGAAAACTAAACAATTTATCAGATATGACTGTCTGGTTGGGCTTGATATCTCATTATAGACTCTTACGCATCTCCAACCAAAAACTTTCTTTATAAGCAGACCTTTCAGAGCCGGCTGCAGTCCTTCTTCATGGGTAAATGGGGGCAGTGGCTACAGTTTCTAATTATGCATGGAGGGGAGTATCAGTTCGAAACAAGGAAACCAGGGTTGAAAAAGGCGCGAGAGATAGAGGCTGCAGGAGTTAAGGGTGTGAGTCACGTTGTCAGACTGTGCGGAGAGGCTCAATGACGACTTTCCTGCTTCGACCTGCAGAGCGAAGTTTGTGTGCATATACTGCGGGCAGGTTTCTTCATGTGCTGTTGATGCTGTTTGGGGTAGTTTCGATGTTTGCCTGAAAGCCTTTTTTTAGATTTATTTTGGTTCCGAGGATGCTGGTCTCGTCGACGTTGGTTCTGTGGTCTTAGTCTTCGGAATGTTCGGCAACAGGATTGGACTCTCTTGCGAACTGGCGGATGTCGTTTTTATGTTGCCGAATTCATTTTTTTTAATTTTTGTTTCGCGGATGGAGCTTGCGTTGCAGTCGGCGCAAAGAATTTCGTAGACAATGCCTTAGTCTCTTTTCCTCGGTGTCTTGTCTTTGGGAATAGGTAGGCAAAGCGCAACAGTGTTTGTATGCTTGTGTAAAACCTGGTGACCCCCTTTTTTCTGGATTCTGGCGATGGTTTCGCTGGAAGCTCGGCCATAAGACAGACGGACGTGTTTTTGTGGTGGCCTTGGTTTTTGTGTGTTGATTTCTCGGAGCATGTTGTTTTGTTTTCGTGGTTGAATGGTTTTTCTAATGAAGCTTTTGGGGCAGCCGGCCAAGGCGAGTTCTTTGAATATCGTGTGTTCCTTTCTTCTGTCAAGCTCTGTGTGGCAGTGTGTCTCAACTCTTCTGCACAATGTCTTCGCCACTGGTGATTTATAAACTATCGGGTGGTTCGAAGTGGAGATATCGGCCTGAGTGAGTTGGTTTACGGTATACGTAGCATTAAAGGGAGCCGTGTTTTCGGGATACACGGGCGACCAAAAACGGGAAGGAGTTTTCTTTTTCAACCTCTAGAGTGAATTTAATATCTTGTTGTACGGAGTTGAAATGAAATGCAGCATTAGAAATGGTAACAGATTAAATCTACTTAGGCCAGGTAGGAAACGTAGGTGACCACCACGATAGTCAAACAACAAAGGGATTAAGAAGAAAGTGGAGTGCGTTTGGCATGTACTTTAAGATCATGAATGGTACCTTATTCCTATCCTTCAAGAACAAAAAAACGTAACAAGTGCATGTTGCCTCTTTTCACCTATGTGGCGCAAACATGAAAGCTAACGAAAAGGGTTGAACTTAAATTGAGAACAAGGAAGCGACCTATATGTTGGAAAATTAAATGTGTGATGTTTAAAGTCAGGAAGTGAGCAAAGTTGCTCACGCAACAAACGCGAAGTTATGATAATCTAGTCGAGATCCAGATGAGGAAATTGTCATAGGGAAAGAGTGTATTTTGACGGCAAGGTAACCGCCGATGCTCAAGGGTTACGAAGTAGATGCCAATGACGTCAAATGCAACAAGGGGCGCTACAAAGTCAAGTAGGCGAATGAAACAGCCACGTTGCTTTGGAAGAAAGAAATTCAGTCCTCCGTCTTATGGTGTGGTTTCTCGGCCTCTGAGTCTTCATTTTTGTTCTTTTTGTTGTTTATGGTTATTCAGTCTCCCTTTACATTATTGCCTGCTACTCCTAAAATTTTATGCACAGGAATTAGACAATTGTAGCTGTCAGATACACATCGAAGATGCAAGGTAAATGTGGTCTTAGTAAATTTCATATTCGTTTGTTTCCCACCGGATAATTTAGTGGCACGGTGATTGTGTTATGGTCATATGACGGAGTGCCCTGTATAATTTCAGCGCAGTCTGTTAAACAAATTGTTATTAGCAAAGCCTCGGTCCCGTCTTCCTTTCAGTTTCCTGTATGCCTGTTTTTTGGTTGACATTATTCTCTTTATTGTAATACCCCAACCAGCCCAACAATGTGTTTTACTGATTTGTTGCTAAGAAATTCAGACGTAAGAGTCGAATATATTCTTCGGCACTGAAGTTGAACTCGTCACGTTAAAATTGCACCGGCCTCCTGGTGCCCGAATCGAACGATATGCCCGGCTACCCTGTCCTTAGAGATCCGCGCTCAAAGAGCGACAACGGTTATCGCTCCTAGCTGAATGGCTGGTGGCGTTAGCACTTGTATAATATTTTTTTTTTGCCTCCGTTCTGATTCACAGCAATGTGTCAATAAACGCGGTACTGGGTAGGCAATGGAAAGAAAATAGAGGATCGTTATGACATACATGACACAACTCAACGGTCACCGAAGCCAAGGAGCATAGGAGATAATTTGGTTCTTAATTGGTGGTGTTCATCAATGGGACATTAACATGCGGATTATTTTTAATATACGTTTGAAGGTAAGTGATCATATAGCAGAAGATAAAACAACCTAATATGGTAGGTGAGAACCGAACACACGACCTCTGAACTTCGCGTCCGGTGCTCTACCAACTGAATTGCGGCGACGGCTCTCCAATCTTCAGCTTACGGCATTCAGGGGTTTTTATTTGCAGTCTAACCGAACTTTGAGAATGTTCATTAGCGCCAGTCTCGTCCATAGCGGTGGACGCAGTGCGACATGTATTAACGCGGGTGCCACCAAGGAACGTGATCGAACGGTGAGGGCGGAAGCTGTGCGAGATCCCTTGTATGCTTCCTATGAACCGACCACCACAAATGAAGAACAAAAACATGTCCTATACATTTTGGTTGGGGTGACTTGTCTTCCGCCGTGTATGCCATAACGAGCGCCTCATTTCCCTTTCCTTGTCAGCTCTATAGCTAACGACGGCCACGATTCTGGTAGCCAAGGTAGCATAACAGGGCATAAGACAGCTTCCGCCGTCGCCTTTCGATTGCGTTCCTACCTGGCACTCGCGGTAATACAGGACGTACTACGTCCGCCGCTATGGACGAGGGTGGCGCTGGTGAACACTCTCAAGGTTTGGTTACACTACACATAAATACCCGCTAAAGCAGGAGACTCAACAGCCGTTGCGGTAGCTTCGTTGGTAGAGCACCGGATGCGAAATTCGGAGGTCGGGGGCTCAGATCCCACCGGTGGAATATAGTTGTTTTTCTTCAGGTTTGTAATGTATTTTCTTTAAAAAATAATAAAAAATTGGCGGGGGTTTAGCTCTGGTTAAACCTGCAGCTGGCCGAGTGGAACTGAGCTGCAGCGGCCGAGTTGAACTTGCTCAGTTGAATTGCAAAGTCAGTCTCGCCACTCCATTTCACTGGGCAGTCCTTCTTCATCTTCGTCCCAATTGACACAGCACATGCGCACAGCAATTGCAGCTTGGCTTCGCCGGCGCGCTGCAACGCCGGCAGCAGCAGGCTGCTGCTCCGCACCACGCGGCTAGTCACGTGACCGACCACGTGGCAGTGGCGGCACCGCCATTGTCACGTGCCACTGCCACAATCACGTGCCACCGCCACGCTGAAGGCTTGACATGCTACCGTAATGTAACTATCGGCACATTATAATCACCATCTTAATCTTCCACTGACGGAACCCACAAATTAAGAAAAAAACATCCCCTATGATCCATGGTTTTGGTGACTGTTGGCTTCCATCATGCAGGTCATAAAGAGCCCCTCTTTTTCTTTTTATTTAGGGCTGTTTGATAGCTAACAAGGGCCTCGATTCTGGCAGTCGTTATGCCATAGGCAGCATGAAAGGGTTCCCGCACATTTGCCGGCCTTCCCTTCGATCACGTTCCTATGTGGCAACCGCAGTAATATAGGACGTATCACGTCAGCCACCATAGACAGGGTGGCGCTGGTGAACACTCTAGTTTGATTACACTACACATATATATTCCCGAAAGCAGAAAATTTGGCAGCTATCACCGTAACTCTCCTGGGAAAGCACCAGGTGTGGCATTCGGAAGTCGTAGGTTCGGGTTCCACCGGCAGCATGTAGTTGTTTCTTGTCTGCTTAATAATCAATTATCTTTAATGTAACAGTAAAAAAATTACGATGTGAATTTTCTATGAATGAACACCACAAATTAAGAGCAAGAACATCCCACATGCTCCTTGGTATCGCTGACTGTTGCTTGCACGATGTGTTAAACATAGTAGACTATTACACACATGGACTTTTTATTCATTATAGTAAGCCTTCTGATTCGCTTGGTAATGATATTTTATTATTTAGACTTTGACATCGTGGAAACTGTGGTAAGTCTTGATTTGTTTCCTTCATATTTAAAAATGGGACACAGTGCATTCACCTTGAAAAGCAAAGCTTTTCTCCTCCGCCTACTTTAACTGGTTTACCACAAGGCAACATCTTAGGCCCGTTATTTTTATTATATATGAAAATAGCATTGTTGATATTCAGAAGGGGCTAAATTTATAATATATGCGAATGATGGTGCCATTATGCTAACCACAGAGCATGCAAAAATCTTGTATCAATATGTATTTACATGCTTGATAAATTAGCCTTTTCGTATAGTCAAATAGGCTTAAAGGGAGCCCCTACTATATGTAAATTCATCCTTTGAAGCGTCAGATATGAATTCCTTATTATTCAACAAGTCATCCACTGCAACGCCGAAACCATTGATATTGTTGATGAAAATAAAATACCCGGCGTAACATTTAGTTCTTATCTTGCGTGCGGCTAACGTAAATAACTTCTGCAAAAACCTTCCAGCTATTAGAGAAAAATTACCGCGCTGGCGCTCATTTGCACCCATAAAATTCAAACTGCACATACACTATAGGCTGTATTCCTCGAATATAAATTGCTGAAATTAGTTTAACTGATGACAGCGCCAAAAAACACCCAGAGGGTACACGTGCTGCAGAAAAAAAATATTCACAACTTCACTAACAAAATATTATCCCACAACAACAGACAGTTTTCACTCGTATAATATAAAGAGTGTAAAATATGAAACCGAGTTTCATGCCTTGCCGTCATTTTACGCACTGATTCTCTCAGAGAATTGCTCAAATCGGCAGCTTCTTTCAAAAGCCTTAATAATTCATTCGAACTCGCAACACTGATACTTGGTTGCACCCCGATTATCAAGCGAATCAGAAGCCATGTTATAGTCAATAAAAGTCCAAGTATGTATAATTTTCAATTATTAATTTTCAACACAGTTGCTTTAATAGTTCGCAGCACAGATTCGCTTGAGCATTTCTTCTGAAATCTATTCTCTGCATCACGGAGCAAAATAAGTTGATCCTAATTCATCAACAATCAAAACACATAAGCAAGACTACTGAAATAATCACTCGACCTATTTTTATTCATACCAAACTGCAGCTTTCTTTACGAACTACTCCTAGTCTCTACAGCTGTGATAATTAGCTGTAATTATATAACGTAGATTTCATTACTGTCTTCACCCCATGGCTGCTTTTGCCTTCAAATTTTACCTTGATTTCTGCTGCTGAAGAAGTTATTCATGGTGGCTTTTGCTGTGCCTTCTATTCTTTATTGTAAATCACATAAAATTATATCCTGGTATGCATTTGGTACGGTTTTTCTTTGGCATTGTAATCGAATCTTTGTGGAAGTGTTGGTTGTGCAACATGTGCAATCCACTCATTTTATCGCATGCTTTGTATACCTTGTTACATTTCTCATGAGCCTTGATTTTCACAGTAATCTTGTATACAAAGCATTATATTTTGTTATGCATGAGTCATCGTTTAGTGGTTGGTGTTGGTTTTGCAGGCTCAATCACTATGTGAAGAAGAGCTTTTTGTCGGCAACCTGCCAGAATCTTTATGAAAAAATAAATGAAAATGAAATTGAAAGAAACTATTTTTGCCTTAAAAAACTTTTGTTCTGTTTTTCAGCCTTGGTATGTCCCTCATTTGGGTGCAGGCGCTGCTGCGAATCATGCACTAAACCAAGATGCCTAAGTGCAAACACCGGGAAAGAACCCGAAAACTTAGTGGGGTACTTTCCTTCAAATGGCGACTGCAAGGAATATCGGTCAGGGAATTGGTGCCCAGGAAGATTCTACAAGACTGAGGCAGACTGTAAACAGTGTTGTTCGTCTTACTTCCAAAAGTAAATTCCTGGCATAGAGAAAAGAAACAGATTTTGACCTATGTGAAATCCTTTATAGTGAAAACTGCGTTCTTATAAATTGTCACTAGCTGCTCTATCAGAGCAGTTCGTCTCGAAAAATTGTGGGAGTAACAAAATCTGCTTTTAAATTGTCTTTTCTGATGGGTCAGCATGTACCTCGCACTCACTAATTTTAGCTAACTTGCTTCCTTCACAGATTGCTGAGGAGGGTTTCACTTTTCCTTGTATTAAGTATCTGTCACCAATGAGCTGCGAGGTTTCAGGGGATCAATCGCGGCATACATTTTATACCATTAGCTACTATCAAGCAACGTTACCACGAAATCGAGAAACATTAAGCATTATTTAACAATATATTTTCCCAATTCTTACTGCAGTACTCAGGATACCGCCTACAAACCAGCGCTGAGAAGTACTATGGAGTTCGTTTTTCCTGGCTTGAAACTCGTCCTGACTGGTATTTGGTAACTTTACATATGTACAATCAGTGCTTTGCCCCACAGACAATGTACTGTACCTTTTATATCGTGTATGCTGTGGACTGCATATTAAGCGATGCATTTGTTTCCAGAATATGTTTCTCAATTTCTAGAATTCCTCCAATGAGGCGTGTTCTTACCGCTCTCGCGTCGCTCCGGCGGCATAATGGTTATGGTGGGCTACATAGAGCACATAAGTGGCTATCTAGACCAACTGCGGCACAGCGATTCTCATGCACACCGATGATTGTAGACGAATGGATATCCTCCAGGGCCGAAGTGGACTGGCGACCACACATGCGAAACATGCAAACTAACGGACTCGCAGAGCGCTTTCTCGCACTTGATACTCACCTAGCTGATGCCGACGTGGCTCAGATATTATGGAGTGGCTGTAATCTGGCAACACCACATCATCCTTGACTCGATGTCTGGGCATTCGCTCTGCCTACTGGTTAGTTGCGCTGCCTGGTTAGTAATCGTGTGTTGCTTACCCTTGTCTTTTGTGAGTTTCGCGCTGTCCACCACCCAAGTGCGTTATCTAACCAACTATCCCAGCTCGCAAGTCGTACTGGTTGATCAGGGCACTAAAGGGTCAGAACGACCTTTTCCGAGCCATGTTTCTTGGGGAGCCAGGTCGTGCCCAGTATGGTGAACAAGTCTCCACATCACTTCCCTTATGCAGTGCGCACGGCCAACACCAAAGCGGCCCGACATGTCTGGCTCTCGCCACAAGAAAGCCTAGGAAGAAAGCAGGGTTGAACTCCATGCAATCCGCAGAACAAGCTCTTCCGCTGTTCTTTCTCTGGCATCAAGTTATTCCAGACAAAATAACATCCGAGCGCACTTCTGCCTGGACATCCGACAGTGTGATACATGATATGGTGATGTGTAAATATACAAAACGCCCGTAACCAATGACGACTGCCGCACTGCCAGTCGTGGCTGATGGAAGCCGCTTGCTTCTAGGACCACGGCAGCAGCCGGCCGGCAGCATCAAATGGAACGAACAGAGCAGCTTGAGTTTAAGTAAAATGTGGCCACATCTAACAGCTGCGCCAAGCGAAGCGAAGAAATGGACTTCTGGTTCCGCAACTAAACATGAATTCCATTGCCCGTCTACACATTTTGAAACATTCCACAGATCTGGAACGAAAAGCTGCGCAGAACTGACGCGAGTACAAAAGCACATGCGCATCATAGACAAGGAACGGAAACCAAACAACCGAGTCGCCATGCGCCGAGATAACATGAATAAGCGAGGAGAACATGACTGGAAAATTCGGTCAGGGTACCAGTTGAGGTGAAAAAGCTAAAGAAAATTATTTATCAAGAACATGAAACATATCCTGGGCCAAGAATATTCGCTACACGGAACATTGGATTCGAACAGTTTAGCGCACTCAATCACCACAGAGATTCTATGTGTAATAACGCAGCCACATTACTTTCCCAGAAAAAAATCGCCCTGAGCATTGTATCCGAAAAGTACACTAACCCAAGCAGCACGCCGATAATGGCCCTGAACTGGTCGAATACCGGGGAAAATTAGCTCCAATAAAGGGCTATAATGGCATCTGACTGGGGCGCTACCCGACAAATTGTTTGAGCCAGTGCACCCCACTGACTTTCCAATCAGAAGCTAGTAATGGCATACAAAGTTCTTGATTGGCTTGAATGGCATTCCTTGGCTGTTCGATATTAGTCATCCAAGATTCCTCATTGGCGTATATATCATAGGCAGCCGGCCCAACCCAACGGCTATCCAATATTTCCCGCCCAAGCTTATCCGCTTTTTGCCTATTACAGGCGTCCAGTGACACTCGCTGGCTACCCACTATTGCCCACCCAAGCTAATGCACTTGTTTTCGCCGAAGGCATCCAGCCACTCACTGGCTAGTGAATGTTTCCCACCCAAGTACGCCCACTGGTTGTTCACCGCATTGCATCCAGGTACACTGACTTGCAGTCCCATTTTTAGTTTCCCGACACTGCTTACCTAGCATTCTGTGCTTCGCATTGTCAAATTTATCTATGACGAATGTTTCAATTTGGCAACCATCGTCTATGCAGTGAGTTTGTAAATGCCACATTCTATTGTTATATGCACTGAAAATGAGAAAACCGGCAATGAAGTGTAATGTTTGAACATTTATTAAAAACACAACAAAGAGCCCCAGGTCTTGGCGGGCAGTGGAGGCTGCGTGGAAGCAATTAATTAGCCCTGTAGAGTCTCATCAGGGCTCGACCGCCTCGTCAAAGACTCCGCTGCTGTAGCAGGGCCCGGGTTCGAGGGAGCGGCTGCAATGAGGGCAGGCCCAGGTGCAATCCCAGGCAGCTAGCACCTCAGCCATGAGCTTTTTGCGGCCGCCTACCCCAGTGAGGAGCTGCGTACGGCTGCCTGCTGGTGTATGCCGGGACAACCTACACAGCAGTCTTCTCCTTTTCAGTGATGGCATCTGCACATAAAAACAGCAAAAGAAAACGTTATTTGGAAAAATGCATTTTGGACAATAGTAGCTAGGATAGCTAGTGCATACAGTAAGGATTAGAAATAAAAATATCACCTGTAGCCCCTCTGCAGAGCCTTGTCAAAATAAGACTTTCTTCCTGATCTTGAGCTAGTCGGGAAGGCCCATAAAAGCCTTCCCTACACTAGCCGCAACCTCTAGCAGCTTGTGGATCCCTCGTTGGAGGAGCTACCGGCGCTGAAAAAAAGAAGCAAATAATTGTGAATGACAATTTGCATCACAAAAATAGAATAGAACTGCTCGGCTAGTTGGTGATGTATGCTAAGTCTTACAGTACAAAAAGAAAAAGGAACAAGCTTCAAGAACCAGGGCGATCCTTCTCATTTTTTGCGAAAACATATCTGTGTGTCTCAAGCGTGTTTCAACGTGCAGCCGCTTTCTACCACTGCCTAAAGCCCCAACTCGATGGACATATCCTACGCGTACCGCCGGAGCGCCTACGTGCACGGGCGTACGCTGGATCCTGTCTGCGCATGCGCAAAGCGTGACGCGCGCGAGCAAGGTGCAGATATCTGTACATGTCAGATATCTGCGCCTGAGCGCGCGCGCGCGTCGGAATCGGGGTGCGGTTTACAACAATAGAAGGACCGCGGGGCTCTCGGGGGACTCTTTTCTTTATGGCTTGAAGCTCTCTCAAGTTCCTGGAACATTACTTCGCGGTTTAAGTTGTCCTTTCAGCGCCCCCCCCCCCCCCCCAAGTCCCCTTTCTTCATGCTTTAAATTCCTTCGGTCGGCTCGAGAGTGGGAACGAGCCAGCACAGGGAGCATGGTAAGCCCCAACTCGATGGACACATCCTACGCGTACCGGCGGAGCGCCTACGCGCACGGGCGTACGCTGAATCCTGTCTGCGCATGCGCAAAGCGCGACGCGCGCGCAGGCACGAGCAGAGGAAGATATCTGTCCATGTCAGATATCCGCGCCTGAGCGCGCGCGTCGGAAGCGGCGTCCGGTTTACTACGATAGGAGGACGGCGGGGCTCTCGGGGACTCTTTTCTTTATGGCTTGAACCTCTCCCAGGTTCTTGGAACTTTTCTTCGAGGTTTAAGTTGTGCTTTCAGCGCCTTCGGTCGGCTCGAGAGGGGGAACGCGCCAGCACAGGGAGCATGGAGGTGGATGCCTTTTTTCGACGCCCGTCGCGGGGCGGCGCTGGGCGCGTAGGCGCTCCGCCGTAGGCCTAGGATGTGTACATCGAGTTGCCGCTTATGATGTGTGCATCGAGTTGGGGCTTTAGGGACCAGCGAAGCAGCCGGGCTTTGGAGGCAGAGGGGAGGCGTCAGAAAGGAAGAAATGGGCCAAAAAATACCCCCTTACCAAATTGTGCTGGTGTCTCGACACTAGACGCGAAAGAAAAGGACGTAAGGGAAAACACAATACATGCCCCAAAGAAAGGAAGATAATAGAAAAAATACAAAGGGGGAACAGAAAAAGAAACAGACGGCAGCAGGCTGTAGCCCATTCCATCTCACGGGGAGGCAGGGACTGAACATACCGGCCAAAGGAATGGTGCCCTCTTCGGTCGCCGGCGGCCGCCGGACGAAAACCGGAAGCTGCGTCGCCGCGAGCACGCTCGAAGCCGCGACGTGAACGTAGCCGTCACTTAGGGAGGGATTACATCGCCGGTATGATATACTTCGCCATGTATTAACAGAATGAAAGCGAAGTCCTTTCCTTGCTGCTACTGGCTCGCATTTCAGTCACCCTTCAAGAGGGGACCGCGTTGGTCCCTGAATGTTCGCCTGAAAATAAATTATTTGTTGTGTCAATATTTTTCAAACTTTCGTTTCGTTTCAAAACTCTACTTCAACCGTACGACTATTGCACAAAATCTCTGCTTTGAGAGAACTTCGCCGAAAATGGTCAGCTCAAAAATTATATGCAACATCCGCCGGTGCACAAGGACCCATCGGTTTGCTGCCATTCAAGATGTGAACAGGAAAAGGAGCAAAAGTGAAGCGGCCCATGACAGCTGTATCCCATCTAAAGAGAAATGCCACACCCGAGGAAGAATTTCTTGAATAATATGTAACGTCCACATCTCCGCAAAGACCAATCGGTTTCTGCAATTGAATGAAATCATGAGCAGTCAGCGATAGAATATAGGCATAAAAAATTCACCTACAGGGGGTGTTTCACCTGACTTTATGCAATTTTTAAAGTAGGCTTTATGAGTTAGAAGAGCGCTTTTTCGGCCTAATTTTGACTGTGATGTAATGCAATAAATCAATGTTAAAAGCAGCTAATTGGTAGGCCGCTTAATTAATATTGATCAGTTAAGCTTTTAACTACTAGTGTTAAGCTTCGTAATTACTTAGAGGCGTGTAGCCCACCGTAAGTAGCTTCCATATCAGATAGTGAATTTCGAAAACGCGGTTACCCTGGGCGCTTTGGCCCAACATATATTTGTCTACATCGCGCCAAATTACGTGCGCTTTTGAGAAGCTCCTAGGCAAAACAACTTCTGCAGCCAAAATAACAAAAAAAACAGCCAAAAGTTGTTGGCCGAGGGTAAGCACGTTATGAAACTTTAAGAATTGATTTGAATAATACTGAAGGTGAGTTTACCTCCTCTAAATTATTAAGGAGCCTAGCAGTAGTAGGGAAAAAGTTAATTATGCTATATTTGTTAACCAACCTGTCAGTTAGCACATTTTAGCTTTGTTCTGATATGCTACATCACTGAGAATGCTATGCCATAAAAAGTTTTATTGTGGCTCAAGAAGCCAAGTTTAAAAACTGCTGAAAGTGTTACATGAGCTAACTTACAACGGTGTGTATTCTGCAGATTACTGGCCTCGAGTTTATGTACGTGCGAAGCAATACCTACAAAAGTTGAAATAAATATACAAGAAACGTACTCACGTATCAACCAGATGTCCCCAAATGGTTGGCAATACCTATTAAAAAAATATCAACTGCAGAAGGGAAAAACCGGTTTCGAAGGGCTGTGTGCTCCGGCAGTCAACCGAAGTAGAGGTTGCAGTGGGGCGCGGCAAGCCGTGAGAAATGGGCAGAGGGCGGAGAGAACACAGAAGCCTCAAGAAGCTCGCAATGTCAAGAGAAAAAAAATTCGTTCTTTCGGACGATGGGGTAAAGGTGTTATGCAGCGCGGGCATTAACCTCTTTGTGACGACGCGCCGCGTTGACATGGGGGAGGGGGGAGGATTGAAAGGATAGTAATGTGAAGGGCCCCTCGTGTGCCAGGAAGGAGGGGAAAAGGGCAAGAGGTAAACAAGCGCGCGTTTCCTCGCGGGGTGCCGGGAGAAGGAGGTTGCAACGCAAGTTAGGGAGGTCGTCAAGAAAGAAGGGCTGCAAGCGGCGGCAGCCACGGATAGCCCATTGAAAATGTTCGCAGAACAACACGTGTCCCCGGTACTGCCAGTACTGGATTCTCTCTAAGCGCTGTGCACTTCAGCGCGCGGCTTCGCCATGAGGGCTAGAAAATAACTTTGTTTTGTGGGATATTTCTGAATTCTAAAACTTCACATGCGCATGAAAAAGAGGTTTTGGTACCCGCTAAAGTCGCGGGCTACTTATTTTCGCAACGGGAGCTGCGACTTGCAATTAACACAGAAGGCAAAACAAATGGACACGCCATAAATGCATACACACAGTGAATGAATGAGAATAACTTGAAATGAGTCAATATACTCACATTAATGAATAAATAAGCTATAAAGACATTATATAAATAAACAATAAGCAAGTCTGTTTGAAGTAATATATGTATGTTAAGAACAAGGATATGCGCAAAACTGAATGCAATTTAAAAGGCATAACATTAAGGTCATGATCACAGATCCAGAGGTAAAGCGACAGATTGATTGAGATGATCAGGAAAAAAGAAATGGATCTGAGCACTTGGAGACAGAACAGAGACCGTGGGCATACGTGAATCGTACAGTTGCGGACATAATATAATGGACCACGCTTCAGTAGCCAAACCTATATGATGTGTATGGAAGTGAATATTACCGGATTTTTCTATTTATGGAAGCAAATTCAGTTCTCGCGATTGTGCGTAAATAAAGGCAGCAGCCTTTCTATTTTTTTACGATATGCCAGGTAAGATTTAATTGAAACCTGGAGCCTATAACCAAGATATCAGAAAGGAGGGCCCTAGCAAAGTGTGTGAAACCGAATAGTTGGGTGCTGCTATGAGCCGTGTGGCCTAGTGTGCAGCATTTTTACATCCTGAAAAGGTTTTATGTGTTTAGGATAATTGGCTATTATTTCAGATATTCTACTAAAGAAAATCGCGTGATAGCAGATGCTAGCGCCTCAAGACGCTCGCTCTCTGACAACAAAATTCGCTCATTTCCGGAGCGCTGCCTTGCCCCGACTCGATCGGCTTTGCGCTTGCAGCGGCAGCAAAATATGGGCCAGCAATCTGCTAACCCATCCGTTGGCTAGTTTCTTTAGCAGGGCAAAAAACGCTGCCTAAATGCCATCTTAATGAAAACATTTCAAGTCTGCTTGAAAATTTACTTCTTTTCCCCGCGCCAGTATCTAACAACTGAGGCTTATCATTCAAAGTAAATTTCCAGAATGAACAAACGATGGCTATATGCCCCACGGTTCCCAACAGTGCAAAGATGGTTTAGCTGAGACACTTTCGTAATATTTGGCCACGGCTTTTCAAATTTCTATACGTAATAAATTTCTGGTGGGTGAGAAGTAGTGGAATACATATTGTTCATCCACTTAAAGGCGCAATAAATGTCATGTTGTAATAAGCTGGTAAAAAGGCGCCTTGATAATGGACAATGCTGGGTGCACGCGTAGATGGCTTGCGTACTTAAACGGATGAGCTTATCTTTAAGCGATCACGGAAGGAGAGGAGCAAAAAATGCGCCAGTGGCCGTATCCAATTAAATCATGTCTGTATAGCGCATGACGAGGTGAAGCAAAATGACTTCAGCACCATACAGTAGCGTGAAAAGTTTGCATGGAGTAAGTAAAACCTTTCAGCCCAGCTTCGCGTGTGCAAAGTTATCGAATGTTCTGGTGTTAGCTGCAGTGCGAGCAAACAATTTTTCAGGCTTCTTGTATTTTTACAGTTCCAATTTTTTAATGTAGCGATGACGGCCTTGTGATCGCTAAGTGAGTTGTTGAGTGCTAAATATCATGGATTTTATCATACATTTTAATCTAATCGCACACACTGCCTGAAAGTTATATGTGCGTGTGTGTGTGTGTGTGTGTGTGTGTGTGTGTGTGTGCGTGCGTGCGTGCGCGCGTGTGTGTGTGTGTGTGTGTGTGTGTGTGTGTGTGTGTGTGTGTGTGTGTGTGTGTGTGTGTGTGTGTGTGTGTGTGTGTGTGTGTGTGTGTGTGTGTGTGTGTGTGTGTGTGTGTGTGTGTGTGTGTGTGTGTGTGTGTGTGTGTGTGTGTGTGTGTGTGTGTGTGTGTGTGTGTGTGTGTGTGTGTGTGTGTGTGTGTGTGTGTGTGTGTGTGTGTGTGTGTGTGTGTGTGTGTGTGTGTGTGTGTGTGTGTGTGTGTGTGTGTGTGTGTGTGTGTGTGTGTGTGTGTGTGTGTGTGTGTGTGTGTGTGTGTGTGTGTGTGTGTGTGTGTGTGTCAGACTGCCTAAGACGAAAGATATCGTACGTGCACACTGAGCTCAATCGCATGCTCATAATTCTTCAGCGGGCGAAGAATCACAAACACACTCGAGTCGAACTTATCGCGAGAAAATTAAGTTCGTTGGCTAGGAGACTGCATAGATTACAGAATACGCTGCACTAACTCGTCGCAAGCAGAACGCCGCTTCTGAGGGCACAGGATGCTGGCCGCCCAAAGCACATAATTTAAGTGGCCGCCCATTCGAATGAATCTTCACACGGAAAGTGCTCTTTCTGAACACAGGCGCTGGTGGATCCGTTCTCTGCCTTCCGCCGTACATGCGTCGAGGGCGTCTCCTTGTTGGGTACTCTCTCCTGGGGATCCCCTCACCCACTAGACAATTCGCCACTCCCGCAGGTGCCTACTTCGCACGGGTGAGGCAACGGCCCCGCAACGTCCAGGAAATTCGCGGGTCTTGCGCCGAGTTCACTCCGCCACCCATCGGGCCGTGTTTCGGAACAGTGGGGGACCAGGGGTCGCACTGCGTCCTGTAGAGTAAATGGAAAGCGTGCAAGCGCACGGGCGCACACAGCGCTCGTATTGCCTGAGCTTGGGGGTGGCTCAGCCGAACTCATTTAACCCAGCGTACGGCGATCGAGAGAGACAGAATGGAAGATTCTGTCCTGTGGATGGTGGTGCGGCCGCCGCCGACGACAATGACGCAACAGTGAGGGACTCAGGAACAAAGAGCGCACGCTCAAAAAAAGTTCCTCACCAAAGGCCCAAGCACATACGCATAACGCGACCTGCTCATACACACCTGTCAAAGCGCTCGGCCGCGCTCGGCGCTGTTTACTTTGAGAGCTCGCCCATCGCATGACTCTCACCTCTATTTCGACAAATCTAAAGGTGTATTCCCTGCTGTTATTTTCTTTTTTTTTTGGGGGGGGGGGGCACTGCGGTTTAAGCAGAATCTAGTTTGCTTGGTTTATGAAATAGAATATTACAATACATGGCTCTGGCGACATCAAACTTAAAGGCCAAGTAGTGCCATGACCAATGCCGACGAGCCATTAAAATTGCTGGCAGAATATTGAACAAGGAATGCGAGGATGTATGCAATTTCGGCGGCCAATCGCAACATGCAAGACGATGTTGAACAACATATGCCAGAATTTGCACACTTCTTATAAGCGATCGTAACTGGTGGCACAAGATTGACCATCGAATCCCAAGA
Organism: Amblyomma americanum; assembly: GCA_030143305.2. Classification (NCBI taxonomy): domain Eukaryota; kingdom Metazoa; phylum Arthropoda; class Arachnida; order Ixodida; family Ixodidae; genus Amblyomma; species Amblyomma americanum. The sequence goes on along the minus strand of JARKHS020026452.1, from coordinate 157,564 downwards.
TGTGTGCTTCACTGGCTACCCATCGCAACTGATGGGCAATATTTGGCAGCCAAGCCCAGTTTGTGCACATTGTTGGGAGGCCACCGCAACTTCCATGGCAATATTAACCAGATTATACCTAGATATGTCTGATGCTCACGAGCCATAAAAATTGGCGTAACAACATCCACCAACGAATGCCATGATGTATGCAACTCTGGCTAGCCACCGCAACTGCCGGAACAATATTCGCCATTGAATGCCAGGTTGCAAGCGATGTTAGCAGGCCATTGCTTCTAGCTGGCTATCGTAGATAGTTGTTCGCCAGGTTATGCCAATGTTGGGAAATAAAAATCATAGCCGGGCCACTAATGGACGTGTTTTCCTATCGAATCGCCATTATTAGTCACGCATTGGCAAGAACGGGCCACCATAGGACCACGGATCGCCAACGCGTTCACAATATCGGGCCGATGCCATGTGCTGCCTGGGAAATGTAAGCACTATATGACAAAGCAACGGAGCTTCTAGGTGGGCTAGATGCTTCATCATTTATAAAGCTTTAAAGCACACTGATCAAAATTTAAAATGAATTTTTGAGTACAAGAAATAGCGTAGTAAGTGTCTCATAACCCGGTGGACACCCGAACAACGCCGTAAGAGAAAAATAAAGACGGGAGCGAAAAAGAAAGGAACAAAGAGGAGCCGTAATGAAGGGCTCCCGAAGAAGTTCGACTACCTCGGGATGTTTAACGTGCAATGACACCGCACAGTACACGGTCGCTTTTTGCCCCTTAGCCTGCATCGAAACTCGGCCGCCGCAGCCGAGTTCGTAAAGCGCATTGATGAGACAAGAATTGAGGCAGGAAAAATGAAAGGGGGCACGAAGCATACTGATTTTGCACTGCATTAGTTTAATTCGTTAAATATGCCAATTTTTTAATCTTTTGCTCCAGCGCAACCACCGTTTTGCAAAATCTTAAACCTGGCGTAGAGGGGTGGCGCAGTTCATAGGTTCATAGTTTATAAATTTAAAGAAAAAAGCGCAATTAACACGGGTTCTAAATATTTCGAAGCATAAACACATTTTCACGCTAGGGTTCAGAGAGACGTTTTTGCTCTTTACGTTAGGCTTCTTTTTTTAGACTCCAGGTGCATAATATATCAGAAGAGACCGGAAAAAAAGCTTATATTCAACCACTAACGGAAGGCTGTTACGAGAGAAAAGACCCTTTTTGTTATTCTGAGACGAGAATGTTGCAAGAGATCGGCCGTTACACGATAGCTCGCGATACATATAGTTACATGTTGGGCCCAATGCGCCGCATATCGCTGTAAATATATAATGAGACAAGTTTATCTTGCCTAAGAAATCTGAGTAATATCAGCAATGTTTTTTTCATCCAACAATAATTTTTGTTAGGATGCGGTCAGTGCTTGAAAGCAGTGGAACAATAAATTTCTGACGTTCACCTTCAGCATTTGCAGGAGCCTGAGTATATTCATTTCTAAAGACCTCACCCTCCCGCCATCAGTTTGCCACCCCGATCTGGCCACAGGCCACCATAAAAGGGAAACTGATTATCTACTTCGCCACTCTCTTGGTGCTTGCCCATGCCACATTTCCCTTCTTTTGAATGCGTTGATTGAATAGTGCCTCTTCCTCCTCCGCTCCTTTCAAGTATATTCTCTCCTGCTGACAGGCCACAAAATACCTTTACTGGTTTGAGAAGCTGCACGTGAAGCCGTATTCTCTTGTTGAATTTCGCCATCATGTAAATGTATTAAGTTTGCATTCCGATTCGCAGTTGTGTGTCTGTTATCCTTCCCAGTCACACTTCTTTCGAAATTTAAATATGCTGATTTTAATTTATTTTCACATTTTCTGTTAGGTCAAGTATCACTCTCTTACGTCTATACCGCGGACTGTTCCTTGAGGATTTATTTGTAGCATATATGTTTTAGTTATGTACTATAAATTTTTTGTCATTTCTAAAAAGAGCTTGACATTTTTTGATTAAACAGGAAACTACTTGGGGAGGGTATAAATTATAATCTTCTTACTAATCCTGCAAATTTGTCAGTCTGAGCAAGTCCGTCTAAAATATTACTAAAATATGCCAGTGAAAGCGCGCTGGGCACTCTAGGAGGGCGACATCTTCCCTTTGTGATTACCCGGAGGCGCCGCTTAAGCATGGTGGCAGGCATCGTCTGGTGCTGGGGCCGAGGCTCACAATGGGCCTGAAGGGTGACAGCCTGGCCGTCACCTTTATTCGCGCGCCAACAGTCATTCAATTGGTCAAGTATCTCTCGGCAAGAGTGAGAATGACGCAGGCGGCAGTAAAAAAGGACCGAGCAAGCGGGAATTTGAGCGGGAAGACGAGGGAATGCCGCAAAAGCTGGCGCTGAGAGGAGGGCGAGGGAGACTCTGCAGCCTGTAAAGATAGATTGCACGAATGGACTGGAAAATAAAGGACAAAAAGCCAGTGAGTGGGGCGATGAGGTAGGCCGGAGACACCACTGGCAGTCGGTCCTCCGCGACCGAAGAGCCCAGGCCATCGAGTAGAAGACAAGCCTGAGCGAACAAACAAGATCCACTCCGCAGCCACTCTCTTCTGACGAAGACTCCGGCGCCACGCAGCAGCATGTAGCTTGGGCACCGGAACTTCCGCGTATAGTGTTCTATAATGTGTAATTCTTTAATATAGCAGTTTTGTTCTGAGTCTGGCGGTCTCTTTTTGCCTCTCCGTCCTGTGTTGACCCGAGCAGACGGTATGGTGCTAACGTAGCATTACCTATGGCAAGGTAAGCAGACAGATACCGGGAAAGAAACAATGCTACTTTTCACAAAATGATGTGAAATGCGGAACAGACTATACCCAATTAATTCACAAAGTCGACTGCTGTCAGAACAACCCCAATATTTTACGATTTTGTAAAGAACATACCTAAATTATCATCACCATAATCAGCCTGACTAAATCCACTGCAGGGCAAAGGCCTCCCCCTAGTCTCTCCAATTTATCTTCTTTGCCAGCTACGGCCACCAGATCTCTGCACCCACCTAACCTCCTGCCGCCACCTGATAGCTTGCGTTCTCTTGGAATCTAATCTATTAGCATTATAGACCAGCGGTTATCTTGCCAGCGCATTACATGCCCTCCCAAACCCATTTCATGCTCCAGATTTTGAACAGGATATCATTAACCTGTATTTGTTCATTCAACCACACCATCCGCTCCCTGTCGCTTAGCGTCACACTTATCATTTTTCTTGCCATAACTACCTGCCTTGCCCCAACATAAGCTGAATCTTTTTGATAGCCTCCAGTTTGTGCCCCATAGTTGAGTACCAGCAACCAGATAACTCTTGTATTCTTTTCCCTTCAGGGATATTGGTGAACTAGCATTCATGGTGTGAGAAAACATGCCATATGCGTGACACCCGATCGAGTTATTTCGTTCTCATGATCCGGATATGTGGTTACTAGCTGCCCTAAGTAGACGTATTCGCTTACCACTTCCAGCACCTCGCTAACATTTGTGAACTGCTGTTTTCTTTCTAGACGGAAGAACATTCCTTTGGCTTTCTGCATATCAATTTTAAGACCCACCGTTCTGCTGTGCCTAACTCATTCCAATTCATGTCCTGAGTGACGTAGCAAGAGAGACTCATCAGCGAATCGCAGATCACCTCTCTTCCTCAACACTCTCTCTGTCTTACCCCCAACTGTTCCCAATTCAGGCCTCGGAATATCTCGTGCAAGCAGGCGGTGAAAAGCATTGGCGAGATCGTGTCTCCTTGCCTGATGCACTTTGTTATTAGAATTTTATTGCTCACTTTATAGAGGCCTATGGTAGCTGTGCAGTTGCTAAACATATCGTCATGTATTTTGAAATAAGGCTTGTCTACAGCCTGATCCTGCAATTCCTGCATGGCTGCTGCTGTTTCCACTGAGTGAAATGCTTTTTCGTAGTCAATGAAGGCTATATATAGGGGTTGGTTATATTCTGTGCATTTCTCTATCACATGATTGATAGTATGAATATGGTCTATTGTTGAATATCTTTTACGAAAGCATGCCTAATATTTTGGTTGATTAAAGTCTAAGGTTGCCCTTGCTCTAACATATATTACCTTAGTAAATAGCTTGCAGGCAACGGACAGTAAGCTGAGCGATCTGTAATTTTTCAAGCCCCTGGCACCGCCTTTCTTATGAATCAAGATAACGTATGTGTTCTTCCTAGCTTCTGGTGTGGTTGAGGTCATAAAGCATTGCGTATACAGGGTGGCTATTTTTTTAGCACAATCTCCCCTCTATTTTTCAGATCTGCTGCTACCTGATCCTCCCCAGCTGCTTTTCCCCTTTCCATTGCTCCTTACGCTTTCTTTACTTCCTCTTTCGTTACTGGTGGGATGACACATTGCTGTGCGCTACTCTCTCCCTCATTAACATTCTGATGACATGGGGTACTGCAGAGATTTTTGGAGAACTCTTCGGCTACTTTAACTATCTTTTCCATATTCAAAATGACATTGTCCTCCTTGTCTCTTAACTCATACATACTGCTTTTGCTTATGCCTATAGTTTCCTCTTAATCATTTTTAGACTACCTCTGCTCTTTACAGCATGCTCAATTCTGTTCATATTAGACTTCTTTATGTCTGCTACCTTGAGCTGATTGGTTACCCTTAAAAGCTCTGCCAATTCTATTTTTTATATGGAGTAGACACGACACACCCCAAAGTTTGGCTTTGGCCAAATGCCACGGCCATCGACAACAATAACTCAGCACTACTCAAACGTGTCGGCAAATTTTAGACACCCTATCTTCCAGTTTACTTTGTTCAGAAGGCGTTTGGACTTAGAGATGAGTCAAATTAAAAGCTACAGATTTTAGCTTACGATCGGTTTGTGTGCATTGTCGTTGGCCTTGTCTTTCACTGCGCGTCGGAAAAATGGAAGCAGCAGCGCTTCGTACAGTTAGCACCGCCACGAAACTGAAAGGCATTGATGTGGACCCAACATCGTATTGAAGTGATTCGCATTATTTGAGGGAATTTAGTAAACACCTTCTAAAATGATTTCAATGAAACGTGTGTTTCAGCAAAAACCGTGCTGTTTTAAGTTGCAATTTCATATGCAGATACGCCGCGGAGTATTAAAATGTCGGCAGCGTCATAGATTACCTGATGAAATAAAGGCAGCAGATTATCCACCATTCATTTACCGGGAAACCCTCAGATCTAAGGCCCACTGATAATAGAACGAAGTGAGCCTGTCTTAGCAGTTGAAACCGTGTTAAACAAATAATAAACACGGGCACAGCAAGGGTGAATACGAGGAAGCGATATAGCACCAGAGTCAAATGACACACCAGTATGGTAAGTACACAAATAAGGTTGCTGGATAGAAAAAATTTCAGCGGGACTTGTAATTCGGCCCTCGACAGGGCTAGCATTAAGTTTCCCTCAACTAAAATTTAGATGTGCTTCTCACGAATTTGCTCCAGCGCGCTTCTCTCGACGCTCATTGCCAAGGGTAGTGCAAGCGAAAATTCCTAGAGTTTTGGGGCACTGCGCGTGCACAAGACGTAGAGAAATTATAATTGATTCCTAATCCGCTGTAAAAAATGCTTTCTGTAGCTAGCCCACTGAAGTAGCCATGGACACTGTAAAATTTTGGGCTACTTCAGCGTCTAATATGCAAGAGAAAAATATCTTTACGAATAAGTCAGCTTTTTTATTTCACTTCTTACTTTAAAAGTAAGAAGTAGAACCAATTTCTCAACAGCAATAATCAGTAAGAAGAAAGAATGCCATTGCTGATACGTGTAAATGCTCCCTTGTGTGGAGTGCATGTACACGAAATATAGAATTAAGGGGGACAAAGAGAGAGGACCAAAATTCGGTCGCATTAGGGGACACGTGAGTCTTGAAATGAACACTTTTATCATTAAATTAATGTCATTAAATTAGCTTTGTATATGTGTTTCTTCATGTTTTCAAAATATAATTACTGTGTGTAGATCTCACTTAGTTCTTGTATTACAGAAAAACCAAGCCTAATTAGTTTAATTCTTGCGACTCGTTAGGGTACTTTGTATATTTTTGCTTTCAGATGAAATGGGGCTGTAGTCTAAGGCCTGCCATGTGAAGCTATGTAAATGATATTGTTGCCGAAGCATATCATTGTATAAAAACGTAAATTTTTGTCCAAACAGCATAATTATGAAGTATAGTTAGGTGACAGTGTAGTTCACAAAATTTCAAATGTTTGACTAAGTCGAACAAAACAGCATAATTCCACAATTTATTTCCTTGTAAGTTGAACACTATAAAAGTAATAGAAACTGCAACATACAAACATATTTTAGGCGTTTAGCGTCCCAAAGCGACTGAGGCTATGACGGACCACACAGACATACTAACTTCCGTAAGGCTAGTCATGCTGGAAAAAACACGAAGCTGAGAAAATCACATTTGAAGTGCGCGTGCCAGCCATTCGGAGCTCCATGTAGAGGCCTCAAATAATAGCGGAATGCGTACGTACCAAAATATTACATCGTATCGTGTAATATCATGTAGTTGGTAAGGGGCCCAGCTTTAAGAGAAACAAAGATGGCGGCCATCAGGAACGCGGTCATGAGTAGCGACGGGCGCGAAGTCCTGTCGCACTTCGCTCACAAAATCTCCATTTCCGTCAATCGCACGCTCGAAATATGGATATTTTCGTAGTTGATGGTTAAATTTAGTATTAGAAAATTTTCAGCCAGGAACCTTAGAGTCTATTGACCCCAAACTAGCCATTTTTTACAAAGTAGCAGTTTTCGCATTTTTTATCACTTCAATACTAGCGTCTTGGGAATGCGAAAGCATTATTTTTAGACCGTTAGCTCTCAGTCATCGCGTTTCGAGATTTGATGGGGTCGGCTACCACCCTGAGATCACAGCGCCATCTCTGGCAGCAACTAGAAAACAGCACATCTCATATTGAGATTTGTAGCGCCATCTGCAATAGCATAGTAGAAGAAACCATCTTCCACAAGCCAATGATTGCGTCATGGTTCAATTTAGTGGACAGAGATGGAACTATGTGAGTATGACGTAAGGGGACAAAATGGCGCCACAGTTTCGGTTTCTCGAATTCAAGATGGTGGTGATAAAATTTGATTCTGCCCTTCCATCCCTTTCTCTGTGGAGACAGTGTGGCCACAGGTGGAAGAGAAGAGCCTTAATTGAAGGAATATGGCAGAAGCCTTTGGCGTGCAGTGGGCCGAGTTGGGCCGATGAAGAAAATTTTCTTTTTCCGCTCGAAACGTTTCTTTTTTGAGCTCTTCATCGCCTGCTTCTTGGCCACACACCCTAAGTGGGCATGTTACATCCTTATTTGAGGTCAGGCCAACGAACCAATCGTCGTGACCGCTTGAGATTGGTGCTTTATTTTATTGACAGGGACTTAAAATCAGGCGTGGGCGGCTAATTATGGCGCAGCCGACTCCTTTGCACATAACGGGAGAACACATGAACTGCCGACATAATGGTTCACAAAGCACAGATACACAATCCACAGTTGACATGCCATAAATGCTAACATAAAATATAAAAATAAACTATACGTAATTATATTGTCTTGTAGCTCGAAGGCTAGTCAGACGCAAGAGTGACCTGAGCACAAAGCATAGATCACAGGGAGCACCGGACAAAGCTCCCGCAGCACCCAGGCACTTCCTCTACATCGTCTGACCACGGATTATCCGTTCAACGGCCCCCAGGTGGAAAAACACTATCACAGTTTTCTTGAGGGCGGAGCTGTGTACTGCGAGATGTGGACAACGTCCCTTTAAAGTTGGCGGGAGGTGGCGTCCGAGTAGTCCGCAACGATCTCGCAACTAACGGCGGTGACATGGCGCAGGACACGGTACGGTGCAACATAACGGGGCAGAAGTTTTTCCGGGAGGCTGACGCGGCGAGATCGGGACCAAAGCAACACGGCGGAGCTAGGAGAGAAAGAGACTATGCGGTGACGGCGATTGTAGAACTCCGACTGGGAGGCCTGCGAGGCGAGTAGTCAGGTGCGGGCAAGTTTACGGACGTGGTCAGAGCAGGCAATGGCGTCGTGGGGGTACTCAGATGGCAGAGCAGTAGGAGTAGGTACCAGTGTTTCGAAGCGAAATTGGGGCTCGCAGCCGTATAGAGGTTAAACGGAGAGTCGCAGAGAGTACGCGAACGTAACAAAGGCGAGAGCATGGTCCAGTCGCGATTATCGGCGGAAACATACATGGCGATCATGTCGGTCAGAGTGCGGTTAAGGCGTTCGTTAAGGCAGTTTGTTTGTGCGTAACAGGCGTTGGTGAGCTTTTGCTTAGTAGAGAAGGAATTGTGAATGTCGTCGACAACCTTGCGGAGAAAGCAGCGGCCGCTGTTGGTAAGATGTTGGCGGGGAGCACCATAATATAATATTTATTTATTTATTTATTTATTTGTTTATTCAGGTGGTGCATGAGGTTGTGCACCAGAAAGTCCGCAATATCTGTAGCAGTACTGGTTGGCAGTGCCCGTGTGATAGCATAACCGGTAGCGTAGTCCGTGGCAATTGCAACAAATGCGTCGCCGGAGGTTTATTCCGGAAACTGACACACAGGGTCCAACCCGACGTGGTAAAAAGGCTCGGGGGGCAGACAAGGGGGTTGAAGCGAGCCAGCTGAAGAGTGGCAGGGCATTTCCGGTGCTAGCAGTCATCACAGACTGCAACATAGCGCTAGAGCGCGGTAGACAGGGGATCAAAAGAAGCGACGTCTCAGTACGTACGCGATACATCCAAGTGGTCAGCAGTGGGGAGATTATGCAGCTCATGGAGAATAGCAAGATGAAGGTGCTAGGCAGAGCGGCTCCAGCCGGATTAAGGCTGTGACAATATAAAATTTCGTCATGGAGCGCAAAACGCCGCAACGGAGGATCAGATAAAGCTGAGTGAAGGCGGTTGTAAAATCGTCATCTCTGCACTGTTCTTCGCCCATGTTAGTGAAGGCAGAGATAGAGAACAGGTTGGCGTCACTGGCAGTGCCAACAATGCCACACTGGCCAACATAGTAACGGGATAGGCAGTCAGTGTCTTTTTGCAGCCTGCCAGACTTGCAGATCACTGTGTAATCGCGCTCTTGCAGGCGCAATGCACAACAACCAAGTTGGCCTATTAGGAACTTTCAGAAAAGAGAGCCAGCACAGAGCATAGTGGAGCATGTAGCGTACATATAGGGAGAGAATTTCCCAATTAAACAGACAAGGGCTAAGCATTCACGTTCTGTAATAGAGTAATTGCGCTCTCGAGCAGAGAGGAGGCGGCTGGCGTAGGTGATGACACGGTCGTGACCGGACTGTTGCTGAGAGCACAGAGCCGCTGCCGTAACCACGGGCGTCGGTATTGATTTCGATGGTGGCTGCCAAATCGAAGTGCGCCAACAATTGTGAGGTGGTCAACTTAAAGATCAAAATAGAAAACGCGCTTTCTTGTTAAGGTCCCTATAATACGGTGGCGTCTTTCTTCAAACAGTCAGTGAGGAGGCGAACGAGTTCAGACAAACTTTGAATGAACCGAAGGAACTAGGAGCAGTGTCCCAAAACGCTCCAGACGTGGTTGCAATATCGTAGAAGCTGAATGTCTTTCACGGCCCGGATCTTATCAAAATCAGGATGAACCCCCGTGCAGTCAACGACATGGCCGAAAATGGTGATCTGATTTCGCACAGAACGGTATTTCGAAGAGTTAAGCTCCAGACCCGCAGGACGAAAGAGTGAAAGAATGTGGGAAATATAAGCGAGGTCGGATGAAAATATGAGCGAAAATACGACCACGTGGTCGAGATAACACAGGCATGTGGTCCACTTAAAACCTTGCAAAAGGGCGTTCATTATGCGTTCGAACGTCACCTGCACGTTGGGTCAGCCAAAAAGCATCAGTTCGAACTGATAAAGTCCATCAGGAATTACAAAGACGCGTTCTTCTCATGGTCCTTCTCGTCTATGGCAATTTGCCAGTAGCCGGATAGCAGATCTATTGAGGAGAAGAATTTGGCACCGTGCAGACATTCTAGAGCGTCGTCAATACGTGGCACGGGGTACGATTCCTTTTTAGTGATATTTAGTGATACCATTAGGGTGACCATATTCAGTGCAAAAGCGCGATGAGCCGTCCTTTTTCTTCACAAGTAGAACTGCAAAGTCCCAGTGACAGTGGAAGGGTGTTATGATGTTCTTAGAGAGCATTTTTGTACCCTCCGCGGTGATGACCTTGCATTTGGCGTAGGAGACACGATAGATGTGGTGGCGGATGGGAGGGGCATCACCGATGTCAATGTGTCGCGTTACGCCGAGAGCTTGGCCCAGTACGGTGTTGTTCAGGTTCAAAAGTGCTGGAAAAAGAGTGTAGAAGGTCGTAAGGCCGAGAACTCTGGTCGGGGCGGAGATCAGTCGTGAATGCGTCTGACGACCGCGGGCAGGACTGAAGCGAATCTGGTGCGTCGAAGACAGCATGTGGTAGGGGAAACCTATGTTCAGGAAAGGCAGAGACAGGGCGTTGGTTTTGATGGTGGCGATAGTATGGGGCAGGGCAACCTTGCGGGTTAGTACGAGATCAAGGATGGGTGCAACGAGGTAGTCCCCATCGAGAACCGGGAAGGATGGTGTCAGTGAAACGAAACAGGCGGCTTGGGGAGGCAAGTGGGCACATTCGAAGCAGAGAAATATGAGCGATGAGTCGAAGAGTTCAGCATCCAGTGGGGGAAGCTCGTGGTGGAGGACATCTAGGGAGCAGTAAAGGAGGGCGGAATTGTCCGACAAAAAGTCCAAACCGACAACAGGCGCGTGTGGTCGAAACAGCGAATTGAACCAGGGTACTGCGGCTGGCAGTTCTCACACGAGCGGTACACAGTCTCGACAGCATGCGTAGCACCATCCGCGACGCGCATACGAAACGGTGCTGGTCTGAAGACTTTGCGAAGGCGAAGGCAAAGGTCAGAACTCATTACAGATATATGGGCACGGATATTAGTGAGGGCACACACAGAATCACCGTCGACTGCGACGTGAGGTAGGTTCGGTCGTGTGGCCATTAGAGGGTCTATGGTCCTAGTCTTTGATGCAGCGTCACCTACGGGAGCTGCATCATTTAGTTTTCCCAGTGAGAGGGGCGGCAGGAAAGAGCAGTCGAAAGACGAGCCGATTACGGAGAGCGAGAGCGGCGGGCTAGCGGCGAAGGCGAGCGGAAGGATCGTCGTGAAGGTTGAGCGGCGGCCGCAGACGTCTCGAACTGGCCTTGAGGCTAGATGTGGAGCGAGAAGTTTGGACGGTAGTAGGAGGGGAATGCGCCGCGGGGGAGGGGGGGGGGGGGGCTGAAGTCATGGGCTTTTGCAGTGGCGAGCTGTGCGGCCGTTCCTAGAGAATTTATTGCAGATTGTGTGGTCATCTGCCGGTTATCTTGATTTGGATTGCGGTAACGCCGGGTTAGTAATATGTGGGACGGAATGGGGCGAGAGGTGGCTTCTTTGGATGGCGCACATCACCGGAAGGAGGTTCAGGTGGACGAGTCTTGGCCGCACGACGGCCTGAATAAGCGCCACTGAGCAAAAGCTGGTATCTGGGGTGGTCGATGACGATACCACAGGCATCAGGGCTTCTAGTGGGAGAGTTTCTTTTTCACAAATTGGGACAGCCGAAAAAACCGGACTAGCCCAGGACCGCAGTGATACTCTCAATCGCTTCTGACGAAGGATCGCTTAGTGTTGTGTGAGTGTTCGAAACTGGGTTTTCCCCCAAAAGTGCGCAGCGGGATTTGGCGGAGCCTCCTCAAGCACACACGCCTGAAGAAGCCGGGCGCCGGGCCAAGGTGGCTTGTACCCATTTTGATTGCTGGGTGTCCAGCGGTAGGTTTCCACTCAACCACCTCTCGTCTGCGAGGAGCTAGGACGACTGCTGCTAACTTCCCCACAGCAGCGACCCTCATGAATGGGGCGCAGGAACTGCAAGAGGAACATGCCACCGCGACTTCAACGGCCACCAAACTCCGGCCATGACACACGCCGCCGCGATACGCAGCGAAAGGCGTCCTCTCACTGAGCGCCAGGAGCAGTATACACCTCCCCAAAGGTCCCAATCGCCCGCCCGCCTAACTCAGCTACAAGCTCACCAAAGAAAGGCTGACCTCTGGGGGACTCCCGACCATCGCCGCCACTCTGATTCCATTGCGGCGAAGCTGACCGCATTCTTCGGCACTGCCCCTACAAAAGAATGGGCTTGCGTGGCTTCTGAATTGATGCTCCACGACACCGTTGCGGCCAAATACCGCAGGATATCGGCGAGAACCTGCGCCAAGAGGAGTACGTGTCATCCAGCGTTCTCTCCTGCTCACCGTCACCATCGACGCCATGTTTTGCGTCGCCGGCCAGCAACTACGTAGCGGTTCTTCACGGAGGGTCCTTCAGCCCCCGTAATGAAAACTGAAGAAAGCAACCTGTGAAGGTGAGGTTGCTCACGAGCGATACACTGAATATCCTCCACCGACCCTGCCCAATGAAGACACTGCACCCGCTACACCGGCGCCACACACAATGACAACTTCGAACACGAAGCGAATAACCTTCAAAACGATGCTGCCACCAAGGAAAGCTTCGAAGGCACATCCTGCCCACGATTCACATACGTGACGAAGCCGTGTCCCGACACCGAGGACGAAGTGCACCGCAAGAGCCAGGACATCCGACTTAGAATTGACATTAGACGGCCGGAAAGTTACCGCTCTAGTCAACACGGGCGCTTAATATTCGGTTATGAATGGAGCATTCGCCGCGCAATTGATTAAAGTCACGACCGCGCGGGGCGGGCCACAAATTCGCACTGCCGGAGGCCACCTCACTACTCCATCCGGGGCGATGCACTGCGCGATTGACCGTCAAGAAATATACCTATCCTGCGACCTTCGTAGTACTACAGCAGCAAGGTGAAAAGTTGGGCTGGTTGGTGCATGACCTTATGGCAGGAACAGCGCAGCACGAGACGCAGGGACAGGCGGGACACGACGCTGACTAACAAGATTTTTAATGCACGTTCGTTGAATATATACATCTCGCTCGTGCCGCATTGACGAGATTCTGCCATCATGAAGTTCAGGGCAGTTTTGACGCCCAGGATCGTCGGCTGGAAGCAGCAGGTTACCCGACGAGTCTGCAATCTAGTGTCGCAGAAGAGATTCTGCAAGCATATAGAGGCAGGAAATACATCACAACCACATCAGAAGAAAGGAAGCCGTACGGGGTCATTCCTTGCGTTCATGGCATTTCCTACAACCTCAAAAAGGTAGGCGCAAGATCTGGCATCAAGGTGCTCATGTCAGCACCCAACAAGTTAAAAAGCCCGTGCGCCAAAGTCAACAGCGAGCAAAGAAAAAATCAATGCATGTGTAGCGCCCCGCGTGGCTGGCAGTGCGCGTGATTCCGAAAAGGACGGTCGTGCACTCAGCACGCGCTGGGGAGAACGCTCGTGACCTTGGCCAGGGCCAGACGCTGCCGCCGCTGCTCCGCTGCTGTCTCCTCTCCGACAGCCCTCAATAAATGTGGCCGCGGTTGCCTTCCTGGGCGACCTCCACATTGTGGTGACCCGTCGAGCCGCACCTTCTCCCTCAGCTGCGTTCCTGGATGGCTTACTGGCAGAACCCAGCCTTCGACCCGCCGCTTCCAGCGTTCCGGCTTCAACACGTCGGCGGGTGGTTCGCTCAATTCGAGGCGGCGCTGAACCTGAACGGCATCACCATCCAGCCGTTCAAACGCGCCGTCCTCTGCGATATCCTTCCGTCCGACCTGCTGCGCCGGCTCGTCTGCCCTGCCTTGGGCTGCCGGCCGTACGACGAGCAGCGCGCTGCCATTCTGGCGGACTTCGGCGTCTCCTACTGCCCTCTGACTGTCTACGACTCTGCAGACCCGCTGTCGCCGCCGCCAGCAGCTGGCGCAGCAACAGCCTCGCTCTCGCCCACGCCGCCTTCGCCACAGCACTGCCCGCCTCGGCAGCCCCTGTCCGCCTCCACCCCACTCCAGCTCAGCATCTCCGGCCCCGCTGTCCATCGTCACGACTCACGAGGTAGGCTGACCATCCGCGTTTCCGCAACTCCTACTCCCACACCTGCCTTCTCCGCTTCTTTCGACGCGCCCCATTGCAGCAGTGCCCATCCAGAGATTCATTCGGCCCAGTCCCTATTACCTCGCCCACCATTACCGTTCTTGCCAAAGCCTCCGGACACTAAGGACCGCTCTGTGCCTGTCTGCGAGTCGTGTTTTTCGGCACCTCCATCTGGCTCGGCGCAACAGGCCTCTGCAGCGCTGTCGCAGCCGCAGCCGGCTGATTCTCACGAGCTCTCGGCCAAGCCCCAGCATAGCCTCAGGCCCTGCAAAGGTCCCCAACGCTCCAAACATCCCATGAAGCACGATGAGAAGGCAAAACCGGTGACAGCGGCACAAAGCATGGTGATAGTAACCCGCCTTATTTTGCCGAACAACGACGCTGAACCGGTGCCTGTCGTCCCGCCGCCCCTTGGCATCCCGACGGCCCCGCCTTTCCTGACGGCCCCAGTCCTCTCGGCAGCCTCGGCAAACCCAGAGCCCCCAGCCATCCTGGCGGTCTCGGCCCTCCCAGCGGCCCAGACCCTCCCGGCAGCTTCGCCACTCCAGGCGCCTCCAATTGCCGCTGCCTCGCCGGCGTCCTCCTACGTGCACGGCTCGGCGCCAGTGGCAAGGGCGCCACTCGTGCGGCCGCCCGTCACGTTCATGCCAATCGCTCCAAGGCTGGCTGTGAGCGTGTCCCAGCAGCCCAGAGCAGTCCAGCACAGCCACTCACCTGCCTGGAATCTCGCTGCGCCTGCCGTATCCTCCCCTATGGGTACCGGGCAGCTCGGCCGGGCATCATCTGCGCTAATCTCGCGACCCACAGCACACCTAGCGCCCTCTGAAGTACCATCGCTCCTGGGCCGGCCATCAGCTGCTGCACCTGAACCACCGGCACTGGGTGTACTTCGCAGGCTGATCAATCTTATTCACCTGCCCCTCCGCGTCCCTCGACGCACTCCGAAAGTTCGTCCTCAACGCCATAGCCAGAGTCGACCGCCTGAGCCTCGCCTTCGGACCCCGTCCGGCCTGCACGACTCTTAACTCATACCGACTGATCGTCTAGGGGGGGAGCCCTGTAGCGCCCTGCGTGGCTGGCAGTGCGCGTGATTTCGAAAAGGACGATCGTGCACTCGGCACGCGCTGGGGAGAACGCTCGTGACCTTGGCCAGGGCCAGAGAGAGAGAGAGAGAAACAACTTTATTGCCATAGATTGGCGGGATTTAGGGCAGGTGGGCTTGGTGTGGCCCCCAGGTGGGGGCGACTTCCTGGGCCCACGAAATGAGTGCCAGTTGGATGCTCTTGTCTGGCCTTTTGAGGAGTTCGTTCCATCCATCTTCGGAGGGAGCTGGCAGTAAGGTTCGAGGGGGCGGACTTCCCGCGCAACCCCAGAGGATGTGAGCCTGGGTGGCGATTTCTCCCTGGTAACAATTTTGGCAGACGGGGTCGTATTCCCCGTCTGTGATGAGTGAAAGTCTAGAATGGCTAAGGATAGAGTGTGTCTGCAACCTGCGGAGCAAGGTGGCTTGCGCTCGGTTCAAGTCGGGGTGTGGAGGCGGGAACTGGCGTCTCATCTCTCTGTAGAGGTTGGTAATTTCGGCAAAGGTCTGGGGAGCCTCGGCAAGAGCGTCTGGGTCCGTGGGGCCGGCCGCCCGGTTGGTTAGTCCTCGGGCTAGTCGGTCGACCCCTTCGTTTCCAGAGTTTCCCGCGTGGGCGGGTACCCAGACCAGGTTGATCTTATGGTCGGGAGTGCAGCCGCGAAGGATGCGTGCAGCGGGGTGGCAGATAAAACCTGCCGAGTAATTTTGTATTGCTCTTTTGGAGTCGCTGAGGACTGTGCGCGTACGTGAGTCAGCGATGGCCAGCGCGATGGCGGTTTCTTCTGCCGCTGTCGGAGAGTGAGCTACTACTGTGGCGGCGGTGACGAGAGTAGACTGTGGCGTGGCTGCACAAGCCACGTATGTGTTTGCACTTTGCCGTGCAGCATCTACGTATATTGCGTGTTCGTCGGCAAGGTATGTGGCAACTAGTGCTTGGGCTTTCAGCTGACGGCGCGTATCATGGCGGCCAGGTAGCATGTTTTTGGAGATTGGTTTTATAACTAGGCGGCTATAGACCCCTATCGGAATGGGCGTCGTGGGGTGGACGTCGCCTATGGGGTTGATGTTGAGACGGTCAAGTATGAGCCGCCCGTGTTTAGTGCGGGAGAGGCGGTGGATTTGGGCGGTCTTGTGTGCCTCTATGAGTTCTGTGAGCGTGTTGTAGATGCCGAGTTGGAGGAGGTGCTGTGTGCTGGCGTACTGAGGTAGCCCCAGTGCCGCTTTGTAAGCTGAACGTATAATGCTGTTCACAGCTTCCTCGTCCTTCCGGCGGAGGTGATAGTAGGGGTAGGAGTAGACTATCCTGCTAATGAGGAAAGCTTGCGTGAGCCGACAGAGGTCATCCTCCTTCATACCTCTGCGGCGGGTGCTGATGCGGCGGATAAGGCCGTTGATCTGGTTGGCTGTGGTGCGGAGGCGCTGAATGGCCTCCGAGTTTTGCGTGTTGTTCTGTATTAACATACCCAGAACGCGAATAGTGCGGACCGGAGGTATGGGATGTGTGTCGACTTGAAGCACAATAGGTTCTTGCGGGTCGGGGACAGGCAGGCGAGCTCGTCTGTCCCTGATGACTAGTAATTCGGACTTCGTGGAGGAGCATGTGAGCCCGTTCGCCTGTACAAAGGAGTGTACTTTATCGATTGCTGTTTGGAGGGAGTTTTGGATTTCCCCGTCAGAGCCAGAGTTGGTCCACAGGGTAATGTCGTCGGCATATATTGAGTGTTTAATGTGAGGTATCTTTTCCAGGAGCAGAGGGAGGCCTCTCATTGTAGTGTTGAAAAGGAACGGAGATAGGACTGCTCCTTGTGGTGTTCCTCGGGTGCCTAGTGTGATCTTCTCACTGTGGAGGTCTGCAATATGAAGTTCTGCTGTACGGTTATGAAGAAAGTCGGCGATGTAGTTGTAAGTGCGAGTGCCTACATTCATTTGTGAGAGGTTTGCCAGGATGGAAGCATGTGACACGTTGTCGAAAACCTTGCTGACATCTAGGCTTAGGATGGTTCGTGTAGCTCGGATGGGTCTCGGATCGAGGATGTCGTGTTGGATTTGCCACATAATGTCTTGAGTGGAGAGGCCGGTTCTGAAGCCGATCATAGTGGGGGGGAAAACGTCCTCTTGGTCTACGTGAGTGTGGAGTCTATTGAGTATGACGTGTTCCATGACCTTTCCCAGGCAGGACGTGAGCGAGATGGGCCGAAGGTTGCCCAGCTCGAGTCGTTTGCCTGGCTTAGGTATGAAAATCACTTTGGCATGCTTCCAAGTGTCTGGAAGGCGACCCTCATGCCAATGTTGGTTGAAGAGGTCCGTGAGTGCTTCGACGGACTGATCTTCGAGGTTACGAAGCATCTTGTTGGTTATGTGGTCGTCGCCAGCGGCCGCGGTGGTTTTAATCTGGTTGAGGGCGGCGCGGACTTCTCCTGCCGTGATGTCGGCGTCCATGTTGGTGTTCTGAGCACCCGTGTATCCTGAAGGAATGGGAATTTCAGTGGAAGTATTGATGTATTTGTCTTTCAGGGTAGCGAGGAGTTCCTCATTTGTTCCCTGAAAAGCGTGTATGACACGGGTGAGGTTCTTGTGAGACGTGGATTTGGTGTGAGTTGGGTCCAGTAAATGTCTGAGCAAGAACCACGAGTTTTTGCATCCTAACTGGCCGTTAAGACGGTCGCAGGTTTGATGCCATTGCTCCTGGCTCAGTTTGACGGAGTAAGCTTCGATCTCTCGCTCGAGGCGAACGAGACGGAGCTTGAGGGGTCGATTGTGCTTTTGGCGGAGCCAGCGAGCCCTAAGACTGCGCTGGGCCTCCCACATGTGTATTAGTTTGGCGTCGGGAGAGGGGCCATCCTCGTTCTGGGTAGTCGTGGAGGTGCCATTGGCGGTGTCTTCGAGAAGTGCGTTTGCCCATGCGTCCAGGTCGTCTATGGGGGCCGAAGTGCGTTTGGCGCGCACGTATCGGAAGGCGTCCCAGTTAGTGTGCCTGATTGTTCGGTTGGGGGCTTTGCTGTGTGTAGCCGTGAAGGTTGTGCTGAGAACATAATGGTCGCTACCTATGTTCATGCCGAGGTTTTCCCAGAGTGCGTCTGGGATGTTGCGGGCGAAAGTGAGATCGGGGCAGCTGTCCTGTGTGACACTGTTTCCAATGCGAGTAGGCCTGTCGGGGTCTAGGAGTAGTGTCAGGCCCAGTGTTTGGGCTGTCTCCCACACTTTGGCTCCCTTACGACCGCATGCTTTGCGGGGGTAGCCCCACTCGGTATGCGGCGCGTTGAAGTCACCTAAGATGAGTAGCATCCCTGTTTGTGCACTCGCGCAGGCCTTACGAACGAGGGTTGCCACTCGTGTGCTTTTGTCGCTAGGGGGGCTGTAGACGTTAAGGATGTGGAGCGGGGCTTGTGAGCGACTGTTCGGTAGGACCTGTACGAAAGTGTGCGGAACCTCGGGGTAATTAAGGTCTATATGATTAGCTGCTAAATTTCGGTGGACCAGGATGGCGGTGTTGGGCCGTTGGTCTGGTGTCGTTTGTTGGTTATATGCAACTTAGCTGGTAAGTTTCGTGTCCATGTATGTTTCCTAAAGTGCGATGATGTGGGGGGTGTGCGGCTGGGCCTGCAGGGTGTGCTCCAAGGCTCGCCGCTTCGCCTTGAAGCCCCTGCAGTTCCATTGCCAAACTGTGAAGGGGGAGCTAGCCATCGCGTTTCCCGTAGGGTTCGGGGCGCTGTGATAGCGCGACGGATGATTTAAGAATGCCGCCTGCACGTGAGCGCGCGGTTGCACTCTCCGATGTGGCGACAATAATGGGTGCTGGGTAGTTAGGAGGGGTTGGCGACTGCAAGGGGGTTGCTGATGTCGGGGGATTCGTGAGGGTATCGAGCCTGGCATGAAGGGTTTGGATGTTGGCTGCCATTGTGGCGCAGCTTTCTACTAGACGGTCAATGGTGGGGGCGAGTCGAAGGAGGGCGCCCTCGAATTGGGCCATTCGCGCATCAGCTGCCTCGAATTTGGCATCTATGTCTGCTTGTGAGGAGGGGAGAGGTGCTTTACGCTTCGTGCGCTTAGGCTGCTCAGTGTCCATGCGTGGATCACCTACAGGGTCGGATGTGGGAGCGTGAGCCACCTGCTGTGGTTGCAATTTGGGGTTTGCCTGTGCTGATTCTAGGCTATGAATTTTAGCGTTTGCTTTGGCCAATTGTAGCTGTAGTTCCTTGACCATATCTGCCAGCTCCCTTACCTGTGAATCTGGTGGAGAAGCGGTGACTTGTGCAGGAGTCTTCCATCCAACTTGTTTGGCTGCTTTGGTCCCCGGCCGGGCTTGAGAGCTGGCCCGAGAGCTGGGTGAGGCGGATGTGGAACGGCTGCGAGTGCGGCTGGAAGGGCTGTCGCTGCCGTCGCTGCCAAGCGGGGGGAAGGAGCCATCCCGCAGTAGGTTGTCGTCGCCGCGTTTGCGGTCTCGGGACCGGGACTGGCGTCCGGGGTTTGCCAAGTTGGAGCCGGTATCGGTGTCAGTGACCGACGGGGAAGACTTGGGCCGAGTGGAGGACGTGAACCGGTATTTGCAGCTTCTGCTGCCTGTAGGGTGGCACGTGGCTTGGCACGTGGGCGGTTGGCCAGCTGGAGGAGGGTCATGGGCTGCGCCACAGCGTCGGCAGGTCGGTTGTCGCGGGTGGGGGCACACATCCGCCCTGTGGCCTAGCTTCCGGCAGTTGAAGCATGCCTCCGGACGGCGTTTGTAGGGGTACACCTCAAAAGTGAAGCCGAGATACCTCACGTAGCGGGGTAGCTTGGCATTGGCGATAGTCACCACGAAATGTCGTGTGCGGCCCATGCGGCGTGCGGCGACTACGGGGAGATCAGGGTTTCGAGCTTGGAGCTCAGCGAGGATCTCAGAGTCGGTCTCGTGACTGTAGGCTCTGTATATGATTCCTCGAACGGAGTCATCGGGGGCTGGGGCGTACGTGGCTACCCGGATGGCATTGGAGTCAATGGTTAACGTTTGTATTTTAGCATACAGGTACGCCCGTTCTTTTTCCGGTGTGCTGATGGTAACAGTGTTGTTTGTGGGGTGGATGCGGACTTGGTCGGCGGTAATTGCAAGGCGGCCGTCGATCTTGGAGGCGTTGTAGATGGCCATCGCCAATTTGGCCGGGCCGACTGCGTTGAGGTCGACGGTACCTTGCGGTCGGAAGACGATTTTGTAGTCCTCTGTAGGCAGGCGAGGAAGTGGTCGTTTTTTAGTCGGCGGTGGTGGACGGCCGCGGGGTCGTTGGTCTGACAGGACAGTGGTGGCTGCAGGCGTTTGGGTGTTGGCCGGCGGCGTTGCCGGTGGTGGCGGGCGTCTGTAGCGGCGTTGCATTTCGAGCGCCGTCCAAGTGCCATCGGCCAGCTCCGCGGCGGTAACATCCGTGCCGGTGACTGTGTACTGCATCTTTAAATGCTGGGAAGCGCCGTCGAGGCGAAGCGGGCGTCGCCGCCGCAGGTGGGAGCAGAGCACGCACTAGGCGTGCTGAGCCGTTAGGCCTAGCTCCCGCGGTCGGGCGTTGCCGCAAATCGGCCGTAAAGTTGAAGACACTCGCCTGAAAGTAGTTAAAAGTGCCACAGGTGACGCCGGATGGGTGGCGGGCCGTCCTGTGAAAAATTGGTGGCTGTAAATAGCCGGAAACTGGTGAAATCGCCGGAAAATCGCAGACCGCATATAAGATGCGTCCGCTCGCTCCGAGCGCGAGAGGAGGGACGCCAGGGCCAGACGCTGCCGCCGCTGCTCCGCTGCTGTCTCCTCTCCGACTGCCCTCAATAAATGTGGCAGCGGTTGCCTTCCTGGGCGACCTCTACACAGGTAAAAGCATCGGACAAAACATGTCAATTGTGTCAAAACGGTTGTGTATGCAATACCTCTGTAGTTCGGAAGGACCTACATTGGTTAGACTGATCGCTTTTTAAATGAACGGCTTCAAGAGCACAAAAGATCCCCAAACGGCGCCATCAGCAGTGAACAAGCAACGCATTGCAGGGAGCCTGGATGGGATCCGCAGCTTGACAAAGCAATGATCATCGCGTCATAACTTGGTCAACGGACCAAGGGGATGAAAAATCCTTCAACATCCGAAGAAAGAGCGACGTATGCGTGAGCATACCTTCGATAGCGCTTCGTGACAGCGAAATTATCTGAGTGCATTGTCCTAATCTTTTACCGCGTGTTCATTTATTGGGTGTTTGCTTCTCTCATTTCCTTCATGCACGAGCGAGATGTATAAATTCGACGAGCCTGCATTAGAAATCTGGTTGTTATTCAGCGTCGAGTCCCGGCTGTCCCTCCTTTGGCTCGTGCTGCGCTGTTCCTGCCAAAATATACTACAGCAGTATTCCCGCAACGTTATGCTCGGCACCGATTGCCTTAATGAGCATCCGGCAATCATCCACATGCGTTCTAATCTCGTCACGTTTTATACGAATGAAGCCATCCCTTCAATGACGACCATGGAGCGCCATGTTGCCCTGAGTGTTCTAGATGAACCAGCGTACCAGACCGATCAAGCGTCATGGTTACCGCAGGTGCGCCGGATGCCAAGAACATGGAAGCTCTCATCGTGGGAAACACGCATTTCTTCTAGAGCGACGAATCAACATCGCTTGAGGCATTACACATTTCCACAATTGACAGAGTGAAGCGCTACCGACGAACTTCAGCGAAGAATACCGGCACGTTAACAAAGTAACGACGATTGCTTTCCTCGATGAAGCATCCAACTTTAGCGCCGCCTTCGCTCTCTCTGATGGAGTCCCAGAAGATTTACCAAAGGGAGATCGCAAGCACGTTTTCGACATAAACGCAACCCTGCCCTGGAACAGAGTAGACCAGATCCGCAATCTGCTTCGAAGCTATAGAGAGTTTTCGTCATCACGAAAGGTCCGACATACGCAGATTACCAAGCATCGCTTCATAACCGACCAGCCCGCTCGGCCTCTCCACCAGAGCCCCTACTATGTGTTGCGACGACAAGCACAAGCCATCCGGGACCAAGTGGAGGAAAATCTTCGGGACGACGTCATTCAGCCATGAAAGAGTCCCTGGGCGGCACCGGTTGTTCTACTAAAGAAGAAACACAGCGCACATCGATTCCGCGTCTATTACTGCCGCTTAAAGGACGTAACGAAGAACGTCTACTCCCTCCCCTGCATTGACGCACATTGGGCCGGCTGTGCAGTGCCGAGTATTCCTCATCCATGGACCTCAAGAGCGGCTACTGGCAAATTGAGGTCGATGAAAGAGATCGCAAGAACACCGCATTCCTCGCTTCGGTTGGCCTCTTCGAGTTCAAGGTGATAGCGTTTGACCTCTGTTGCGCAGCAGCGACATTTCAGTGAGCAATGAATGCAGTGCTGGCAGGCCTCATGTGGCAAATTTGTCTAGTATATTTTGATGACTTTGTTGTCTTCTGTAGTAGGATGAAAAGTTGGGCTAGTTGGGTTACGTTCATCTTACAGGAAAAATTGGTTTGAGCTTGTGTTGGGCACCTCTTCTTTGTCCGTCGTCTCTATTCGCGCTGTACTTTTCCTGTAAAATGTCCGTTGTCTTCTCCTTAAAATTTGAAGACAATATAGAAAGGCTTAACACAGTACAACAGGCAATCACGTTCGTCCCCTTACTTAGAAAGCAGAGAAATGCCACACTGCCTATGAATAGTTTGTTTCTAGGCCACATCGTTAGCAAGAAAGAGTACGCCCACACACGCAGAAAACCACTGCTATTGCATTGTTTCCAACGCCAGCTGATAAGAAATCCCTGCGCAGATTCCTCGGAGTGTGCGCGTATTGCCGACGATTTGTCAAGAACTCTTCGCGCATCGCCGAGTCTCTGTCCCAGCAGTAAAAAGCCAGACGTGCCATTTAAATGGTGAGCGCAGAAAGCAGAGCCTTCAAGGAACTTCACTGTTTTATACAGTCGCCACCGATCCTCGCGTATACTGAAGAAAACGCCGAAACTGAAGTTCATGCTAACGCAAAAAGCGTGGATCCTGGCGGCGTCCTCGTTCAGGAAAGCGACGGACTGGAGAAAGTAATCGCATACGCTACCTGTTCCCTTTCCAAAGCCGAGGCGAACTATTCGACAGCTAAAAGGGAGTGCCTTATTATCATCTGGGCTGCGTCAAAATTCCGCCCATACGTGAACGGACGACCGTTGAAGGAGGGCAGCGAATACCACGCACTGTACTGGTTTGCCAGTTTGAAGGACCTGTCTCGCCGCCTCGCTCGATGGAGTTGCGCCTCCGGGAGTTTGACGTCGCCGTCGTTCACAAGCCCGGACGCAAAAGGTTTGATGCCGACTGCCTGTCACGAGCCCCTCTAGAAGCACCGCCGCCGGATAACGATGAGGACACCTTCCTGGGAGGAATCAGCTCCAGCTCTTTTGCACAGCAGCAACACTTGCACCCCGACCTAAAACGCCTCATCGAGTACTTGGAAGGCAAGGTTCCTTCACCCCCCGCCTCGTTCAAGCGATGGCTGTATTCCTTCTGGGTACACAATGATGCTCTCATGAAGAAGTTCGCAGCGAACAAAACAGCCTACCTCTTTGATTTACCTGCACGTCTGCGCGAAGTTCTACCGTCTTTACACGACCAGGCGACAGTTGGACATCTAGGGTTTTCTCGCACCCTCCGCCACATTCAAGACAAATACTACTGGCCCGGACTACTTGCCGATGTCTCACATTAGGTGAAAACCTGCCGGCATTTGTCAGCGACGAAAGACCCCTCCCACCCGACCAGCAGGAATTCTGGACCCCATTGAACCCCCTCGAGGTCCTTTCAGCAGATCGGCATGGACTTGCTTGGCCATTCCCCGATGTCAACGTCTGGAAATAAGTCGATCATAATACCGACCGACTACCTGACCCGCTATGCCGAGGAAAGAGCCCTACCGAACCGAACAGCAGCAGTCGCCAAATTTTTCGTGCAATGTATTCTTCTGCAACATGACACCACCCATGAGCTCATCACGGACAGAGTAACAGTATTCACGTCGAATCCAACGCAAACCATCCTGCGTTACAGCCAAACCATCCACCGGAGGATAACTCCATACCATCCCCAGACCAACTGACTGACCGTGCGCCTGAAAACAAACATCGCTGATATGCTCGCCAATTTGTCGATGCCTAAGAGAAGACCTGGGTCGCCTACAACACCACAGTGCAGGAGACCACCCCGATGGCGCCTTTTAGGCTCGCCCATGGCAGGGAGGCCTTGACCACGCAAGACGCCATGCTACCCAACGTTTCTCAAGAATAGAACATCAATTTCGCCACCTAGCTTGAACGCGCAGAAGCCCGAAGACTTGGCCGATTACGGATTGAAGACCAGCAGCGCACAGACTCCAGACGCTGCAAACTACGAAGACGCAACGAGGAATACAAACCGGGAGGCCGAGTCTTGGTTTGGGCGCCCATTCGCTGCAATGAATTGAGTGAAAAGCTTTTGCGCCACAATTTCCGCCCGTACTAGATTCTTCATCGGCTAGGTTAATTGGGTTATGAAGTCACTCCGGACGCAATGACGGCTTCCCAGCGACGCCACTTACGACCAGAGTTGCCTATGTCGTCCGTCTCAAGCTCTATTATACGCGCTAATGTACGCTAGTGTACGGTTCTCACACCGTTCATACACTCTTCGAACCACCCGTCAGTTCATAAAGCTTCAGTGGTGAAGGCGCTGTTCAGAAGAGTTGAGACACACTGCAGCATATAACGTCACATAAAGAAAGAACAACGCACGATACGCAAAGAGCTCATCATGAACGGCTACCTAAAGGACTTTATTCAAAAAACCATTCGACGTTAAAAACACAACATTCGCCAAGAAATCAACGCACAAAGACCAATGCCACGACGAAAATACGCCACTTTACCTTATGTCGGAGGTGTCAGCGAGACGATCGCCCGAATCCTGAAAACATCGGGTCTCCAGGTTGCGCACAAGCCCACAAACACTGTTACGCTTTGCCTACCTGTTCCCGAAGACCGACCGCCCAGAGAAAGAGCCCAAGGCTTTGTCTACCAAATTCCATGCGCCGACTGCGACGGAAGCTATATCGGCGAAACCAAAAATTTCATAGAAAAAATTCAGCAAGAGAAAAACGATCAAATCAACTTCGAAGAAACCCGCACCTTCGGAACGGAAACAAATTACCACAAAAGGCTTCTTCTGGAATCGTGGCACACCCAAACCACCCCCAACAACATCAACCGCACAAAAGGAAATCTGCCCCTAGTATATGCTCAGGGACCTCGCTCTTCAACTCAACGAAAAAAAGTCGCCATTCACCACCTCCCTGCAGTGACTAACAGCCTAAACCTCCCCCCTCACCCACGCCTTTTGCATCACAGCTGTCGTTACTTTGATCCCCTCCTCCCCTCCAGACTTAAAAAACGCTAGCTACTGCCCTCAGTTACCCCTGATGATGGAGTCGAGTCGGCTTCGAAACGTTGGGTTGAAGTTAAATTTTTTGGTTGGAAATGTACAGTTTATTATAAGTCTTCACACCCAACCAGACAGGCAAATCTGTCAAATTGTTTAGTTTTCAACGCACAGTGTTCATTTTCGCACGATGCGTTTTATTTGCTTCTAGTCACCTTATTTGTTTTAAAGCATAAGTTCGAGGGGGGTAAAGCCACGAATTATTGCACTGTTTATTTGTTCATTCTTCATATATGCCGCCACACCGCTTTATCGCTTCGTTTGCGTTGAAAGACACGACCAGACTTATACCGATTAATCGCTCTCAGGCGGATCCGATTCTACCGTGTTAAAGAATGCTTTAGCCACTTCACACGCTTAATCTCGAAAGTTTGCTCTCAGGTTTAAATTGAGCGCGGCCGAGAGCGGCGAGGCTTCTCTTCGACGACCACCGAGCAGGCTTGTCAGTATGCCACCACCTAGTGATTCAGTGTATTGTAGGCGCAAGTCAGCCCAAATAAACTGCTTTGTTTAGACGCCATTTTCGCTGTCTTCGTGCTCTTCGGATCGCAGTCACCACCACCACGTCACAATATGTTCTGATTCTTATCAGTTCGCTGCAAAAAATCGCATATCCCGTAAATAAGCCAAGTATGTCAAGAAGGGCACTTAACGGGACCATATAGAGCAAGAAGAATTAACTTGAGATTAAAATTTCGCGGGATAAGAGAAATATTTACTATTGATGGTCATTTTTATTTTAGTGATTCTGAAACCGCTAAGACGTTTAACTGCTCGCTGACCAACTATTTCGGTAGGTGGCTGGATATGTCAAACACAGAAAAGAGTTTTGCTGGAGTGCATGACAAGCTGGTGACAGAGCAGTTTTTAGGATGTTGCAGTACAAGGCGAGAGCTATTCCTGACGGAAAGAATTTTGTGTTCGCTGGAAGAATTTGCCGACACTGCAGAACAATTCCTCGGCGCTCAAGGGCTGAGAAATATGAGTAAGGCAAAGGAGGAAACACAGAAGGTCCTAGAGACAGATGCGACAAAACCAAGAGCATATGGCGGTGCATCTAAGGCGCCAGTAAGATGTTTTCTCTGCGGCAAGGTGGGACACCTTGCAATTGACTGTCGGACTAGTAGCGTTGCCCAAAAGACGCAGGTTGTGTGTCAAGGTTGTAATAATAGGGGTCATACTCTGAATGAGTGCCGATATAGAACGTAGAACCGAGCTGCAAGCGTTGTCGGCTCTCGAAGAGAACTTGTCACACCACCTGAAGTACCACAGCTGAAGGGAGAGCAAACGACGCTGGAAAATCAGGTGGTGATTGGGACACCCATGTCGAAAGCAGCAATGCCGGTGGTGGTTGGGCAAATAGAGAACCGTCCTATATAGGTGCTTCGATGCAGCGGAGCCAACACGGTTTTGGTTCGGAGAAGCCTGGTGAAGGACGAGGATCTTACAGGAGAAGCGTCGGCTGTCACTCTTGTAGTTAGCACAGTAAGGTACCTTCCTGAAGCCAGGATTCTAGTGTCCACGCCATATTATACTGGGCAGGTAGTGCCAAAATGCGTGGAGCTACCCATTGACGATCTTATCGTGGGAAACATTACGGGTGCAAGAAGTGCCGCAGACCCCGATGCCGATTGGCGCATTACAGAGGTTGAAGAGCACCCAAAAGAGGAAAGGCGCTCGACAGCTCAGTCGGGTGCAGTAGTTTCTCGTCGGCAATGGAGACAAGTGCTCAAGCGACAGCCCGAGCAACGCAGCGTCCGCTCTCTACTCCTGTTACGATGTGTCTGAGCGTAACACCGGGCGAAATTGCAATTAGGCAAAAAGAAGACCCGAGCTTGAAGGCCTGCTTTGAAAGATTTGGGGAAAAAGTGAAAAGAAAGAAGGGTGGTACGTCTTTTGAATATAAATTTGTAAATGGTCTTCTGCAGAGAGAATGCATATTTAGCTCAGGAAGGCGGGTCCAACAGCTCATGTGACCGAAAGATATGAGACAGTGTTACGATTGGGACATGACCCCATTATGGCCGGACACCAGGGTGATAAAAAACGGTGTCTAGAATCACCGAGTTTTCTTCTGGCCAGGTGTCCGCAGTGATGTTAAACGCTTTGTTCGCTCATGTGACGTGTGCCAGCGCACGGTTCCAAAGGGAAGAGTCGGTCCCGTACCTCTAGGCAAGATGCCAGCCATCGACCAACCGTTTCAAAGAGTGGGCATTGACATTTTGGGGCCAATCTCTCCAGTGTCCGCCAGAGGCAATAGATATGTGCTTACCCTGGTTGACGTGGCCACTCGTTATCCTGGCGCTATTCCGTTGAAGACTTGACAGTATCCAAGTAGCGGGGGTCTTGTGGGTATGTTCTCGCGTTATCTATTCCCGAGAGAAATTTTGACTGACCAGGCTCGAAGTTCACGCGGAAACTAATGAAGAACCTGAACCGCCTTTTGTAAGTAAGGCAGTTACTTACAACGCCTTACCATCCCATGTAAAATGAGTTTCTAGAGTGGTTCAACGGCACTCTCAAAAATATGATCAGGAAAATGTGCCAGGAGAGACCTACTGACTGGGATAGATACCTCCCAGCGCTTTTGTTCGCTTACCGCGAAGCGCCGCAAATGAGTCTTGGTTTCTCGCCCTTTGAGACGTTTCATGTGAGAACCTCTAGAGGTCCACTTACATTACTCAAGGAGCTGTGGGCTAATAAAGAGATCTCGTCAGATCTCAAGTCAACATACGCATACGTTCTTGTGTTGCGGGACAAGTTGAAGAAGACATGCAGGCTTGGAAATCAGTGCCTGGAGAGGGCGCGGGAACGCTGTTAGGACTACTATGACAAGAAAGCCTCTCCCAGAATTTTGAATCCGGGAGAGAGGATTCTCATCCTGCTACCCACGGCTCATAAAAAGAGGCCGCCACCGTCTGGAACACGTTGAAGTAACGAGCGTTAGCTTTTTGGCTTACTAGTTGAAGAATGCGAAGAACGGGCCGCTCGTCTAACCGGAATATAATACCCTTTGAAACGGAAAGGATTGCCACCATGCTCGACTACGCGTGCACGCACGCTGCCTAGCGAAAGATCGCTGTCTAGGGCCATCTATCAGAGAAATTACGATGCACGTCTACCTTTTGTCGATTTGCAACCTCTCAAGATACGTCCCAAAAGGAATTTACTTCGTTGGGGGGGCGGGGAGGGGGGTTAAGAAGGGCCTAGAATTCGGCTTGTGGTGCGACATGGTAACGCTTCAATTAATATATGCATGCATACAATGTTTAGTTATTATTTAATTGTGGTTTGTTTCTATACCACAACCCATAGTGTTTTATTTGCCTACCAAATTCGGTATAAAACTTTCCCCGGATGGGTGGCCGCTGTTGTCAGAGTATATATAGCGGAACGAATGTACGTGTGATTAGCGATCTCGTAACGGAACAGTTTTCCTACCCGTTTTAGATACCTTTTGGTGAGGGGGGGAAGGATGAGAGGCCACAACCAATTTTAATGGCCGCCACCTTAGATTCTAGTAACCGAAATTATGCCGTGATTTCGTACCCTGACCTCCATACTCACATACTTCCATCTCTATCCATCACACTGAAAATTGACGTCATCATTGGCACGCGGCCGCTGATTGCTTCTAGAATGATATTATAGATGGCGCTACAAGTCTCAATGCGAAATGCGCTGTTTTCTAGTTGCAGCCACAGATGGCGCATTGATCTTGGGGTGGCAGGAGACCTCAAGAAATCTTGAGACGGATGGCTCGTTGCTGCCGCATATTGCGCTGTGAACAAGGGTTGTAGCAGACTCCACGAAATCTCGAAACTTTATGAGTAAGAGCTAACGATCTTAATAAGCTACTGATGCAATGGAAGGGTCCTCGTGACGCAGAAGAAAAATGACATGGATTATGAATTCTTGATAAATAACACAAAGAGGGTTTTGCATGCAAATATGTTGATAAAGTACAAAGAAAGAGTTCCCGTACGGTACGCCCCCAAGGTAGCATGCTCGGTAGTGGCCGAAGAGACAGATTATGTTGCCAGGTGCCTACGTGCAGTGTAGGAGGTGATAAGGAGTTAATAAACCCCATTTTGAATGTAATAATAGTAATAATAATAATAATAATTGGTTTTTGGTGAAAGAAAATGGCGCAGTATCTGTCTCATATATCGTTGGACACCTGAACCGCGCCGTAAGGGTAGGGTAAAGGAGAGAGTGAAAGAAGAAAGGAAGGGAGAGGTGCCGTAGTTGAGGGCTCCGGAATAATTTCGACCACCTGAGGATCTTTAACGTGCACTGACATCGCACAGCACACGGGCGCCTTAGCGTTTTTTCTCCATAAAAACGCAGCCGCCGCGGTCGGGTTCGAACCCGGGAACTCCGGATCAGTAGTCGAGCGCCCTAACCACATAGCCACCGCGGCGGGGCGGCGAACGAGTAATTTTGCCAATACTTTATAATGTGAAATTAGTAAGGTGATAGGGCGCCAATCTGCCGGATTTGGAGAAAGAGGTCTTTAGGAATTAGGACAATGCGACCTCTTTTAAATGAATCGAAAAATTATGACATCATACAATGACGTCTGCATGCAGTTCACCGGTATCGTGCCTGTGAAATAAGGGGAAGCGATATATTATATACTTCTGCCTCGGGAACATCCAGACTCCTTCAACACGTAAAAACCGTAGATATCTAGCCGGTGAGAGCTGAGTCAGCTACTCGGGCTCTCCGCACAACCATCTTATTGTCTCCCTGCCCCGTAAAACACGTGCGGGTTGGCCTTGCAGCTCTCCCTCTCGGACAGGCATGTGTTTTCGTCCACAGGCTTTTTCTGGACAAGTCCTACCACCACTTTATCCTCCGCTGGCACCTCTAAGCGCGAGTTACACCACCACCCCTGCGCTGTTTCCCTTCACGCCTCGGGTTTCTCACACGTCATCTCTCCGCTCTTTGTGCTCGACACGCTCTTCGTCACCATTGCCTCGTGCACATCACTTTCAGAAGCGCACGCCCAACGCTGGGCCGGCACGCGCAGTGCGTAGCTATCGGCGAACCACTGTCGACGCACCATACTCAAAAATCCCCCAGGATTTGTTGTGCATTCAGCACCTCACCCAAGAATAGTTGCCGTCCATCTAATGGACTTAGAATACTAGCGCTATTGTATTTATTTTAAATGGGGATTTTGATGTTATTTAGTTCCCGTCAGGTTCCTTGAGGCTGAACATTAGCGATATTACAGCGAAAAGAAGTTCGCTGCAAAGGCGCTGATTATAGACTGAAAGGTAAGCAGCAACTGTTGTAAATTTTTCATTGTGACAGGGGGCATCGCCGAAACATGTGAACGCCGGGCCTCGAACAAGGCACGCAGAAAGTCGGACGTAACTTGATTTTTGAGATCGTTATTGCGCCACGCACTGACACACAACGTCGGCAAAAGATGCAGACTGGGGCACACTCTTGGCCACAATAGCTGATTTTCTTGTTGCTTGTGAGCCATGGGAGAGTCCTCCCTGCTGTCTAGTCTGGCTGTGATCTGGTCGCTCAGGAACATGGAGAGTTCTTGCTGAAGAAGTTAGAACAACTGCCTCGCACACAGGGTATCTTGACGTCTTGCTGCAGTCAGGTCTCTCGAGGACACTGCTTGCTGAAACGGCGAGAACATCCGAGTTCAGTGACTCCGACTCCAGTCACTTCCAGGAACAGGCTTCTCAGTCAGCTGGGTGTTGGGTCCTGCAGTGAAGTACATTCGGCGGCGTAGGCGCTCACACGGAAGGGGCAGCCACCTAAACTCGCTGGATGTTCACCACCGCAGTTTGCACAAATAAAATCTGCTTTGCAGGCTTTAAAATCGTGAGTGCCTCCACACCACTTGCAGCGTTAACCTTTAGTGCAAATATCGGCCACATGCCCCAACTCTTGGCATCTGAAACACCGGAAAGATGTTTCAGTGAACTTGGTGACTGCATGTTTTGTGAATACTAGGTCAATTTTTTTATTTTTTTGGGGGGAGGCTGTCTGTGCGGGCAGCAAAGGTCTGCACAACCGAGTTGGTAGGTTTCTCTGCCTTTCCTTTCCCTGAGACTCAACACGACGCCCCACTCGTCTCACGTACCGAACACCCTGCGGCTTAAAGTAATTACCAAGTTCCCTTTCTGACTGCCACTTTGGCTCACCCTTAATAACACAGGCGGTCGTCATGTAGGAATGGCGCAGCCGGAGTTTAAATCTTATTTCACCAACCTCAGAGCACATCTGACGAGTGTCAGCCTGCACTTCTGTTGAGATATTCAAATGAAGAGCTCCTTGCGTGGTGAATCGGCTGTGAATCAGACCTGATCCTAGCAATGATTGAATGGCCGCTTAGAGCATGATGGGGTTTCGCTCTTTTAAATCAATTCCTTTCAATGTGGGCGAAACTATAACCGGAATCTTGACCGCTCTTTGGTTGCGATGACTGGGCACATTGAAGCCCTCGTTATCCACGACGGCCGTATCGTTCACTAACTCGTCACAGTACGATCGTTGATTCGTTCCCACTGAGCGATGATGTCTCACTGCAGTGGGGGTCGTGCCCGTGGTCCTGCCGTTACACGCCCTGTGAAGCCATGGCCGGCTCCTCCACGCTGGCCTCCTTCGGTTGGCGCGGTTTCTTTAGAAAGGCCAGCGCCGGAGCAGCCGCACTCTTCTCGTAGGAACAGTCCCGCGTAGAAGATAAAGCCGTCTCAGAAGAAAATAAATACCATCACCGAAATTAAGTAAAATTAGGAAAAGAAACAGAGCTGCACAACAAATTAAACAAGACAGCGAAAACCTCAGGGTGCTTACCAATGTTTAGACAAGAGGATTGTCTTCGTCTGGGCAAAGAATTCATCAGTGGTAGGGCTTAAATAGGGCCGTCTCTCCGACGGGAAATCGCGTTGAGGGGGAAGAGGGCGTAAAATGGCAGGAGTGTTAGGATGGAGAGCATGAATCTTGCCAGGTCATGATGGCTGCTGAGCGGCGTTAACCGGTTGACCTGCAGAACTGTGAAGACAATAAGGTGAGCTCAGCTGAAAGGAATTCGGGGCTGTGGAGCATGGAGAAATAGTCAACGTGTGATTGAAAAGCTGTGTTCTCAGCCACTATAGGTGGATTGGCATGAATGGCTCCCCTGGCCTGAAAAGCTAGAATAAAGGAATCAAGCAACATGGCAGAACAAAATGCTGAGGGACAAAAAAAAATCGAAGGAAAAAGAGAAATGATGGGTTCAGAGAAAGCAAGAAAGGAAAATGGGCGGGGATTAGTGTGGAAGCCAAGGGCTCCTGAGAAATGACAGCAGAGACAACAGGCCATAAAGTAAAAATAGAATAATAAATAAGGAAAGAGAAGAAAAGGAGGGCGAAAAAAGGGAAAGACAGACTATGGTGGAGAGGTGGGGTAAAAGGAACAATAAAACGGCGAGCTGAACTACGGGGAAAACCTCTGACCACCTGCAAAATCTTTTGAAAAAATTGCACCAGTTCTGGACTGTACCTGAGAGATTCTGTTTCCTCTGAATTTTGCGCATTAGGAATGATTCTCTGTACTTTCTACCCCTTGCAGATTTGAAGCCTGATAGAGGTATGAATAATTGAAGTTAATCGAATTTGTGGCCACGTAAAATAAAATATTCTGACACTCCTTTCTGTACGTTCTTTGCATTGTCAGCTGGATTGCATTTAGTCTAGCGCTCATTGATTGCCCCTTTTTTTGGTATATTATTTCCGACCAGAAAAGCATTGAAGAATGTAGATACCAGTAGGTGACACGAAGTTAAAGCTTGAACTAAAAAGGTTTCAGGTGATTCATCCCTGTCATTCATAGCTATATTAAAAAAACATTCGGAAGAACAGCTGAATTCTCTTAAAGACCAGCTCAAGAAATTAGTATTAAATGCGAGAAACAAATCCTGAAGCATGACCTCGCATTTTGCCCAACAATCGATAACTTCAACGATTATGACAACACGTATTTCCCACATATGTGTTTACACCGTTTGTTTGTTCGTTGAATAAACTGATTTTGATTCAAGAACTGAAAAAAACATTGTCAAGGTAGCGTTTTAAGGAGTGATTCAGTAATAAAATAAAAAGAAAACTTGATTTAAAATTTACCTACAGCCTTTAACACATGGTCAACACGTGTTCGCCAAACAGAAGCGGCCAGCCTTAATACTACCGTTCCGTGACGCCACAGCAGGTGAACACAAGATGTGGAACAAATTCCGAGACTAGATTTGTGTAAATATAATAAATTTGTCTCTAAAGAAATGATAGTAAGAAACAAAGCAAGCTCGAAGCGGAAGAGACCTTTCCTCGACAGGAAGGCTAGTATAAACCATACAGATTCTAGTTCAGATATCGTCAATAAGCCATCCCGCAATGATGGCATATAGACATCCTTCCAGCCAAAAAATACAAAAAGAAGCCAGAAAGCAACTCAGAAACCATTACAATTATAAGAAATTAGTTTGCGACACAAATTAGCGGTTCTGCATTGTAATTCTGCACAAATTGGCAGATTGCTACGTGGGAAAGTAATAATGCAATCAGACTACAACTTCTTAAATCTGTCAAACAAAAAAGCAGGGCGCTTCTACTTCCTAAAATCCACAGCTTCCGCAGAAGACTTGTTTACGGCAGATATTCATAGCAAGCCTTTCGTTTAGAGCAATAATACGCCTAGAGAGAGTTTGTCAATTTTCCTGAGCCACTACTTTGTAGACAAACCAATCCTCCTCCCTTTCTTTGTATAGTCGACACACCACACTTTCTGCAACTAATCAAGTAGCTTACGAACGCAGCCATTATTACAGCGGATAGCATACTGGCTACCTTTGACGCCGCCACTTTGTGTGCAAATATTCCCATAACCCCCTAAATCAGTAACCACATCCGCATGTAAAGAAAAGTTAATATCCCGCTACTTCAATTGGTACTCACGCGCAACTATTTTAAGCTCGATTATTCTTGTTAGCTTCAAGTATATGGAACGAATTGTGGGTACTTCCTTCCCACCGAGTTGTGCATTTTATGGCAATAATGAAGTATCAACTTCTAAATTCTTTTAAAAAAGTCGCTCAAATACATGAGTTACCTAGAAGGCACTTATATGATATGGGCACACGTGTCTGCACACGGGCCAAGCACTTTTGAACGCAGGTCACTTTTCTCGGAACTACTGTCCGTTTACAAAATAGATAGCTTAAAATCATACTCTACAAGAAGCCTAAAGACCGACAGAAGTGCCAAGATTTCACTCACCATCATACATGATGCTGTTAGCAAGGCATATTTCTAGAAAAGGCAAAGCGCCTGAGAAGAATATGTACCGACAAGGGCAACTTATTGAAACGTCTCCACTCACTAAAAACACACTAATTGACTGAAATCATCCCCAGATCTCCCTTACTACAGCTTGGCAACGAGCAACCACTTTAAAACGAAGCAATGTACACAAAAAAAGGAAGAAGCTTAATAGTGAGTGGACCCTGCTCTAAGTGGCCCCTGCACAGTTTACAATATACGTAACCAGCGTTATAATGCGTTGTATTTCAACTAAAAGACCATGCTTGCCCGTTGTATTTTTATATCCACTGTAAAATAGCAAAAAGGTTCGGCAATTAGAGGATGTTCGCCCTCGCCGTCTAGCTGATAGAGCTTCAACCGCTTCCTCCCAACTTTAGAAATTGCCCACTGGCTGGGCTCTTTTAATGACCAGTAGAATACTGACTCATCCCCTTTAGTGCCCCATTCTATGCGAACATGATAAAGGCGCAAGTTGGGCACGTGATAATTTGCTCTACGGCAACGTTAGTTGTAACGCGTAGTTCGGGATCGCGTAAAGAAGACCGTAGCCATGACATGGTTACCTTGTGATAATCGAGAGCTTCTTGAGGATAACATGATCCCAACGGCCGGGAGATGATGAACGCATTCCTTCCTTTCTTTCATCATGCTCTTTGCAAAACCAGTGCATAAGAAAAAAATTTCGCAATAAATTTCGTTTAAAAAAAAGTGCATCGGAATAGACGAGCTGTTGTGAATGACCCTCAGGAAGGAAAAAAAAATGTAAATATGATCAAGAATCTCCTTGGTACCCCGTGCCATAGCGCGTTGCATGAACCTTCATGGCTGCATAAAAATCGCCTCAGTGTCGGGCAGCTTGGCGCTTGCGGCCGCATTTACTCGCTCAATGCTCTGTAGCACGGCGGCCGCAAGACCAGTACGCAGTAGGAAGAACGAACACCGCTCTAGATTTTCGCGGGCGCTGTTATCAAGGGATGCCCGAGAGTGAAGGGCAAGTTTGCCTCGCTATCTTTATCCTCAGAGGAAGAGAGCGGCCGCGCGCGCCGGTGATGGCAGGGCCGCTATGTCGGAACGCAGCCGCTTCTTGCCCCCTCACAGCGGCCTAAGGTGTTCTGTCCAGTAATGCACATGCCTGCACTGGCATAATTCTATAAAACGGTCCTGCACGTGTCAAAAGTTTTCCTAGTACTTCATATCGCCTCTGTGCCGTTTCTTTCACGCTACACCTCCTCCCCCAACCCTGCCTTTCCGCCACTATCTTCATTTTCCTTGTTTCCCTTTTTTTCTGTTTGGTTACATTAGCATTCTACATTTACCTATTTTTCCTCCATCTCCTGCTTGCATTTCTCAGGAACCCTTGGCTTACACCCTCCTCTCCCCCTTGCTGTTATGCTTCCTCCGAACTTGCCCCATTTTCTCTTTTTCTCTTTTTTACTGCGCACTGGTTTATATTTGGTGGTGATTCAACGTTTTTTCCACTGTATTTTATATATAATATATCCCTACCTTAAGTATTCTATATATTCTATATATTAGATATGTAGGTTTTAAATTTACTATTGAGATTATTTTTTTATATCTTCACAACATGGAATTGCTTAAATTAGTGTGCCCTCAAGGTTCAGGACAAAACTGAGCTTTGGCTTGTAACCTGAGACATGACAGCAAACATCAATGCACTGCCAAATTTTGGGTGAGCAAAAAGACAGATAGATGGAGCAAAACAGCGCTGTATCAATTTTGCGTTTTCCTTTTTAACTGCATTTCAATTTTCGGGCTTTACGCCTAGTCCATCTGTCGTTAGAAGCTACGGCAGAGCAAAAAAGGACACAGACGGTGAAGAGGAAACAAGGAGAGCGCTCAAGGCCGGTAGCGTAAAAACAGTCTTTTTTTTTACTTCTGCTTCCACTGTCGTCGCTTCAGATATGTAGCAACACACCAAATTCACCAAATATTTCGTTAGCTTTGCTTGTATCCCCTTAAGAGTGTTCATTCTGAACTAACCACGTGATCCTTTACGCAGCTTAGTACGTCTGGCCTTGAGACCAAGAAAATGAAATCAACATCATGACCTGCTCCTAGGCGCTTATAACGCAATGAGCTGTTCATCCCTGGGCAGAATTTTGCACACGTGAATGTTTTTTGAGAAGTCTGCTTCTTTCACACTCCACTGTCTATCCTGTATTTGTAGGGATTTCATCCTTTATCTGTGCCGGTCAAGTATCACAATAAAATTGCACGTGATAGGGCACACTCGTTTAATGTAAAGAAGGAAGTAGAGTGCAACTTCGACCGTCACTGGTCTCCAGTGACCCATATTTGCAGTCGGTTCTATAGAAACGTGTTTTCGCATAGATACATGCATTTAACCTTGCAGAAGGCCTCTTACTTTGCAGTAGAGCATGAGAAGTAACTCATTTATGATGTCCAGAAGAGAGTGGCCTTTAAACGCTTGGGAAATAAACACCACAGCTTGCGTAAAGCGTTCACATATGATAAGCTGCACAAAGAATGTGAACAAATATTCGTTCGCTTTGGCCGAAGCACCGACACAATGTGGTGAAATGTCGATTTACAAAAGAAGCCGCTTAAGAGCAATCACTTTTCGATGAAAAGGAAATAGAATATATATATTATATATATATATATATATATATATATATATATATATATATATATATATATATTTCTGCAGTTTAGGCAACTTATTTTGCACGCCCTTGCCGTGCTTAAAGAAAGCTACATCAAAGCTTGCGCTGAGGCATCACAAATGAGAGAACAAGCCTACAATGTACGCTATGAAACAGTCTCGTAATTCGGCTGTTCAAAAGCTGTGAAAGAAAATGATACTTGGCAAAAAAGGCACCAAAACAATTCTCGCTCTTAAAAAGAAACAATTACACAGTGTAGTTCAGGCTGGCTGGTTAGACAGAGTTGAGTAGATTGGCACCATTGTTTCGTTCAGCAGATAGCAACTGCAATATTTCCGGTTAATACGTGTTTTTTACAACTACACAGGTGACTTAGAAAAGTACTCTATCTGCGCAGTTAATGCACTTGTGTTGAGAAAATTTTCTAGACGCGGCGCTACGAGGCTATTGGAAAGCTCTGACTGCAAAGGTCTATGAAATACTAACATTGAGCAAGGTGAAGAGCTCGCGCCACGCATAGACCACAATTGAAATCTCTACCGAAGACAAGGAAGAGCTCGCGCAGGTAAGGAAACAGCATAGAAAATATTTCATACTCTAAGGCACTGTGTTGAATGCTCTTTTTTAAAACGAATAGAAGCATTTACATTTATCATGCAAGAATTTTCAATCATAAAATTCTATCTTTAGGTTCGCGGCCTTTAAAAACTGGTACAACTGCCAGTGATAACAATTATGGTGGTTCCTTTTCTGTGAGTGTGCTTGATTTATAGACATACACGTTAAATGTTCTGCTTATGCAATGAAGTGGTGGCCTCCCGGTCTGAGGCATCAACCAAGCATTGGATTAGTTCGCTAATGAGACTTTTTTCTGTGCCTGAAAGACCAGCAGTCTTAAATTCAAATTGGTTTCTGCTCTGTCAAATTAAAACTTCGCGAAGAAGACAGGACTACAAGAAGAGGCACGAACAGGAACACACAAGGCACAGGCTTTCAAGTAGTTTTATTACGGGAAAGATGGGGCCTTATAAGGGTCTTTAACTTGATAAAAAACAAGACACAAACAAATGTGAAGTGAGCACGAGGCAGCGTCACAGAAAAATTCAGCATATTAACAATGCAATTGTGCACCAAGCCCGATAGACAACCCGGACTTGCCCATCTAGAAATTCGATCTCTTTCTTCGATGAAAACAAACAGGGTGAGCTGACACAGTTGTGACCCTTATTGGCGATGTTGAACGCCTCGATTACTTCCTTCATGGCATTGTTAATAACCTGTATGTTTCTGTGTCGATGCCTCGTGCTCAGTTTATTTGGGTTTGTATCTCGTTTTTTTTTTCATCTTAAAGGCCCTTAGAAGTCCCCTTTTTTCCCGTAATAAAAATATTTGGAAGTCTCCGCTTTGTGTGTTTGTGCCTTTTCTCGTTGTCCTGTCTTCTTCGCGCAGTTTTAATATTACTGATCCCAAAAACCAACTAGCCCAATTTCATGCCTAACTTGGTTTCTGTTCCTGTTTTTGATTCAGTTTTGGTGCCAGTTCCATCTCTGTTTCGGAGTTTCCTTCGAGTGCACGCAGCTGCCGCGCCTGATTTTACACTCACTCTAACCAGTACTTTGTAGCTTAATTCTTATAATAGTAACGTCCGAGGAACATAGGCTTACACAAAATTGTTGCTTGTTTTATAGCACGCAACATTCTTATTCTTTCTTCTTCTTTCAGCTTAGACCGAAATATGAAATTAGAGCGACCTGAAACTTCATGGGTATAGTTTCGGTTGTTCAAAGTATTCTTTCTTCTTTTCAGCGGTTTTCTTCAGCTCCGAGCGGTCAATTCTATTTCCTTTGGGTTCGTGCATAAATTGTGGATTTGAGGCAGAACAGGCATTTTCGTCTTGCACTACTCTCTGGTGCATGCAAGGAGCCAAAATTCCCGGCAGCTTCTAGGTGGCCAAATACCGCAGGATTTCCGAAGGAATCGTTTCAAGATCAACAATAATGCAGTACATAAGGCAACAGACACAATGCGGACAGCAAGACACAAGACAAACAGGACAGAAGGCAGACAACACGGTAGACAGCAAGACAAGAGACATATAACAGGACAGAGAACAACTGCATTGTGGTCTTATCTTCTCTTTTTGTACTCTTTTTATCTTAACAGAGATTACTTTGTCTGCAGTGCGGTTATCCTTGTAACGCTTTTAACGGGTGGGCTAAAAATCCTTGACTACAGAGCCAAGGCACTCCAGTTTAGGTTATCTGGAAGCATTGTTTCAGTGTGCTTGTGAGCAGAATACAAGATAATCAAAGTTATGCAGTACAGAGTTTCTAAATTAGGCGGTGAGACATACTTCTTTTGCTGAAAGTAGGCTATGAACGTGGTTTGCTTCTGAACCATATTTTAGAGCAAATACGGCACTCCTGCGGACGTCAACGTTTGAAAGGTGAGCATAAGCGCTTTAATTACCCTACGCAAATTTAGAGCTTAAGGGCTACCATGAGTGCGTTGCTATACACTGCAAAGAAATGAACTCGGATGACCAGTTACGTTTCGCAAAGACTACGTTAAATCCTTCTTTCCACATAACTTATGCGTCCATGAGAACACAAAGTGAGATGATAATCCCCACTGTAGGACACTATTTATCTAATATATAAATGTCTACTGCTTAGTCACTGCGGATGGTGTGAATTGTTTTATTGTAAACATAGAGGCAGTGGCATTTCTAGACTGCTTCAGTTGGTAATTTTTGCCGCCGCGGTCGCTCATTGGTGATGGTGCTCGGCTGCTGACCCGAAAGAAACGGGGTCGATCCCGGGTGAGGCGGTCGAATTTCAATAGATGCGAAATTATCCGCTGTGCGATGTCAGAGCACGTTAAAGAACCTCGGGTGGTAGAAATTTCCGGAGCTCTTCACTGCAGCGTCCCTCATAGCGTGAGTCGCTTTGGGCTGTTAAACGCCATAAGCCATAAACCTTGTGAGATTGGTTCAGCCAGCACTAAACAATACCGTTAAACCATCATAAACCATAATCCCATTGGTAATTTTCTGCTAGAGCACGCGTGTTCAGTTATTCGCCTGGAAAGTTTCCACTTCGCATTTTTACGCATGCAAGGGGATATCAGTCGATGCGAAGCTGTTCTCTAAAGTGTTAAGCAGCAGTAGGATCGGGTACTTCTATAATTTCGATAGTCTAAAGCTAGAACAAAATAGTTACAGGCCACACCGGTCGCTATGCGCCATCGGGAGACGAAACGCGGCGTCACGCTAGTACCAATTGCATGCCGAGATCACAGCCTTGACAGTGCACTTACGCGGAACCTGCTAAAGTTTGGTGCCAAATATCTCGAAACACACGCGCGCTAGGAGAATTCTATCAAAACATTTGTGCAGGAATACGACTATCTCTGAGCTTCAAATATAAATATATTCACTAATCAATTTTAATTGATTAGATAGCTCACGGCGACAATTATTATCGCACTTTGTGTCAACCTGGCCGCATAACTGATGTGCCGACACAGATTTCGCGCATACTCAGTACATAATTTTAAGAAATATGTGAAGCCTAATTTTCATTCCCCTGTACGCTTGACGTCGTCCTATAGTGTATTTAGGAAGCATATTGTTACGTGACGGCAAGCCGATGAAGAGATGACTATTCTAGTCCGTGACACCATCACAAATGAGGAAACGTATAAGGAAACACTCTGTAGTATACTTACACTGGTGCAGGTCTCTTATGTTCAGGCTAGTGCACACCTTGTATGACGTGCGGAATTCGATATAGGAATGAATACCATTAAGCATGAACCAGTTGGAGATATAGGTATTACGTTTCTCCGATGTTTCCGCCTTCGGTGCCGTGGCAGCAATGAAACTGTGTAAAAACATCAATCAACTAACTGCACCTGCCAATGAGAGGTACCGAACGAAATTTTTCGAACTGCCAGAAAAATCACCCAAAGTGATAAAACGGCTAAGCTAGTCATTCCTGCTAGCCATGTCCAAGATACAATTACGGCCCGAGAAAAAAAAATTGTTGACGCCGGTAGCTTAGCTCGCGAACCCTCCTGAAGGGGGAGGTTCCCTCACGTTTCGAGTTTGAGATGGTCAAGAAATCACTGTATAATTTTTATATA
Organism: Amblyomma americanum; assembly: GCA_030143305.2. Lineage (NCBI taxonomy): Eukaryota > Metazoa > Arthropoda > Arachnida > Ixodida > Ixodidae > Amblyomma > Amblyomma americanum. The sequence goes on along the minus strand of JARKHS020026452.1, from coordinate 115,749 downwards.
GACCTCTTACGGCGTTTTCTTAAAGACATACTGAGCCTCTGGAGAAGCTTCCACGCTAGTTATTTTCCCGTTACACTGTTAAGTGGTATTTGTAGGACTGCCCTGCTACTTGCCCATTAGACATCGTTGAGAAATGGAACTAAGAGGCAAGTCAATAAAATTGAGGCAAAATTTGTGGTATTTTTCAGAAATTTTCTTTTCTTTCTATCTTAGGCGGGTGGAGTTATTTGCTATTTTTACACAGCTTGATCTTAAAGATAGCATTGCAGCGCAGAAATTACGGAAGAAATGTACTGTTTTTAAAGTTTAACCGGTACTCTTTCAATGGCGTTCACTGACTGTTAAGAACCTCACAAAGTGCGAAAGGGTCCGACTATAATGGAAAAGCAGAAGGTTAATTTTGTTATCAAAATTTACTGCATTTAGGTTCCTATGCGTATCGTAAAATTTGCTGAATACGATTGTAAATTTATGTCGTCCACACAGTGCTCACAAGAAATCTAAAATAGCGTTTCAGAAAACACCTAAAAAAGGATTTTTGAATTTCGACCCGGCTTCTCCATAAATATAACACATGCTTTGGCGGACATAAAAAACAAGTTAATAACTTTTAAGATTGTTACCCAATTTTTAATAGTTAACTTCTAACTACTAAATATGGGCGCCTATTTGCAATTAGATAAGTAGCCGGACGTTTCTAACAGCTTTTTCACGTTTTAAAATATGTGCATAACGGGAACTCTAAGATTTCTACGAATTTTTCATAGTTAACTTTTCAACTACTAAAACGAGGCGCCTGTTTGCAATTAGAGATATGCAGCCGGCCGTTCCAGACAGGCATTTCGGGTTTTAGAATCACGAAAACGGGATTATGCGCAGCGTATTAGAAATGACCGCGTGCAAAGGAACGCCACCCAATTCACGCCATTTCATGGCACATGTGCCACGTAACCTCCTCTCTTTCGTGCAGGCTGTAGCAGCGAGTAGCGCAACAACAGCAGCCGAGGCGGGACAGACAAGGTAACGTGGCACTTGTGCCATGGAGTGATCTGCGAACAGGGAGCGTTGATTCGGGTGCCATATTTTCAAAGCCGGGCGTCTTTTTTGCGGAAGATGGCGAAAATGTGCTGAGCCACACCGCCAAGGGTGTTCAGGATTTACAAAATTCTAAAAACTGATATAGATATTTCTGACGGCCAGCTACACATCTGCAATTGCAAACAGGAGCTGAGCTGCAATACAGAAAAATGTAATTCTCAGAAATTAGTCAACTATCCTAGTACGTAACACCGGTCACTTGCTTCTTATTCTCCGCCAAATGAAACTCTTGTTACGCTTAGTTGGACCATCATGAAAATAATATGAAGACGGCGCAACCAACAAAAATAGAGAAGACACACAATGAACAGGTTGACAGGCCTTCAGGTTAACACACAAAACGGCAGGTGGGGAAGGTGCAAAGAAGAAAAAGGCACAGTCTTGAATGAACAAGCTCACGTAAAACTCTTTTTTTTTTACTTGAGCACATAACCTGCTATTACGCGCGTCAATCTGAAGGCGCTTGCCCTGTCGTTCGTGTGTTTTTTTCCGTGACGTTTGGTCGCGCTGTTTTCACATTAGATCCGGCAACACTATATGAAATATAGCACCATATGCTGGAGGAGACATTTTCATATTTAAAAAACGCTATTTTGGGAAATTAGTGGCGGTCTTTCATGAAGGTTTCCGTATATAAATCACAGTTTCAGGTATATGGATAGACATTTCTTGCAAAGCGTTCCCACCTACTGAGGGATTCCGCTCTGGCAGCCAGACCAAGAGTGTGCTTTGGAATCACTGGGGAATAGCTCTGAAAAATAAGCTGCGGAATTGATGGTTTTGTGGCTCGAATATTCCAGAGCATCGTGTGCGAAGTGCGCCATGTAGGCATTGGTATGCAGCAGTAGTTGCGTTGCTGAGGTTTTCGTGTCGCCTTCCTTTATGGCGTCTGGTGCAACAGAGCCTTGCCAGTGTGTTTTGGCAGGTGCTATGGAGTTATTACAAACCCAATGACACCGTAAATATATACCGCTATAGCCTTTTCTGCAGAGATCGCATTGAATTCACTGCAGAGCTCACAAGGGCATCAACTCTTGACGAGATAGTGGTGGTTTACCCACTTTTTGTCATCCAGATCTTATGTCTCTTCCTCGTGGCTAGCATTTGCAAGTAATACCGTGCTCTGCTTTTCTTCATAGTAAACTTGAACCACAGGATACCTTGCTAATAAACTTCGGTATGCACATTTGTTTCCATTTTTGTTTAATTATTCCTTAAAGGTCATTTGGCATTACAGAAAAGAGATAACACTTCAAGAAAAAACAGGAAACTCAGCAGAAAGACAGAATAAAAGTTGTTAGGCTTCTACGAGTTTCGGTATATGAATAACCGTTCTAGGTATATGGACTGAAATTTTTTGCAAAACGGTCCCAGCTAGTACGGGAATCTGTTTTGGCAGACAGATTAAGAATGTGGCTTGGAGTCACTGGACAAAGGCTGCAAAAAATATGCTGCGGAGGTAATGGCCTTTAGCTGGACATCATGTTACCGGCTGGACTAGCTGTCCTCAGACTGCTGTTGGCTCTGCTCCCGTTAAGAAACTTCTCCGAATAAACCCCACTGCATCGTGTGCAAAGCGCGTCACGTATCGACGCAGTGTTAGCACAATTTTGGAAATTTGATATTATTAATTGCGGCTTTGAGTCAAAAACTGTGGTTCCAATCCTGTGATGAGTGGAACAAGACTCTGGGAGGTCCAATCAGTAAGGCAAGAAATATATGCGACTTTTAGGGAGCGGTTAATGCGGACAGACGAAAAGAACACGTTAAAGAGTGGTTCATGGCGTAGTTGGGTGTTCCGGAAGTATATTTTGTGAAATAGGCAGCGAAGACGAAAATAACAGTGGGAAGTATGTGACATTAGGCTTAGGTTTTGTTCCATTGTAAGGAAGACGACGGGCATACGCGCGAGCCACATGGCCATCGCCTGGTGCACGCTCCTGGCTGGACTAGCTGACCTAAGACTGCTGTTGGCTCCGCTCCCGTTAAGAAGTTTCTACGAATAAACTCCACCTTACATTTGGTGCAGGTTCCCGGCATTATCCGCTCGCCCTGGAACTCCGCAGCCGAACGCTACCCCCTACCGCGATTGCCTTCGTATGACAACCACCAGGCCGTACAAGTGAGCCCGGCCGCCATTGTCTGTGCTGGCTCTCTCCGCCAGCGAGACCCTGCTATCTTCAGCGGCACGGACGACAATGATGTTGAGGACTGGCTCACATCGTATGAGCGGGTGAGCGCATACAACAAGTGGGACGCTGAAACCAAACTGAACAATGTGATTTTCTATCTCACGGGCGTGGCCACGGGCGTGTTTGTGCTAGTCCGTCTTGTGTCCCGTTCGTGTTGCGCTGAGAGCGAAAATGAACACTTACCAACTCGCCCAAATTTCCGCCTTGCTGGGCGTGGCCAATCTCTGGTATCGAAACCACGGGGCGGACATTACATCATGGTCCGTTTTAAATGGAAACTTCTCAGAAGTATTCGGCTGTCCGGCTGTGCGAAAACTCCGTGCCGAACAACGCTTGCCTGTGCGGTCGCAGCAGGTCAGAGAGAACTTCACGACTTACTTCGAGGATGTCGTTGATCTGTGCAAGAGGGTGAACGCACAGATGTCCGAAGCCTACAAGATCAGGCATATTCTCAAGGGCATAGATTATGACGCCTTTCAGATGTTGGCGCGAGACCTGCGCACCGTCGCGGAAGCCGTCACCTTATGTCAGAGCTTTGACGAACTACACAAGGAGGGGGCTGTGACACGCGAACACACCATGAACGTCGATTCGCTTGCTGGCCTGAACGAGACCAGTAATCGCTCCTGCCGCACATCAAGAGCTTCATCTGTGTAGAAGTTGCTCGCCAGCTCTCGCTTATTTCACGCCATCAAGAGCTGTCACCACAAATAACTCCGAATATGCGGCACATCATTAAGAACAGGTCACTGAGGCTCTTCCGCAAGCCCCTCAGCCCACACCTCACGCGGCTCCGCTGACATACGCGGACGTTGTTGCGCGACATTGCCCACCTACCTATGATCCGCCTCCTGGTCCCGTCCGAGAGCCCGCTGCTTTTATCCCGCCGCCTGCTCATCTGCGAACCTCCGGGGACACGCCTGATAATAATCGGCCGCCTGCTCAACTGGCAAACTCCTGACGCACGCCTGACAACCGCCAGATCTGCTACTTCTGCGGCTTGCCAGGTCATGTGGCGCGGCTTTGCCGTCGACGCATGAACATCTCACGAACACCTCCTGAACTTTCCGGTTACTGGTCCCAACGTCAGTACTCACCTCCTGCTGAGCCGCGCCTAAGCCGTTCTCTGTTTCCTGAGCGCACCGCCTTCTCTGGACGCCGCTCGCCTTCTCCACGTTGGCGCTCCATCTCTGATTCGAAGGCGTCCCTCGACCACTCAAGAGGAAAACTAGCTGCCGCACTTTCTTAGGCGAGAACTGCGTAGTCGTCAAAATTTTGAAAGGCCTCGTTTGTCTGCCGCTAAGTTTTTGTGCAAGTTTTGTGCAGGAGCGTGCACTAGGCGATGGCCATGCAGGTCGCGCGTATGACCGTCTTCTTCCTTACACATGGCGAATGTACTGGCTGTAAAATTGTAGTTTTGAAGCCTGAGTCGAGTGTAATGCTTCTAAAGAAGGTCGACTGAGTTTGCTTGACACAGCTCGGGTCCCATATTCAGGAGACGTACTTAAGTTTAGTCCGGACGGATGTGTTATAAAGAAGCAACTTTAGTAGCCAATATAGTGACAGAAAGGGCTTTTCCAATGAATTTGATTCCAAGAAAGTTAGGTGGTGGATGAGTTTAAGAAGTTTGCAGCAATAATCTAGCCGCAGCTGATACAGTGCACGGTTATTTGGAGAAATATGCGAGAGGCCTTTGTCCTGCAGTGGGTGTATAAGTCTGATGATGATGCTGAACATTATTCTTAACAAAAGCTGCTTTTTCAGTGACGCTACTAACGAAGAACTGGTTCCGTACAAACCACCATAAACACGCTGGCACTTGCCGGTGTTATTACTTCTATACTGAGAAATTCAATAGTACACAACGAAAGATATTTTTCAGTTTCAGCCATCGCCACTGAAAGGTTCAGCGCTGCGTGCAGTCGTACTGTTTGAGAGAGTAAAAAGACACGTTACTCACGATCTTTACTTGTAATTGTGCGCGTGATTGAACTAATCACGCGCACAACCTGTACACATTTCTTATTGTGTAAATAGTTTGTATATACTACATCTCCCTCTATCCTCTCTTCCTGTCCCCTCACCTCTTTCATTTCACTTCTCCATTCAGCCTGCTATCCTTTATTTCCGCTGTCCCAGCTCAGGTGCTTTAATATCGATGGCAGAAGCCGGGGCTAGCAAAAATATTTTCCTTCCTTTTTACTATTATTTTAATAAAAAACCCACTACCATCACCACTTGTAATTATGAAGCAGTATATTTGAAACGTTACAAAACTTCACTCGTTATGTTCATAACGGTTTGCTTTTTCTTGTATAACTTTGACATCACGGGCGGGGATGGCTATAACGAAATTACCTTGTTAACCTAAATAATAGACCCCAATCAACCCCAAGTAAACAGTGAGCGGACAAGCGTTTATCACTTTTGTAAATTTAGAAACCTGGTAGTTCACAAATTCCTGAAAATGGACGCTCAGTGCGCTTCGCACAATTGACCCCTGTGGAAAGATGGAGACATCAAATATCCTTTGCTCGTCAGTTTTATTTCCAGTGATGCTCAAGATATTACTAAACATAATTCAGCATGTGCACATTCCCAATAGTGGAAAAAAGTTTATGATAGAATTGTTTATATTATGTAGTTGTGGTTTAGGTTTCGGCAACAGAAAGAAGGTTCCGGCTTACACGTCGGCTTTTTATCTAATGGGGTGTATAAAATGTGCAGCAATGTAATTCTTACCCTATCATTCTGCTTTCTTCGAACTCCTGCCCTAGACTGCCTCAAAAAAAGGAATGACTACAAGTACAGAAACACTTATAGTAATAGCGTTTTTATGTGCCTCGCTGCATATCAACCATATGTTATATTTCGCAGCCAGCGCTCGACAGCAGAACTCGAGTCCTAAAGCACATGAGAGGACGAATTCAAAAAAGAAATTCTTATCTCAGCGTGGTTGAATTACAAGTAATAAATAGTATTGAGAAATGACTTGCGCGTTATATAAATAAATGATCTGATTCGTTGCTCGCACTAGACAGCAACAGCGGCGATAGCCGAGGAGCTACACGCCAGTTTCGACGATATTATCCGCGCAGACTTACAAACAATGACTCTACCAGAGCACGCACTCCTACAGTATGCCAAATTGATTGCCGCTCTGAATAGGCTTATGTTCACTCAAACGCGTTGGTCAATTAATAATATGAAGTTTCTTTTTATTGCAAATACGAAGTCAAACAATGTCACACTTCGCAAATCGAATATCGCCACCGCGGCAGCAGAATCTTCCAGGACGTTCGGTTGCTGAGTCCGTGGACGCGAGTTGAAATTGGGATGAAATTCTGCCCTATGAAGAATATTCTTCTGACCATAAAGAGAAGAATAAAAATTTGATGGACACTTAATCGCCGCCTATAGGGGCAGAACCCGATAGCGTTAATGGAATAGCGTCATTGGCCCATTTTGCTCGCGCGGACACCCACACTGTTTACAAGCTATGCAAAAGACCAGACGACGTGCATATAAAGAGGCACTGTAAACAGGCCGCACGAATGGCCGTGCGTTACCTAGCAGTAGTGTGCCCGACTCTCAGCCGTAGAGTCAGGGGTACTATTCCCGACAAATTACTACGGTTTCGTGTTCAGTGCATTTCATTTACTTCATACAGTTGCATGCCGGTTATTGTTTGAGAAGTCGCGAACTTCTTATCACCAGTATTAAAATATTTTATTGTTTCCATGGCTCCACGTGTGACGTCACTACCTTTTGACCAATCCGGCTTTTCCGCACGCACCGACGACGACGTCAACTATACTCCGGGTTCTCTGATGAACGGGACCCTCAACGCCGTTGTTAAGGATTGCGCCAAATGTTCCTCCTTTGCAAGTGAACGCCTGTGTGTGACCCTCATCGTGAGCTAAACATGCCGTGCCAGGTACCTCGCCTTCTGCCTGCGAAAGGGACTCATACCCGAAAAAGTAAGCGCTGTGTTCGCCATCCTCACACCAAGAGTGGGCCTTTTGAAATGCATGTGCAGGTACATAAGATCGCAACATTGGCACCAAGTGAGCAGGTTTCAATATTTTTGGAGCAGGCTTTTCAATGCCTTCGACACAGTCTAGTTAGCTGAAATGAAGCAACGCTCTGCTAGAAGATTTGCCTCTACGAGAACAACGAGCAAGATCAGTGGATCAAGAGGCTTTGTGGTCCCAAGAGATGCTGCGCTACCTGTAGAAGTTACATGCATACTTAGAAAGTGTCCATAGTACAGTAACGACCCTTCGATACCGGTTCATGATCTACTGCCGCTTAACCGGCGTGTTTCTTGCAAGCCGCCACCTCGAAGGTGTAGAGGTTGTTATAAGAACGGTGAGCACAAAATACACAGAGCACACCACGGACACGACCAGAAATGTCGTTTCCTTCTTCGAGAAAAACAATATGCGGTTGCTACAGCCTGATTCGTTGTCTTACGAGAATTCACCGAAAAGGCGAATCACGGGATCGCTAGGAACATTGTATGTGTAAAACACAGCGTCGGAAGAATGAAGAGTAGGGCGGCAGCACTGTGCAGGCAACTTTAACTGTATAGGATTGCAAGTTCAATAATTGATTATAGGAAGAAAGCGCAGTTTGCTTTCTTCGCAGCAAAAGCTCACAAAGTCTCAGTGCCGTTAACAGTTGTCAGTGAAAAGTGTGCGTGGCAATTCCTAATAAGCCAGTTATGACCTTTTCGCCACAAAAAGAAAACTGTCATAATGTTGTACGTTTCTCGGATTCCAATGCGCCTATTGGCTACTCCTTTTTTGTTGATATAGAGGATTTGTTGCAGCCAGTGCAAGGTGAAAGTGTGTTCATAGCCGTCAGAGAATGTATTGAAAGGAATGGCGAAATAGGATTTAAAATTTCAAGCTGCTTTGCCAGCGGATTGCTTAATTTCTTTGCTCGAGTTTTATTGCACGCCGCTGTTATCTCTCTTAACGACGACGCTTATATTCAACTACAATTTATTTGGATTGGCTCCTACGTGAATCTGACACTATATAATGTATTCTTAGCTGCTATTGGCCGCTCCCTGACTTATGAGCTTCCAAACAAGGTTACCTAAAGATGTCAGATTAGTGGACGATTTTTAATTATTTCATTTAAACATAACATATTGACTGGTACTTAATCAGTGAATGTAATTTATACCTTTTACACATTATGGGAAGGGTGTGACGTTCCCGCACGAACATCCAACTAATCGTCCGTTGCAGTTTTCAGATCTTAAACTGCAATTTTGCTTGCATGATATCTGCTGGAACTATGCTGCACGAGCATAGAAAAAAGCTTCTTTCATATGATTCAGCGCATTCGAAGATAGTGAAGACAGCTATAGCCAGCTCGGGCCTAGAACCTTCTCTAACGAAGTCATGCCCTTATGAAATACGCACCAGCTTTCAGAATCTGAATAACAGGTTGTTATCAGGCGGCTTCCACCGGATGTTATTTCAGCTGTGGCTGAGAACCTTCTGCAGAAGGTAAAGAATACCCCGCTAATTGCAATAAGCGCATTCTCAGAACACAACGCACTGTTATGTCGTATTTACACAGGCTCACACACAACACGAAAAAAGTGATAAAGAGGTATGGTGTCCGTATGGTTTTTTCAACGCCACGAAAACTCGCCGTATTGTGCCCGACGATCAGTAGCGAAGGAGGTCGACGAAGCCGATGCAGCATAAAACATGCCGAAGCATACCTGAAACCTGCTAAGGGCCTGGTATATCAAATCCGCTCATAAGTGGACGTGTTCATGTTGGCCAGATAGGACGCTGCGTGAATGAACGCACAGAAGAGTATGCGCGGAAATTCGGAATAGGGAAGGAGCGAACTTCCCCCTCATTGCATTTCATGCAAAGGTTGTGAGGCACAGCAGTAGGGGATTAGGATTGTAGGTAAGAGCAAACACAAAGTAGCCAGTGAGCTTCTAGAAGCGTATACTACATCAAGGTAAAGGGTGCACGATGAAATCATTAGTGACACTTTTGTTACCCTATATAATGCGGAAAAAACTTCCTGCCCGGACTCTGTTCATTTGCCATCTCACCCCCTCCCCCCCTCATTTTTGGGCATGTCTGTACGCTGTGTATATAAGCAGTACAGAACCTGTTGCTAGCTTGCGCACTTTCCGTCTGCAGAGTTTTCATGCGTTCGTCAATTCCGTGTTCGCAACTCGTTCTTAAGAATACCCATGCACGAACTCGCTCCCCGAGTAGCTGTTGAAAATAACCTTAACGCTGGCGCGTTAAAATTCAGCCCACTGCAGCCATGTTTCATTGAACGTGAAGTCTGAAAGCAGCGCTTCTGTTGGGCGATGTCCGTGCAGATAAAGAAACTCAGTTGGTTAAAAGGATTAGGGTCCTCTACTGCGGCACACTTTCTTCCCTCCACTCTTTCAGTCCATTGCATTACCACGTGGCGGAGGTGGCCATCAAGACAGAGAAAATGCAGAGACTTTCTTCACAAGCAGTTCGATTTTTGCACAATTTTCATTCCGCTTCTGTTGCTAAGACCGGATATGGGCTCTCGAACACAGCCACGTACTTTGTGTTTCCTGTCTCATAATGACTGTCGCGGTCGAACAGTTTTAGAAAGTCTATTCCTAGGGAGCAGAAGCGTAAGTGTAAGCGACAGCTTGTAGCCTCTGCGTGATAGTGCAGAGCGCGCACTGCTAGCGCTGACGTCGCGATAGGAGAAAGGCCTATTCCCGTTTTAAGGGCACATGCAAGCGCAGGTGGATTACCGCAAACGTAACATTTGTTGTCGATGAATGTGCGGGCAGGCCGTTGGATACTGTACCAGGGAGCGCTTAAGCGGGTCGCGTCCCGGCCGTGTGCTTCGGGCGTCCAACCAGTGCCACGCGCATAAACAAGACCCGAACAGTAATCTGGTGACGTGGGCCAGGTGGTCAGCCGTGTCACAAGAGAACTGCGCCTATAGAGGACAATGTAGCTTTCCAATAATGTGCTGTCTCATTTCATGGATGTACACTTTACTTTTCAGTGTTTCTTCGTAGAAAACCGTTTTCCTCCGACACTTTTGTTATAATAGACAAATGAGTGCCCCGCAAATACTTCGATGCCGCGTTTCGTGTCTTTGGCCGTAACGCCTGACCACGAGCGATTGACGCCATCTGCCATTAGGCCGTTTCACACTCAGAGAGAGCAGCGCTGTGTTTTGTGTGAGTGAATGATTACGAAAGCTTAGAAATGACGTGAAAAATGCGGCCTCCTGCATTGACTGTCCTCTGGTGAGCATATACGAACTCCCCTTTCCATGCATGTAACATCCGTGCGATATAAACAATGAGTTGAAAATAAAAATAGCCTCACTGGGGTATAATAGAAAGTTGGACGAATTGGTATGTATTTATTTTGGGTGCAAGTAACATTTCCGAAAACGTGTCATATTTTTTAGTGTTATTCGTCTTTTTTTTGTGTTTCTTGGTTCTCTTGCTTCGTGGTTGGCTTCGTCGTGTTTTTTGGTTCGGAGTTTAGTGGAAGGCCCCGCAATAATTTCGACCCCCTGGGAATCTTTAACGTTCACTGACATTAAACGGCACATGGCGGCCTTTTGCACTTCGCCTCCTTTGAAATGCGGCCGCCATAATCTGGGTGAAAGCCGTGTATACTCCGGCTTAGTAACGGAGCACCGTAACCACTGGGCCACCGGAGAGGATAAAGGAAGAATGAGCTTCACCGGAAGGCGATGCCTAGAAGAGAGAGCAGTTTTTTATTTTTGTGGTACCTATCCTGTAATGTATTTCAGGATTTCACCCACTCTCGATAGAACAAGTAGCCTAAAGTTCCGACGGCGCAACTGTTAATCGCCCATCTGCCGTCTGTTGTTGGCGTTGCATTAGTATTGTGACTGCGTCACACATGACACAACGGAATGAAGAGCACGCACCTTAGGAGCGCACTATCCTAAGTTCTCATGCCGAAGCCACGTGAAAAGTGCGCTGCGAAAAAAGTACTGCGGCGTGGACGACTTCTCGAAGTTCTGGATAGGAGCGCCTTCCGGTGCATTAGCAATGCCTACGCAAATGGGGTGTAGGGGCTCCTCAATAAGTCATACATTACGGCGTTAGGGGGACTGTTTCTTTGGCCAACATTGGTAGAATCGCTTTGGAATGAAAATGTCAAGACAGATTCGACTTCTTCCTCAATGATGGCTCCTCATGAGTCAAACAGTCTTGTTTCTCGAAAGGATAAATAAATGAGAAACATCAATGAAGAATTCATTGCCTGGCGTTTTCAAAACCGCTGGAGTCGAAATGGAGCACAATACTTTCGACGAGCGGTTTTGAGAGAATTTAAAACCAATGGCAATGCCGCTTAACAAGTCAGGGGTAAAATTAGAAGCAAAATAGTTTTGATTTAGCAAGGCCTGATGACTTCCACGCTGCTTGCTTAGAAAACAAGGCACAAAAATTTCGCACTGATTTTCGCTGAAGATTTTCCTGATAAAGCTGCACCATTTTAGATCGCAGCTTTTAAGCTCCCGTTCGTGGGTTGAGCCGCGTCGCCGCCGTCGATGTAAAAAAGCCAAAGCATAATTCGCCAAGGCGAATGGGCGTCTAAACCCAGACTCGGTCTCCTGGCTTGTATTCCGCGTTGACTCTTCGAAGGTTGTAGCGTCTTGTGTCGGTATGATCGGTAATGGGGCAAGCCTTCGAGCTTCTACGCGCTCAATATAGGCGGCGATGTCGACGCTGTCTTCTTCGGTAACGCTGGGCAGCATGGCGTCTAGCGTGGTCGTGGCCTCCCTGCTGTGGACGAGCCTGAACTTCATCTGTGTTGTCTCGTGCACTGCGGTGTTGTAGGAGAGACGATGTAAGGCAGATTGACGTCCCAGGTATCTTGTTCGGCATCGATACACCTGACGAGCACGTCAATGGTGGTTTTGTTCTGGCGCTCCGTCAGTCATTTGGTCTGCGGATGGTGTGCAGTCGGTATTGTCGTCCGGCGGCGGTGCATCTACAGGGGATCGTGACTGCCCCTGCTTCCATCCAGACTAGTAAACGATGGTGACGTCAAACTCTAGGAGGCGTACAACGAGGCGGTGAGTGCTCCTTCAAAGTGGCAAGCAGGCAGAGAGCTTGGTGATCGCTGACCACATTTAACGGCCATCCGTATACGTAGGGGCGGAATTTCTTCGAAATTCCGATGACGGAAAGGCACTGCTAAGTTGTCGAATAGATAGCCTCGGCCTTGAACATGGAACGGCTAGCATATGCCATTGCTTTCTCCAATCCGTCGGTTTTCTGAACGATGACTGCACCTGTCCCGTGCTGCTTGCGCTGGTAGGAATTTCAGACTAGGCAGTTTGATCAAACTGTACGCAGAATTTTGGAGACTATAAACGACACTGGAATTCCTTGAAGGGTTCCGCTTGTGGCGCTTCCCTTTTAAATGACGCCTCTGCTTTCGTTAATTGGGTTACATTTCTGGTGATGCGTGAAACGCTTTTGACAAATCGTCGGTAAAACGCGCACTGTCAAAGGAATCTGCGCACAAGATTTTTATCAGCCGGCAGTGGATATTGTGCGATAGCAGCGGCTTTCTGCGGGTCTGGGCGTACTCCCTCCTTGCTAACGATGCAGATCAAAAACAGCACCACTTCGTAGGCGAAGTGGCATTCCTCTGTTTTTAGGGTTAGACCGGACGACTAGTACTGTTCGAAGCCTTTTTAGGTGCTCTTCAAAGTTCGAGGGGAATATAACGACGTCATCTAAACATACTAGACAAATATGCCAATTCAGGCCTGCCAGCTCCGCATCCATTACTCGCTGAAATGTCTCTGGTACGGAGCAGAGACCAAATTGCATCACCTTAAACTCGAAGCGTCTATCCAGAGTAATGAATGGCGTCTTCTCGCGATACCTTTTACTGACCTCAACATGCAAGTCGCCGCTCTTGAGGTCCATGGATAAGAAATACTTGGCGTTGTAGTGCCGGTCAAGTGTGCTGTCGATGCGGGGTAGGGGGTAGATGCCCTTGTTCGTTATGTTGTTCAAGTGGCGTTAATCTACGCATAAGCGCTAACGACCGGAGGCGCCCAGGGTCTCTTCGATGGCTGAATGACGTTGTCAGAAGAATTTCTTCCACTTCGTCCAGGATGGCTTATAGTTCTCGCGGTGACACACCGCCGGGGCTTTGCGGAGAACTCGGGTGTTCTGGTCGGTTATAATGCAATGCTTAACAATCGGCGTTTGTCGGACCTTCGGCGATGGCGAGACGCACTCGCTATAGTTTCGAAGCAGATTGAAGATCTGGTCTTGTCGGTTCCGAGGCAGGGCTGGGCTTATGTCGAAGACGTCCTTGTGATCTTCCTTACGTGACTCTTCTGGGACTCGATCGGGGACGGCCTCGTGATTCTCGTACAAGGTTTGAATTGGGTCATTCAGTAAGAAAATGACGTACGTAGTTTTCATTCGTTGTCCCACCCCTTGAACATCACCACACGCTCAAGCTGGTCCATTTATTCCTCGACGTCTTCCTGAGGTACACCACTGAATACAGGAGGATCACGTGGTTACTGAAGAACCAGCGGTGATGATGCAGCGTTGCTCACCATATTCAGGAGCGTTGCAGGTCCACGTTTCCCGCACCTCTAGCAGATGTCACATAGTGGTGACTGCAGTCCGGCATGCAGGAAGATACCGAAAGGGGCATCAAAACTAAGCTCTTTATTATGATGACTTGTGCTTACAATGAACTAAATGACTCGGCGGTGGCGTACCAACAAGAGTGCTCGTCGTCGAACAGAATGCCCGCCGCTGTCGGCCATGCTAAATTTAAAGCTGACAGTGAACTTTCGAGATACACTATGCGAAGGTACCACAACAGTCTGGAACACTGTAGAATAGGCTTCTCCTGGAGTCGATCAATCGAGATAGCTTTGGTCGCGTCTTTCATCACAAACAAAGCGATAAAGCTGCTTGCCAGCAGCTTTGAAGAATCCACAAACTGCAAAGATACCCGGCAATAGTTGATGTTCTGGGCGATTTTTGATTTTTATCTCTTCCTTGTAGGGTGAAGATTAAGGCCATTTCCGACGGTTGGTCTTATCTACACTTGAACAAGTTGCGTTGTCAATGGGCGATCGCATGGCGAAGAAGAGGCGGAAAGAATACCCGCAAGAAAGAAAAGAATTTGCAGCGTCTTCATCGACGAATTGCTACAGGCGGCGGTTAGCAGACGTTAACAAAGCTGATGGAATGAACAACAACACTAAAATAGCTTTTGCAGCCTCCGGAGCATTTGCCGGAGGATCGCTATATTCATAAGGAATTTTTGAAGGCTATATGCATGAATATGACGTAAGCGCTTGTAGTGCTGTCGAAAGGGTAGTGAATTTAAAGAAGCAGGAAACTATATGCTGGCAGCTTTTTCCGCGGCGGCTGTAGCACACCAGAAAAAATGAAATGTGATATGTGCAAAAGAAGCTCGAAAAAATAACAGGTAAAATAGCAAGAAAGAGTGACAAATGCAAGGGCTTGATTTTATCACGGTCAGCCTTTTTAAACCCGATATCGGATAAGCAGGCATGCTTAATATGAGAATGTCAACTCCTCACCTGTACAGCTGGTGTACGTGAGAATGTCGATAGGTGTCGTTCATCCACTCACTAATGGCGCACAACGTTTCTGCACTGTGCAGCCGAGGGTAATCTACGCATGAGTTACGAAGGCTGCAGGAGGAAATATACTAGCTGTTTGCCCACGCGCAGCCGCCATGGCTTTGTAAGGGTGGTTCACAAGAACCCCTTATTGCGTGTGCCCCAATTCTCTGTCATGCAGCCCGCGTCTTTCCTGCACACGCTGCATGTTTTGCCACTCCGAAGCCCGCGCTTCGCTCTTTTATATAAGACTTGAAAGAGTAAACCCCATCCGAACGGACAGCTAATCACAGCTACTATCTTTAACAATTACTTTAAATCTGTGTTTACACTTGATGATGGCTCCACCCATGCAATTGAATCCCAGATTATTGGCAACAACAATACTCTTGAGGAAAAAACAAAAACTGAAGAAGGAATATTTGCCTTACTTCTCAGTATTAACACGTATCTAGAAATCGACAGGACCAGACAATATAGCGATGCAGTCCTGAAACGTTACGCTAAATGAATTTCTAAACACCTGCTGGTTTTATATAATAAATCAATGGAAACTGCAGAACTACCAGAAATTTGAAAAACAGTAAGGTAGTTCCGATACATAAATCAAGAGGCCTATACAATGTTTCCAACTACCAGCCTAATTGTCTTACATGTATGGCCTGTAAAATCCCAGAACATTTATTTTGAAGCCAGATACAACGTTTGCTGAAGACCAAAAAATAATTATTCACAATCAACATGGCTTTCGAAAAGGTTTGTCGGCGACAACTCAATTACTAGAAACGGTCCATGACCTAGTTATGTCAATGGACAAAGGGGGGCGAACAGATATGATATTCCTTAATTGCTCAAAGGCCTTTGACCGAGTATCTCATTCAAAACTTTACTATAAGCTAGTTCACTTTCAAGGTAACGAGATATTCACTAATTGGTTAAAAGCCTATTTAAATGGTCGACACCAGTTTGTACAGTTTGCGAGTCGGATTTGGCAGAAGTTTTATCTGGCGTGCCACAGGGGTCAGTGCTTGCACCAATTCTTTTCCTTTTTTTTAATTATGATTTGAACGAGAATATCGAGGCAACAGCACGTATGTTCGGAGAACACTGCGTAATTTACAAAAAAATAATAGCATTGCTGACCAAATAGCCCTAAACAACTCACTGCAGTACGTATCCAAATGGTGTGAGACTGGCCCTCAACCTGGATAAAGGTGTCTGCGTGGCAGTCGCTTGAAAGAAACAGCCATTAAATTAGAGTTATGAAATCGAACAGAAGACACTCATAAAGGTAGAGCAGTTCATGTATCTTGGCGTAATTATCGCCTCGGACCTCGATTTACTTTTGGCATACATTTCACTTGTTCGCACTGTGATCGAATACAGTATTATTACCTGGCTGCCCTAAACTAAACAATATATTGATAGATTAGAAAGTGTCCAGCGTAAAGCTGTCTGATTTATTTTCAACAAATACAGTCGCCATGAATCCCCCACACTGCTTCTGCAAAATGCCGGTCTCTCTACAATCCACACACGAGCCAGATTGTTGCGAGTTAAGTAGCTGTTCCTCCTTTTGAATGATGGCACAATACTTAATAAGACTAGATATCTGCTTGAGCCTAACACGCGTGTCCCAAGAACAAAACATGAAAAACATCTCTCTGAGTACAGATGCCGTAGTTATGCGTTGAAATTTTCCTTTTTACTACATCTGACTCTTGAGCGGAATATTTCGCCTCCTGAGATTGTGAACGAGATGTACCCTGAAGCATTTCTATCAATGCTAATAAACCATTTTGAAAATTATTAACAACGCTGTCACCATGTGGGTTTTACATGTACATTTGTGTAAAAGGGAAAAAGTTCTTTTTCTTCTGTTTCATTCTTTTTAATTTTTTTTGCACTTTTTCATATGTATGCGAACCCGATCCTGTGATGGCCTCACAGCGAGGCCAACAGTATGTAATAAATAAATAAAATAGATATAAAATATTTGATATAGAGGAAATAAAGATGTGGGAATGACAAATGTGCCCATTCATAGACCACGTATTTTCTACGCAGGACCGTTTAGGGTGCAAGCGCAATACTAGGTGTTGACCCACACACAGCCTCCATGGCTCCATCAGGGTGCTGCAAGGGCCGCCCCTAATGATGGTGCCCCCACTTCCTCATCAAACACTCTCATTTTTCATGCACACGAGCGCCATGTAGGATACAGGCGCTAAAGACGTGGGAATCGCAAATATCCCCAAACCGAGTCCCTGCTCAACCGTCGCAGGTGTTGCTTAGACAAGACTGAACTGTGTGCCTCTAACGCTTCCCCACTGTGAAGCCCAATGTTTATTCTCTGTGTTTTCTACGCAGGGCCCATGTATGCTGAAGGAGGGAATACCAGCTCTCTGCCCCAACAAAACCACCGCGGCTCCCTCACGGTGCTGTACGGAGAGTCCCTTTTGGGGTTAGGCACAGTTCGCAATAGACCCTGCATCTTTGTCCGCGTGTATTTGAGGTGGGACCTAGGTGGGCTTTCCGGTTTGTTTAAGCCCCTGCATGGCCGACGAGGGGCCCACTCAGGAAAATGGCTAGCTCAAGTGTTTTGCCAGCAGTGCACCCACGTCGGACCTATGTATGTTTATTTCAGGCAGCCACCAGACCTCACTGCCCATGCGCGACCCGTATGGGCTCGCCACCTTGTGGTACTGGGGTGAAATATTGGCACAGGCGCAGCCAAAAGAGCTCCAGCAAGCAGAATGCAGCCCAAGCAGCCACTTCGTCCTGTTCGTTGTACAAGTCTACGGCCCTGATAAAATTAGGTATAAAGCTGCGGCTCTCGAGATTAAAAAGCTCTTATTTAAATGAAAGCGTGTCGAGCCACAATGAAGGCTCATTGAAAGAGTTAGTGTAATACATTTGGAACGTGTCAAAGAGCGTCAGTCAGCTTTGCCAACGTCAATTAAAAGCTCTCTACATGCTCGCTTTCCGATAAAATTTTCTTAATATATACGCCCAGAAATTTAAGGCAGGATGTTGTTTGCATGCTTTAAGTGCAAGAGCTTAAAGTTGCTTAAATTTGGATCCGCTGATGAACCGCTTAAAGAAGAAACAACTTATTTTGTTTTGTTTCTTTTATTTCTGTCTCATTGCAGGATATCCATTCATGCAGTCCTTGAGACCAGAAGGTTGTGGTTCTTTTTATATCTGGGAACTAAGAACATAGAAGAAAGCAAGTATCATACGCGCATAGTAATATCTGTTGTGTTGGTTGAAAGTAAATTTCATATATCAATAATAAAGGGGAAGTAAAAATGCTCCCAATATTCAACCTTTCAGGACTTTTGTCCGTATTGTGCTATGACTGTAGATACAATCGCCTATAACCTTTTACTGATAGCGATTAGACAGTACAGAATAAATGGACGACTGGAACCAGGAGTACGAAAGCACGGATCGCCACAACTTGCCCGGCCGCAATTATATTTTTGTCAGGAGGGACAGGCCGCCAATCGTGAAGAAACCACAAGACTTCTCTTGCATCCTAGATACCTAACAGAACAACAGGCCCTATCAATTTTTTAGAGAGTCAAAAATAAAAAAGGTCACTTCTTTGATTAATCTTAGGCCTGGAGTTTTTCTGGGGATGCGGCGGTACAGTCGAGAGGCACAATGTTCTAAACGTTCCTTAATTAACGACATGTTTATTACCTCGTGTAAATTTTATCTTAAGGGGCATGTTTTATGTGCAAAATTGTGCGCTTCCTCGAAAGCGTCTACAAAAGAACAGAAGTACTTTAAAAAATTGCAGTGGGAGCGGCGAGGCGTAAAAAATTTTTGTGCTAGGCGACATCACATCATAACACAGCGGCAGCAAGCACGCCTGACGATATCGCTCCTCCCTGCATTTTGCGACGCACTGCTGAGGTGATCCGAAGCCCAGGGGGCACGACCGGTGGTATCGCGGCTAGCTGCGCTTCATTCCGCGGACTTGCTGTTTTCTTTCGGGCGTGCCGGAACGCGATGAGTGGTTTCATTGCGCATGTAATCCAGCCTCAAAAGGAATGCATGGCGGTTGTCGTTTCTGGAAGCAACAAAAATAAAGGATCAAGTGATTTTCAACTGCTGAGTGCAAGATGTGAAATTCTTCGGCTTTTTCTTCGGCAAAATGTGAGGGCGCGGCACCTGGCCTAGCCACAACATGCCTAAGCGGATGTTACAGCTATTGCAGGTTCGTTACATGTCCAATGCTACAACTTTTAAAAGTGACAACCGCTTTTTGTTAGCCCTTCCGTGCCCTCGCAGTAACCTGAATTTTTTGGTTGACTCTTGGTCTATGGCTTTGACACTGTTGGTTTCAGGAGATGTTGAAGAAAATACTAGGCCCAAAACCGCAAAAATGTTGCAATTAATCATTGATAATCAGGCTTCATCAGATGCTAAAATAAATGCATTAAGAGCTGAAACGATCCAAATGAATGAGAAGTGCGATAAAATTACCGTTACAGTTAAAGTGATTGCCGAATTGAACACGCGAGTACAAACCCTAGAATCCCTTTTTCATCATCAGGCGGATAAGTTGGTAGAGTATTAAAATACAACCCGATCCAATGATCTCTTGGGTTTCGGTATCGATCAGAGCAAGGGTGAATCGGACAGCAACCTGAAATAAGATGTTATTCACAATATTTGAAGGAACCTTGGGAGTACAAGTGAACACGATCGGCAAAATTCACCGTATTGGCAAGAAAAAAGGCGGCAGTAATCGGCTGGTAATCATGCATTTTTATGATTCGCGAGAAAAACAGTCTGTGATGCGAACTGCGGCAAGCTGAAAAGGAGCTCGATAAGCATAAGTCAAGACTACCCTAAAGAAACTGTAGCAGTACGAAAAAAACAATGGCAAACCAGTAAAATGGAACGAGAAAACGGCAACAAGGTAAAACTGGTACATTACAAGCTTAAGATCGACAATCATATCTACATCTAGGATCGTGAAAGGAATGAACGGTGTCTGTACCGTACTGAGCAAGATAAGGTTCTTCGATTCAAAGAGAGAGGTAAGAACTGCTAGCCAGACATTGCTTCAGTCGTGAGCTTCAGACAAGGCTTCTAACACGGAAAGCGATTCTTCTCGGTCATAGCTCAGAATTCTACTAGTAAACGCCCGTAGTATAGCAAGTAAAGCAATTGATTTAGAGTATCTACAATTTTCTCAGAACCCTGATATATTGATGTTGACTGAGACATGGTTACTTAGTGCCATTAGTGACAGTAGTATTTTCCCTCCTGAATGCAAGGTTTTTAGATTCGACAGGGATTCCAGAGGTGGTGGCATGGCAATTGTTGTGAAATGCACTATAAAACCAGTCGCTTTTGATTGCAGTTTGTCTGAAACGGTCCGGTGCAATATCAGCTGTGCAAACATGTGGTATATATTGCGGTCAGATATCCCCGGGCAGCGCCGAGAGGAAACAGAAATGGGAGACGCGCGTGCTCTTGCTGCTGGGACACTGCTCCACTGCTTGCGGCCTGTGCTTAGCACTTTTTGTTCCGGAACCCATTTCTGAGGCTAGATCCAGCGATGAGCATTTCTGTTCCTCGCAGAATACCACTCCCTATTGCATACATAATCCATAGATTACGTTTAAGCGTCGCCTTCACACGCAAATACTTAACCTTAATAGGACAAGCGGACTCCCCGAGCTGTACCACATGTGGCGTACTAGAGATTATAGAACATGTTTTAGTGGCGTGTCCAGCATCTGCACGTGAAAGACTCATGCTCGCATCTGCTTTGAAGTCTATGGACACAAGGCCCCTCTCGGAGGATTTGGTCCTCGGCGCATGGCCAGATTAATTGAAAACTGTACAGGCAGCGCGAGTGCTCTCACGCTTTTCAAGCGGCATGGACCTTGCCTCGCGTTTGTGATGTTAGAAAGTGTGCCTTGTTTTTTATGTATTTTTTCATCTTCCTCCTCCCATCATCAACCTTCCACATCGTGACCCTCCTTTTTCTCCTCTTCCCGTTCTCCAGTCTAGAGTAGCAGGCCAGATATTTATTTTTGAGGCCAACCTCTCTGCCTTTCCCGTCATTAAACCCTCTCTCTTGTGAGATTTTGTGGTGGAGTGCGCTGGGTAAATCGCCCTGGAAAATATCGCACACCCCACCTAACACCGAGGACCCCGGACCTCTCCATGCTTCACTGTTTGCGGCCTGTGCCTAGCCCTTTTGGTTCCGGAACCTATTTGTGAGATTTAGTGGTGGAGTGCGCTGGGTAAATCGCCCTGGATATGTCGCACACCCCTCCTTACACAGAGGATCCCAGACATCTCCCTGTCGACACGCCAGTGCACCGGGTCAGCCGCCTAAATCTCGGACGGCCCCTGAGCATGTGCTACTGAAGACTACCTCCGCGCCTGGCTGACTGCCTCCTGAGCACAGGCCATTGAAATCTACCTCGGCACCTGCCCCTCAACCAGTCATGCAAGGCGCCGCGTAATATACCCTCCAGAACCCACGGCTATTAAAGTCCTTTCACGGGACTCAGCAGTAGGACGTGGATGATTGGCTCCACCAGTTTGAACGTGTCGCCGCACTTAACCAATAGGATGACGCCACCAAGCTGAGGAACGTTTTCTTTAGCTTGGTGGACTGTGCTCGTACGTGGTACGAAAACCGTGAGGACACTCTTCCATCATGGCCTGAGTTCCAACGTGAACTGCTCGCCGCCTACGTCAGGACTGATCGTCGGGAGCGAGCTGAACGCGCCCTGCAGTCCCGCATGAAAATGCCCAACGAAAAGGTTACCATGTACGTCGAAGACATGACGCGTGCTTTTCGACGGGCTCACCCAGCCATGTCGGAAGCCAAAAAGTTGCGCCACCTAATGCGCGGTGTTAAAGAACAGCTTTTCGCCGGCCTCGTGCGCAGCCCCCAAGCACTGTTGCCGAGTTTCTAGCGGAGGCTGTCACGATGGGAGCAGGTCCTCCGGCAGCGTTCCACCGCGGACGACCGGCCAGTCCTTGCTGCTTCTTTTACGGAGTCCCTCCCGATTTTCGACAACAATACCGCCTGCCTCCGCGACATAATCCGCGCTGTCGTACGTGACGAGCTAGAGAGGATTTGTAGTACATCGCAAAAGCTGCCAGCTCCCTTATGAGCGTTATCCGCGAAGAGGTGCAGCAAGCTATCAGGCCGCCGTTACTACGCGGCGAACCACAGCCAGTCGAGACAGACTACTACCGCCCGACATAGGCTGAGGCTCTGCGATGCCCTGCCTCAATTCCAGCGGCAGAGTTTCCCAACCATCACGAAGTCCTGCTGCCCTCCGTGCACGGTGGGGAGCCTGGTCACCTGTTTCGCCGGTGCCCATATCGACAGCTTGGCCTGCAGGATTTTTCCTCCGATGCGCCATGGCCTCGATTTGGCCAACGGCCCCATGAGAGTGAAGAGTACGTGACCCAGCAACCTCTGTAGTCCATGGTGCGGCGTCAGTACCGTTCACAGTCGCCTCGCCGATCATCGTTTTCACCGAATGCACAGAACTTCTCGCGAGCGACGGCAAGCCGCTCGCCAAGCCCTCGTTTCACGTCGCCAACGGCATCTGATCTAAAGGACCGGTTCCCACTCGACATACCCGTGCTTCTAGATAGTCACAGCATTAGCGCGTTGGCGGACACAGGTGTGGAGTTTTCAATTATGAGTGGAAAAAAGGCAGCTCTTCTGAAGAAAGTTACAACTCCTTGCTCTGGCGTGCAAATCCGGACAGCGGGGGGCCATATCATTACTCCGCTTGGACAGTGCACGGCTAGGGTCCAGACCAGCGACTCGACGTTCATAGTTAGGTGCCTGGTGCTCCGCGACTTTTCTCGTGACCTGATTTTGGGCGTAGATTTTCTCCGTGAGAATGGTGCTATTATAGACCTGATGCACAGAACCATTGTGTTTTCTACAGAGAAAGCCGACGACACCTCCGACGTTCGTCAACGCAGCTCCGCCCTTCGTATTTCCACTGAAAGTGTTTTTATCCCGCAGCGCGCCAGTGTTTTTACAAGCGTCGAATGCGATGATGGGCTACGTGATGGACCTGCAGTCGTCGTGGGCAACCTTTCCTTGCTGCTTACACAAGGCATTTACTCGGCCAAAAGCCTTGTCCACTTCCGTAACGGTCGGTGAAATAATAATAATAATAATAATAATAATAATAATAATAATAATAATAATAATAATAATAATAATAATAATAATAATAATGATAATAATTGGTTTTGGGGCGAAAGGAAATGGCGCGGTATCTGTCTCATATATCGTTGGACACCTGAACCGCAAAGGGAATGGTAAAGGAGGGAGTGAAAGAAGAAATGAAGAGAGAGGTGCCGTAGTGGAGGGCTCCGGAATAATTTCGACCACCTGGGGATCTTTAACGTGCACTGACATCGCACAGCACACGGGCGCCTTAGCGTTTTTCCTCCATAAAAACGCAGCCGCCGCAGTCGGGATCGAACCCGGGAACTCCAGATCAGTAGTCGAGCGCCCTAACCACTGAGCCACCGCGGCGGGGCTCGGTGAAAACTCCTGATTACTAATTTTACCTTTTCCGACCTACTGCCGTCGCCTGGGCAGACCAATTGGCCGATGTTACTGAGTGCTTTGTGTCTCAGGCCATGCGACGTCCGGACACGTCCCTGGATCGCATCGATATTGGCTCCGGGCCCTCATCGACTCAACAGCGCGACCTGCGCGCCCTACTGCTCCAATACAAAAGCTGCTTCGCATCCTCCTCGAAAGTGTGGCAAACGGCGATCACGAATCATCGGATCATCACTTCCGTTGACGCTCGCCTCATACGACAGAAGCCGTACCGCATTTCCTCGAAAGAACGCGACGCCATCCGAACTCAGGTGAAGGAGATGCTTAAAGACGATATTATTCAGCCCACTAAGAGCCCGTGGTCGTCGCCCGTCGTGCTGATTAAGAAGAAGGATGGAGCATTGCGCTTTTGCGTTGGTTACCGTACGCTGAACAGAATAACGAAAACGGACGTCTACCCGCTCCTCCGCCTCGGCGACTCACTCGAGAGACTTCGCCGCGTCAAGTATTTTTCGTCGATTGACCTAAAGAACGGATATTGGCAAATTGAGGTGTTAGAACGTGACCGCGAAAACACTGCCTTCATCACACCCGACGGCCAATATGATTTCAAGGTTCTGCCCTTCGACCTTTGCTCTGCGCTGGAGACGTTTCAGCGCATGATGTATACTGTCCTGGCTGGCCTCAAATGACAAACCTGTTTAGTTTACCTACATGACATGGTGGTGTTTTCAGAACCCTTCTACCAACACCTTGAACGCCTGCGGACCGTGCTGGATGCCCTGCTTTTGGCTGACTTGACACTTAAACCCGAGAAATGCCAATTTGGCTACAAAGAGCTCAAGTTTCTGGGTCATGTTGTGAGCGCCGACGCCGTAAGACCCGGTCCCGAGAATACTGCCGCCGTAGCCGAGTTTCCCCGTCCTACAACAAAGAAAACTCTCAAGCACTTCTTGGGTTTGTGCGCCTACTACTGCCGTTTCATCGCCGACTTCTCCAAGATCTCTGAACCTCTGACCCGTTTAACGCTTTACGATACACCGTTCGTCTGGACGCCCGAGCAACAGGCTGCTTTCACAGAGCTGCGACGAAGGCTGCACACTATCCCTGTGCTTGCTCACTTTGATGAGGAGGCGGCTACCGAGAGGCGCACCGACGCTAGCAACATCTGGCTTGGTGCCGCCCTCGTTCAACATCAAGAAGGCGTGGAACGTGTGATCGCGTATGCGAGTCGCACACTCTCGCTCACCGAAATAAACTACTCCACCTTGGAAAAGGAGTGCCTCGCCATCGTATCTGCTTCGATAAAATTTCGGCCTTATATCTCTGGTCGCCACTATAGAGTGGTCACAGACCATCATTCATTGTGCTGGCTGACCAATCTCCAGGACCCATCAGGCCGCCTAGCACGCTGGAGCCTTCGCATTCAAGAATATGATTACACAATTGCCTATAAGTCAGGACGTAAACGCCGACTCGCTCTCACGCGCACCCATCGAGCAAGCTGATGACAGCACAGAGGATGACAATCGTTTCCTAGGCGTGGTCAGTGTTCAGACTTGGCGGCAAGGCAGCGTGCTGACGCTGACCTGCGGTCTGTCATGAATCACCTAAAGGGCCATGCTTCCAACTTACCTCGACACTTCTTCCGCCATTCGTCCTCTTTTTGCATTCGCAATGGCGTACTGTACAAGAAAAACTCGAACAACGGTGACCAGACCTACCTCCTAGTCGTGCCATCGGACCTCCGCGACGGCATCCTTTCAGCGTGTCATGATGAACCCACCTCCAGCCACTTGGGATTTGCACGCACGCTCGCTTGAGTGCGTCAGTCCTATTATTGGCGTAAACTTGCAAAGACCATCCACAATTACGTCAGAGGTTTCCGTGAGTGCCAGGGTCGTAAGTCACCACCGCTAAAGCCCGCAGGATTACTCCAACCAATTGCGCCACCTCACACACCTTTTGACCAAGTCGGCATTAATCTTCTGGGTCTATTTCCTGTGTCATCTTCTGGCCATAAGTGGATTACAATTGCGACTGATTATTTGGCGCGCTATGCGGAAACGAAGGCGGTGCCGCGCAGCACATCCTCTCAAATCGCGCATTTCTTCATACCCCACATTGTTTTACGAAACGGCGCCCCGTCCTCCGTCATCACTGATAGAGGCACCGCGTTTACCGCGCAGCTCATGCACGAGGTGTTCCAGCTGATCACTCGACCCACTGCAACACTACTGCATACCCCCAGCAGTCAAACGAAACCTCAACGAAACCTTAACGGACATGCTCGCAATGTACGTCGAAGTACAGCACAAGACTTGCGACGCGATCCTCTTATAATGGGACGTTTGCCTATAGCATGGTGATTCAGGAAACGACTCGCTTTACGCTATTTCGCCTCGTCTACGGGCGTGACGTACAAACGATGCTAGGCGCCATGCTTCCGTGCACCCCTGACGACCAGGCGTTTACGCCAGACCCCGATGAATTTAGCCGGCACGCAAAGAAAGCCCGCCAACTGGCCCGTATGCACATCCGAAGGCAGCAAGCAACGGATGCACAATTCTACAACCGACATCGACACGTCGAGTGCCACCCCGACGACAAAGTGTGGGTATGGACCCCAGTACGTCGCCCAGGCCTGTCGGAGAAGCTCCCGAGCCGCTACTTTGGACCGTACACAGTGCTGTGCGGCATAACGGATGGGACGTATAAAGGCCTCCCCGATGGCACTCTGCCGAGTTCGCGCAGTCTACCACGGCCTGAGGTCGTGCACGTACTACGTATCAAGCCTTACTTTATGCAGTAACGAGCGCCTCTTCCGCGTTTTCTTTGTTTTATTTTTGCCTGCAGCAGTTCGGCGGCCAGTAATTTTTGTTGTTCGCGTGTTTTAGTTCCTCCGGTTCGCTCAAAGTGCGCACATGTTCTTGCTTTCTTTTTTTGGAGGGAGTGGAATAATGCCGCTAGGTGTCCCCGGACAGCGGCGTCTAGAGGATAAAAAAGTGAGAGACGCGCGTGCTCTGGCAGCCGGGACCGTGGGTACGTGCCATTCAGCCAGAGGCCATCGTCATCATCATCGCCACTGCTTGCGGCCTGTGCCTAGACCTTTTGGTTCCGGAACTTATTTGTGACAATATTAGGGACTATGTACAAAGCACCAGCTACTCCGCTAGAATTTTTGGATGGCTTGAATGTATTTCTTAACTACCATGTAAACGAAAACACAACCCTAAAAATGGCTGGTGACTTTAATTTGCCCATAATAACTGGGAAAGTCTATCAACGGGCATTGTAGAAATAAGGAGCGCCAATAAAATGATGCAGTTCATGTTTTCACTTAACCTTAAGCATATAGTTAGAGTTCTCTAGAGTTACACCAAAGTCCCAGTCATTGTTGAACTTGGTTTTCATATCCGGTAGAATACCAGACTATGCTTATCAGCGGAGAATGGTTAATCAGATCATAACGTGGTTTGCTTGAATGTACCGCTGCGCACAAGAATCTATAAGCAACTATAAGTCGTGATGCGTGATAATTATTATAGCCGTGCGAATGACACGTCTATCCTAGACGTTTTGGAAGAAAAATTTAATGAATTTGAAATAGCATTCAACCGCGAAAGTGTAGAGCTATGGGAGCGACCTAAATGCATAATCAAATATTGCATACATCATTTTGTCCCCACACATTTTAATAAAAGAAAGATAAAGAATAATTAAGGAAGAAAAAAGCAGGGCAACGCAACTTTCAATAACCATACAAATGCTAAAATCTGCATTGGTGGAGTGGAAGAAAACGTTCTTCAATAAAACGCCTACAAACTCCCTCAAATGCTCGGCAGAAAAGTTTTTGCGATATTTCACAGATAGAAAGAATGCAACGGAACAAATAGTGAATGGCAACGCAGTCGTGACAGAAAAAAGATATTGCAACCGTGTTTCGTCATTTCTTCCAATCAGTTTTTACCAAAGTTGGATCTGATAGTAACGGTGAGTATTTAGTCTGCGCAATACAATACCCAAAGGAAGACCTACGCATTCCAAAGGAGGGAGTGTTGAAGCATTTCCTTACGTTGGACGCAAAAAATTGTGTGGCCCAGATAAAATACCGACGGCATTTGTTCAACGGTACACTTTATGGTTGTCGTATTGTTTGCAGCTTTTATTCGAAATAAATTTGCGGGATCATAGAGTACCTCAGGACTGGCGCGATGCCAGCATCGTTCCGATATTTTTAAGGGGCAATAGGCTGTGTGTAAACAACTATAGACCTGTCTCGCTCACTTCTGTGTTCTTTAAAGTCCAAGAGCATGCAATATCAAGACATAATCTGTATTTCTT
This sequence comes from Amblyomma americanum, assembly GCA_030143305.2. Classification (NCBI taxonomy): domain Eukaryota; kingdom Metazoa; phylum Arthropoda; class Arachnida; order Ixodida; family Ixodidae; genus Amblyomma; species Amblyomma americanum. The sequence goes on along the minus strand of JARKHS020026452.1, from coordinate 87,855 downwards.
CGAAAAAAACGATCTATTAGGCCTAGTTCAGCGCGGTTTCGACAGTGTCACAGTTAATCGAAACTGCACATGACCTTTGCAGAGCTAATGTTGAATGCCAACAGATAGATTTTGTATGTATAGACTTTGCGAAGCCATTTCATAAAGTTGCACATCATAAACTACTTTCCAAATTGAGAAGCCTAGGAATTAGTGAAAATATAGTAGTGTTGTTTCAGCCTTATTTAAAAAACCGTTATGAAAGGGTCAGAATCGGGAAAAGTCATTCACAGAAGTGCGAAGTTGTGTCTGCAGTCCCGCAAGGGTCTGTTTTAGGCCCGCTATTGTTTTTATTGTATATTAATGTTATTGCTTCTAATGTTGAACCGACTGTCAAAATTAAACTATTCGCCGATGATCGTTTAACTTACACGCGTGTAACATGCGCGAATATCAGTTTAAACTAAATAGATGCCTGCAATCATTAAACTTGTGGTGGCAAAGTTGGGGCATAGTAATTAACTGCAAAAAATCTACATACTCACGGAAGTAAAGAACAGATCAGTATCAGATTTGAATATATTATAGGGAAAAATGCCTCTTTCGAGCTACAGAATTTCTGATACTTAGGGGTGACAGTGGAGATTAATCTAGATTGGCGTATTCCCTATTCAGAATATCTATTCAAAAGCTTAACAAATGCTCTGCTTTCTTAGGAGAAAGCTTCCAAACGCGGCTAAAAAAATAAATTCATCACCTACAAAACGTTTATACGACCAGTTCTGGAATATGCGAATGCTGTGTGGAGACCCCCCCCACCAAAAAAAATGTTTTAAAAAGGTGGAATACAGCGGATTTCAGCACGTTTTATATGCTCCAAGTATCGCCGTACTGACTCGATTACAGAGATGATACGGTAGTGTGAATTGGAAACGCTAGAAGATAGAAGAATAAAGCATCGACTGAACCTTTTTCCAAGATAATGCTAGAGCATTAAAAATAAATAGATAACATTATGTGAAAGCGCCTCTAAAACGTGGTTCCCGAAAAAAGAACACAGCAGGGTACGACAGCCTATTAACACACGTACGGATATGTACCGTTTTTGCTTTTCCCCTGATGTAATTGAAATATAGAACCAACTGCCAAGTGGTGTTGTGGACAGCGCGAACGAGCAACAATTTGAGCTAGGTGTCGATTATTTTTGAGAACTGATATACAAATTTATATTCTGATTCATGATTGCTCATTTCAAGTGCTTATGAAATGTATTTGTTTTTGTTCCGTCCTAGTAACCACCCTCATTGGAGTGTTAACAGTATGACCAAATAAAAAAATAAAAAAACCTCTTATTGGCAGATGTGTGCACATGCAAGAACTTCTTACTCATTTTTATCACCCTCGTAGGAAAAATGTTGAGTGTGAAACCCTTCAGAGAGAATATTTATTGCAAACCACGGTTTAGCTATAGCTTCAAGGCATTACAGGTTTTGTTTTTTACAAGGCTCTTATTCCGCTCGAGGTATGACAAATACGGACTGTCGTCTTATTTGAGCTGTCACGATTCGTTGAGGGACTGGGTAGATTTCAAATAACGCTTTAGGGGGCACACAACTAACATGTTGACAGAGCTTCTAGTATTCAATGCCTGATGCATTTCGCTATTTAAAATATGTTTATTAACTACTTAGTACTGTAAATTTGCCCAATCAAAAAATCTAATTATTGCGCTCTTCTTTAAGCGAACAATCTTGTCAGGGCTTATTAGCACCAATCTTCTCCCTTTGAATTTTTGCAAGAACAAATTAAAGCTTAGAATGCGCAGTTCATAACGAAAAAATAAATTTATTGCTTACCTCTTAGAAGATAATCAACACCGGCCATGATTCGATTAGAAACACTTAATTTCAGGGTTCTTTTAGTGGCAATATGAGAATTAGTGGAGTTACATGAAAACTGGGAAGAGCTACAAGAAGCATACTGAACTTTTGCAGGAAATGCCGAAAATGCTGCCCCCCCCCCCCCATCGCAACACCGCATGTATCTCTCCCGCACAGGATAAAGAACTCATCTCTGAACTGGAGGCTCGATTGATGCGCAGTCTGTGATGATTATCGAACTCAGATCCTCTCTACTGACAGACTCACCAATTAAAAGCTCGTTTTTTCACAGAAAACCCGCAGAAAAATGTACGAGAAAGCTTGGGAAGTACAGGGCGGGACTTGCATCCTTTTCTACGCAGTGCAAAGGATGCATCGAGATTCGTCACAGCACACCCAGGAACATATCATGGCTGTCTATGGTGCGGGCAGCACGCCTCCGCTAGCATTTTGAAAGCCAGGTCTCGAATAAAGTCACAGATTTCTCCTTCCAGACATTATTAGCAGTATTTGCTCTCGGTCAGTAACTCTTAAAGAAAATAAGGGAAACTCGATTCTGTGGTTGAAACTGCCACACCAAACGTTGGCTGACTCGTCTATGTTAGTGTATGCGCGCTGGAATTCAGGGGGGGGAGGGGTCTCATCATTCCAGTAATGGGCATTATGGAGGTTCACAGAAGAATTTCCGCGGAAGTGCTCTTCATCAGTCTAAATCAGCCTCTCTCTCAAAAGTCAACAATGCTTTGTCACTGAAACAGGGCCAACTTACAAAAATAACGGTTCCGTTCCAAGTCCGCCTTCTCAGCTGCTGGCGGAGACTTACATAGTAAGAGTACCTGACAAGGCCTCTTCACATTGACGACATGCTTTGTTGTGCTCGCGCTTCTTTCCTGCTGTTGAGTTCGGCGAAATCGGACATGGGGAGGATTACCTTAGGACCACCGCGAGGGTGGGAGAGCCCTCTGAGGGAGACGTGGCTCGAATGCCGGAAGCAGCGACGATAATAGCGTCCCCACGTGTTCGTTCCGGTCCTCAGACGAGGAAGTACAAGATCAGTGTTGCCCTCTTCAGCCACGCTGGGGTTGAACAATTGCCTGAGTGCCGTGCTGTCGACAGAGATTCCGCGTTCCTGTCATCAGTACAAGATCTTTCAACCCCTGCTGGGAGACAGCCTGCATTCCTGTGTCACGCAGGCGCCTTCCGGGTCCACATGGGCGCGGTCCGGACACACGTGCGCGCCCACCTGGAGGTCCTGTTTCCTTTCCCTCGACCGAGCTGCGAGAGAACATCAGGACCGCCCTGCAGTGGGTGGTACCATCAGTGTCATCGTGTGACTGGACATCATTCTTCGAACTGTATTCCCCAGCTAGAGAGCTGGGGAATACGATGAGTATTTAACGAGCTGCTGGTTTGGTACCAGGAGAGAGCCCCCCTCTTGAGAGATACCCTTTGCTGGGAGAGACCCTCTACTGCTAAGAGGCTCCCTTTACTGAGAGGCACTCTCAGTTGCCCTTACTTGTACATTATGTAAATAGTCTTTGTATAAACTTTTCCAAGTTTTCTTCCTGCGATCGTCCTCGTCTCGTCTCCGGCCCAGTCACTCTACCTGAATCCCAACAACTGGTGACAGCGGTGGGATAATGCTACCTGAATCTCAACAACTGGTGGCAGCGGTGGGATGCTGCTACCTGAATCTCCACAAGTGGGTGATAGCTGTGGGACGTCCACGTGAAGTTACCGGCTCCAACAGACCTCGGCAGCTGCTGGACTCACGAGCGTCAGCTATACCATGGCAGGGTGAGTGCCCGATGTTTTCTGTTCATTTCGCTAGACCGTACTAGTACAGGCTGATGCTAGGTGCGGTTTCCTGTTTTGTCCACTTCAAGCTAGGACTTTTGTTTTAGTGGGCTTGCTAACGCATGATGGAACTCACGATGGAGAAGGTAAAATTGCAGGAGCTGCTCGAAATTTTCCAGGAGCTGGAGATTTCGCTACGTTCTGCGAAAAGAAAAAAAGAACTTTTCGAGGTTATGCGGCAGGAGGAGGTGACTACTGAGGAGGTCGACGAGGCATTGGAAACGATTGTTAGGTGCCAGAAATAAAAAGAAGAGCTTCGGTTCGCTCAAGAAAGACGCGAGGGGTACAATAACAACAATAAAGACGGGTGTCGTTTGAGCAGAAAGAAACAGAAGAGCTTCGGTTGGCTCAAGAGTGACGGGAGGTCCGTGAGGCAGAGGAAGAAGCGAGAGAACATGCTCGAAAAATGAAGGAGCTCGAAATCGCGTCGAACGGAAGGAATATGGCGCGTCTCAGCCCTGTAGCTTCGGTAGACGAGCAAGGAAAGCATATATATATATATATATATATATAATATATATATATATATATATATATATATATATGTGTGTGTGTGTGTGTGTGTGTGTGTGTGTGTGTGTGTGTGTGTGTGTGTGTGTGTGTGTGTGTGTGTGTGTGTGTGTGTGTGTGTGTGTGTGGTGTGTGTGTGTGTGTTGCAGGATCTCGTCTCACCATACCGCGTGGGAGGCGATATTGCACTCTTTTTGGTAAATTTCGAACGCGCATGCGGGAAGGTGCACATCGACAAGAGCGCTTGGTCGGTGAAGTTACTTCCTCTCCTTCCGTGTGAGGCGGCCGAAGTGGTGGCTCGTCTCTCACGGGAAGAGTGTGATGACTACGAGAAGGTATAGAGCGCACTGCTTAGAAAGTACCGGCTTTCTGCTGAAGCCTTTAGGCAGCGATTCAGGCAGGCAAGGAAAGGCGGAGAGTCGCAAACCGACTTCGCGTACCGGCTTAAAGTCAACTTAAACGAGTGGCTTAAGACCGCTGAGGTGCATGGAAGTCATGACAAGGTACTGCAGTGCATCGCACTATAGCAGTGCTATAGCGCGATTCCAGAAGATCTGAGAATATGGCTGCAATATAGGCTAACAGATATAGACCTAGACAAAGCGAAACAGCTCGCAGACAAGTATTACGTTTGCCGAAAACTCCAAAGCAAGGCAGGGTACGATAACAGGTTAGGAAAAGGAGAAACCTCTTTGAAGAGAGTCCCCGACAGAATGGTGCCACCAGCATGCCGGGACCACTGAGCAGAGGATGCGGGACCAAAGGAGGAGGTAGCGAAAAAAGATTGAGTCATCCAAATCTGCCGATTCGCCGAAACAGCAGGCACCTGGAGCTCGCACGTTTGAAGCGCGAAAGCTTATTGTCTGCTATAATTGCAACAAGGAGGGTCACATCTCATTGAACTGCAAACAGCAAAAGATGGCGTTCGTGTGCATTTGAAAGTCGGAGGAAGACCTTAAATTGCTTAAGCCATATATGCGGGACGTGGTGATAAATGGCACGAAAATCAGAGCACTGCGGGATTCAGCGGCTACCATAGATGTTGCTTACCCGTCCTGTGTTTCCTCCACGGACTACACCGGCGAATGCGCCTGGATTGAGCAGGTCGCCGAAGAACAGAGTGCATGTTTGCCTATAGCGAAGGTGACTCTAGAGGGGACTTTTGGCAGGTTAGGCACGCAAGCGGCAGTTAGCGCAAACTTGCCGACACACTTGCCTTACCTGTTTTCGAACAAATCCGAGCATCTGCTGAAAGAGAAAGGTTTCTCTTTCACCTGTGGCTTGGCTTGCAAGGCGGTAACACGTTCTCGAGCGCGAGAGCTCGCAAAGAAACTCGACTGCGCTCCGATAAATGAGCAGGTACCGAACCATTCTCCCGAAGCCGGGGGATTCTTGCAGGAAAACTGATCCGTCTAAACGGCATGAGCAGGACCCATGAAGGTGTCCGGAACCAGCGGTAGCTGATTAAATGCAAGGAACTGCCGATTCTGAAGAGAATGGGGCAACAGGATTCAACGCGAGGGATTCGACATTAACACCTGCTTCAACTTGTTTTGAGGAGTTGATTAAGGTTGACAGGAAATCACTAATTGCAGAAGCGAAAAGCGACCCATCGTTAAGAGATCTAAGTAATATTGTGAGAGAGGGAGTCACCAGAAAGAACATCAGCTTCCATGAAAAATCAGGCCTTCAGTGCCGAAAATACTGCAACTCAAAGGGAGGCGCATATTAGCAACTCCTGGTGCCTGAGAAGTACCGGTGGAAGCTTTTAGAGCTCGCACACGGAAATGCATGGGCGGGCCCCCTCGGCATAAAAAGAACAAAAGCTAGATTATCCCTCGAATATTACTGGCCTGGCTGCTGGAAAGATGTGGAACAGCTTGTTAGATCTTGCGACACCTGCCAGCGGGTTGGCAAGTCCACGGATAAATGGAAAGCATCCATGACACTAGTTTCCATAATTACAGAGTCCTTTCGGCGTCTTGTAATAGATACTGTCGTCCCGCTGCCAGCGTCCAACTCTGGTTGTCGCTACATTCTGACCTCACTGTGCGTGGCAACTAAATTTCCTGAAGCCATTCCCATCAAAGAGCTAAGTTCCGCATGTGTTGTAGACGCCATTTTGTCAATTTTCTCTCGCGTGGGGTTCCCTGCAGGGATACAAAGCCATAACGGGAGCATGTTCACAAGCTGCTTGACAACAACGTTCTTTGAACGGTGTGGGATCAAAATAATTCACAGTTCCATTCACCACTCTCAGTCAAATCCAGTCACCTATTCCCGTACCGCATGCTCTCTAAGCACCAACCTGATTTCATTTAGCGATTTTTTTTCCTTCCAAGTGTGCCTCGAGCGGGAGCACACGCCTTGGACAGGTGCCCTGGCTAAACTCCTCGTCGGGAGACACCATGTGTTCATTCAGGCAAAACATTTGATCTCTTCAAGTTTTGGTTGAAGTTTTTTTGCTAAGTGAAGTTTTCGCCCGGAGTTTTGGTCTATCGGGATGCGTGGGTTCTGAGGCCGCTTACTTTTGTCGGGGGTGGTTTGGCGTCTGTGATCTCTTTCGGCTAGCATTGCAGAGAATTTCCCAAAACGGCGATCGGACGAGGGGAAGCGATGCTGAGCTTCGGCACTGAATGTCACCCGAAGACTCCCAGAGAGCATCTGGTTCCTGGCACGCCCAACCAGCCGAGCTACGTGCGAGCAGTTCATCTTCCGGGCACAATATCTGGCGGCGCGGGTGCTGTTATGCTCGCGCTTTCTTCCTGCAGTTGAGTTCGGCGAATTTGGGCATGGGTAGGATTCCCTGAGGACCACCGCGAGGGTGGATGAGCCCTCTGGGGGAGACGTGGCTGGAATGCCGGAAACAGCGACGATAATAGCGTCCGCACGTGTTCGTTCCAGTCCTCAGACGATGAAGTAGAAGATCAGTGTTGCCCTCTTCAGTCACGCTGGGGTTGAACAATTGCCGAAGTGCCGCGCCTTCGACAGCGGTTCCGCGTTCCGGTCATCAGTACAAGATCTTTCAACCCCTGCTGGGAGACAGCCTGCATTCCTGTGTCACGCAGGCGCCTTCCGAGTCTACAAGGGCGCGGTCCGGACACGACAACGTGACCGGGTCCTGTTCCCTTTCCCTCAACCGAGCTGCGAGAGAACATCAGGACCGCCCCGCCGTGGGTGGTACCATCAGTGCCATCGTGTGATTGGGCATCAATCTTCGAGCTGTATTCCCCAGCTGGGGATTTGGAGAATACGAAGAGTATTGAACGAGCTGCTGGTTTGGTACCAGGAGAGAGCCCCCCTTATGAGAGATACCCTTTGCTGGGAGAGGCTCCCGACTGCTAAGAAGCTCCCTTTACTGAGAGGCACTTTCAGTTGCCCTTACTTGTACATTATGTAAATAGTCTTTGTATAAAGTTTTCCAAGTTTTCTTCCTGCGATCGTCCTCGTCTCTTCTCCGGCCCAGTCACGCTACCTGAATCCCAACAACTGGTGGCAGCGGTGGGATGCTGCTACATGAATTTCAACAGCATGGGCTAGTGAACTGCGCTTGGTCGTATACTGGCTTCTGGCTTCGCTCTTAAGAATACAAGCACTCCGGTTTCTAAACCTTTGTCCAGAACATGCGCGGTAGGTCTTCTTCGTGACGTCACAGGACATCTAGAAGAAACTGGGAAAAACTCGCGCAAAATATGTCTCCGTTGCAAGGTGGTGCCACACATGTTAGGAAGCGTGGAACTGCACCGTCAGAGGATAGTTTTTCTCTATGGTTGCATATGTGATATCCATGTCCACTTTTTCTTCGCTAGATAACTTCCCTTTGCCCTGCAACGGGACTCTGAGGTCGACGCGGCCACACGGCAGAAGCGAGAACGACGTCAGCCTTGCTTTTTGCCCCTTCGCAAACAATCAACGGCCACGCTCTCGCTTTGAGAGCGGATTGCAGGCGCAATGAAAGCGGCGCACATTCTCACTGACGCGGCGGCAATCCGCAAGGCCGCGCAGCGAAACGATACTGCCATCATTGTCATCCTATTCTATAAAAACCTATTTTTAGGGGAGAGATTTCCTGACAAACCTGGTATAGCTGTTGCTTTCGGTGCCCTTAAAGATCACGTATGAAACCTACGCATGCTATTACGTTGTACCCCGACCATGCGTGCAGATTCCGTTGAATATTAAGTTAATATCTTCTCACATACTTAGTCGCGCGCGATCTCGAAAGAATTTTCCCGCTGTTACAAGGCAAACTCCATCGCCGTTCATGCATTCCATATCTCACACCCCACAGGTGCACCGCCACCGTTTTGCACGTTTTACCAGTGTGGAAGTGATGAACTAACAATATATTGTCACGGCTTGCTTGACACGACACAGAGGCCGGCAGTGAGCACAGGTGGTGATAGCAGGAGCACAAGAACACAGGAAGGAAGGAAGGAAGGAAGGGAAGGAAGGAAGGAAGGAAGGAAGGAAGGAAGGAAGGAAGGAAGAAAGGAAGGAATGAAGGAAGGAAGGAAGGAAGGCCTCAGACGTTGCTGGCACATACCCACTGCAGGGGAGGGGCCAAGCCACAGCTGGGTAATTGCTGGATCCAGGAAAGTTTTGATGGGAAAAGGAGTGGTAATAGGATGTAGTCTGATAGATTAGAAGACGGAAGGACAGGGGTCCTGTTAACTTGGAGATCGAAGACGGGACAATGGACGGGACAGGAACACGCAGGTCCGCCTGCAGCAGCGTCGTCGACGGCACGCGGCAATCGCGCTTCTTTCTCTTCGCTACACTACCTCCCCATATAAAGAAGCATCGTCCCGATGCTAACCCGAGAGCAAAAAACACTTGGCGGAAAACCACACAGGGGCCCAGAAATCTTGTTGGCCGATGTAGAAGGCAGTGGGAAATGCAGGCGATTATCGCGCGTAATACGGCTTAAGCCGGACAACGTGCACTATTTCAGGGCGGGGGAACGACGAGATGGCGGTCGCATTCCTTCGGGCAGCACCTCGTAGTTCAGTTCACCGATGAAGCGAAGAACCGTACACGGGCCAAAGTAGCGCTTCATGAGTTTCTCGGAGACACCTCGACGGCGTACCGGCATCCACACCCAGACCTTGTCTCCAAGGTAACAATGGACGTCACGTCGACGGAGATTGTACCGACGAACGTTGTATGCCGTTTGTGCTGGAGGCGGAGTCGAGCGAGTTTCCAAGCTTCCTCCGCACACTCGCAGACTAGACGGGCATCATCGACTACGTCGACAGACGGCTCGTGTGGCAACATAGCGTCAAGCATCGCGGTGACCTGTCGGCCATGCACCATTTGGAAAGGGGACATACCTATCGTCTCCTGGACAGCGGTATTATACGCGAAACATAAGTAGGTCAGTACCTCGTCCCAACTCCGATGGGCGACGTCCACATATATGGCGATCATGTCAGCCATCGTTTTGTTCAGCCTCTCCGTCAGCCCATTGGTTTGCAGGTGGTACGCCGTAGTTCGGCGGTGGCTGGTGCAGCTGACACGGAGGATCTCCTGTGTGAGCTGTGCCAGAAACGCGGCACCCCGATCGGTGATCAAAACGGCAGGGGCACCCTGACGGAGCACAATACACTTAATATGAAACTGAGCTGCCTCAGCAGCCGTCGCTGACGGAAGTGCTTGGGACTCGGCGTATCTGATTAGGTAGTCGGTTGCTATGATAATATAGCTGTTACCCGACATTGACGTTGAAAATGGGCCTAGAAAATTCATTCCGATTGTGTGGAACGGAGCATGCGGTGGGTCGAGCGGCTGGACTTATCCAGCTGGTCTTGTAGGTGTTTTCCGCCTGTGGCACTCTCGACAGGTTTTTACGTAGTGACGGACGTACTTAGAAAGTTGCGGCCAATAATTCTTTTCTCGAATACGTGCAAGTGTTCGGCTGTAGGCAAGGTGACTAGCTGTAGGATCATCGTGACAAGCTTCGCCCACCTCGGCGCGCAAGTCTTCTGGCACAACAAGGAGCCATCACTTCTTGCTGCTGTCGAAGTTCTGCTTGCACCATATGCTGTGCTGAATCCGGAACGTCTGCAGAATACGCGGGAAAACGCGGGGCACCACGTCTTTGTGGTCTTCCAGGTGTGCCATCAGCTGACGAATCTGAGGATCATTGCGTTGCCTAGTAGCCATATCTACTGTGTCCAATGCCCCAAGGAAGCCGTCGTCGTCGTCATTATCGCCCCCTGGCTACGGATTCACGGGGACTCGAGACAAACAGTCAGCCTCATTATGTTTGGGGCCGGATTGGTAGATGATGGTGACGTCGTATTCCTGTAGCCGCAGGCTCTACCGAGAAAGGCGGCCTGCGGGATCCTTGAAATTGGCGAGCCAGCACTGCGATTGGTGGTCGGTAACGACGCGAAAAGGGCGACCGTACAGATAGGGTCGGAATTTGGTTATCGCCCAGATGACAGCGCAACTCTCTTTTTCAGTTGTCGAGTAATTGCCCTCCGCCTTCGAAAGAGCTCGGCTGGCGTAGGCAATAACCCGCTCGGCGCCGTCCTGGAATTGCACAAGCACTGCCCCTAGTCCTTGGTTGGTGGCGTCCGTGTGGAGTTCAGTGTCGGCGTCTTGATCGAAATGGCCTAGTACAGGAGGCGCTGCAAGGGCGTGCTTTAATTGGCGGAATACTGATTGCTGCTCCTCGGTTCACTCAAAGGCGACGCTATCCTTCGCAAGGCGGCAATGTGGCGCAGCGATCTGGGCGAAGTTGCGAACGAAATGTCTGAAGTACGCACAGAGGCCGAGAAAGCTGTGGACAGTCTTCTTGTCGGATGGTGGAAGGAAGGACTTTACGGCAGCCGTTTTCTCCGGATCTGGCTTCACACCCATTTGGCTGACGACATGGCCTAGGAAATTCAGCTCACTGTATGCGAAGCGGCACTTCGAAGGCTTGAGCGTGAGTCCGGCGGTCAGAAGAGCTTGAAGAACCGCTTCAAGGCGCACAAGATGGTAAGCGAAAGTGCTGGAGAAGATGAAAACGTCATCCAGATAGATACACGAGACACGTCTGCCACTTCAGTCCGACGAGCACAGTATCCATGACTCGTTGAAATGTTGCGGGCGCTGTACACAGGCCAAACGGCATGACCTTGAACTCGTAGAGTCCATCCCGTGTTATAAATGCGGTCTTCTCGCGGTCGCGCTCATCAACTTCAATCTGCCAGTATCCACTCCTCTAGTCGATGGACGAAAAATAGCGGGCATGACGGAGACGGTCGAGAGTGTCGTCGATGCGAGGTAGTGGATACACGTCATTCTTGGTCACCTTATTGAGTTGCCTGTAGTGGACGCAAAATCGAAGGGTCGCGTCTTTATTCTTTCTTGACCAGTACTACAGGGGCGGCCCACGGACTGTTGGATCGCTGGATGACCTCGTCGTTAATTATTTCGCGCACTTGCTCTTGTATGGTTTCCCTCTCCTTCAAGGAAACGCGGTACGCGGTCGGCGAATCGGGGGCGTCGCGAAACAGTTGTGGTACCGATGCAAAAGCGAGAGCAGTTCGCTTGTGTGGGAAGGCTCAACCTTAGGATCGATGTCCAGGGGCAACGTTGTGGGTCACATGACCCGGGCGGGGCCTCCTCCTCAGGCACCGCTACAGCTTGCGAACGTCGCTAAGTTCATCCAGTTGGGTTATAACTGCCCCTTTCGTCAGGTGCTGCGGCTCGTTCCTGAAGTTGGTAACTAAAATGTTGGCAGGCCCATGTTTAACATTGGCGATCCTCCGCGCTACAATAATGCCCCACGTAAGTAGCATCTGGACACTTCATTCGAGAACGCCTTCACCACATGTGGTTGTATCGGCTCGGACCGGAAGAAAAACTGTCGATAACAGCGGCAAGTGAACATGGTCGGCATCAACTTTCAACGCAGCGCGGGGGGCCCGAGGAGGTATCGGCGATAAAGAACGTGCGCGGAGGGTCAACTTGTTCCTCCCTACGTCGATTACAGCGCCATACTCACCGAGAAAGTCCAGACCAAGAATAACATCTTTGGAGCAATAATCCAAGATCACAAATGTGGCTGGGCACGTCTCACCGTGAACCTCAACGCGGGCAGTGCACTTGCCAACAGGGTTTACGAGGTTACCTCCCGCGGTACCTATGGGCGGGCCGCCCCACTGGGTGGTAACCTAGCGAAGACGCCGAGAGAATTTGCCGTTGAAGACCGAGTAATCGGCACAGTTGTGGACAAGCGCCGTTATGTCACGACCGTCTATTAAAATGTGTATTCCTAGAAGCCATAGAACAGTATTCGCTTCCAAGGGTGACATCAGTCGAGTGGGGACATTCCAAAGTAGGCGGAGGTTCTTTAGTGCGTGCAACACCGGCAACACCACCTCCAGGCGTCGCCGTAATTAGTTTTCCCGAAGTGGCGAAAGGCTCTCAAGGCGAGATCCGCGAGAAGGGGGTAATGATAGGCGAGGGGACGGCGACCGGAAGGTGCGAGATGGAGCTGACACTGGCGATGGCGAGCGTAGAAGGTAGTCCTGGATCTCGTGGGGCTTTTCACCGTGGGGGGGGGGGGGGGGGGGGGGGAATCAGCCCTGTCGAAACCACGAAAGCCGAGTTCGCGGTACGGACAGTTGCGGTACATGTGGTCAGGCTCACCGCAGGGGAAACAGCGGCCTACGGTCAGCAGTGCTCCAGATGTCAGTTTTCCTGCGGCCCAGTGGTTCCAGGCGTGCATCAGAGGGGGCAAGAACTCGTGGCTTCGAGAGACGGAATCGGCAGTGGTGTGGCACTGACGATGTGCGGGAGGTGGACGACGGACGGCGGCGGCGTAGCTCATAGATGGTTGGTCGGCTGCAGCTACAATGGGTACGTCTTCGGACGCCAGCGCGTGTCGCAGTTCATCCCCGAACAGCCGTCGCGATAGAGACAGATGCAGGCTGTTCAGAAACTGGGAACAGCCTTTTCAGCTCCTCTCGGACGACGTCGCGGATAATTTGCGAACATCGGCGAGGCCAACAACCGCTCAGGCCAGACGAAGCAAGGCTTTACACGACAGGAAGAGCGCTCAGTCGCGGATAGTGACTGGTTCTTGTCGCCAATGCATGCTCGATATTAGTAGCTTCAGCGACGAATTCGGCCACTGTGGTAGGAGGATTGCGGATGAGGCCTATTCCGGACACCCCTCATCAAGGCCCGCACCTTCTCTTCAGTGGCCCGAGGGTCAGCGCGGCACTCAGACGCAGTACGTCTTCGACGAAACTTCTCACGCTCTCGGTGGGAGCCTGGATACGAGCGTGGAGCAGATCTTCAGCATGCTGTCGCCGGTGCTGGTTTGCGAATGTGCGTACCAGTTCGCTCTTGCACGTCTCCCATGATGTTAGCGAAGCCTTGTGGCTCTCGAACCAGTATTTCAATGTGGCATCTAAGAAGCAGTACAGGTTCTCAAGACACTGGTCGGGTGTCCACCCATTATGTTGAGCAACCCGTTCATAGTGCTGGACCCAGTCTTCAACATAATCAAGTACATCGCCACGGAACGGGGCGACAGATCTTGGGGTGACAGGCACGTAGATGATCCTGGGCGCAATCGCGTGGCCGATTTGTTGTGACTGGGACGACATGGTGGCGTTGGTCCTAGATGTCCTCGATTCCTGCGGCAAGAGTCCGAATTCCGGCGCTTGGCCTTGCTGACGTCGGCTAGCGCGAGTCTCTGTTTCTCCCGAGGGCTCCAGGAAATACCGATGGCCAGCACTTAGTACCGGGCTCGAATTGCGAGGCGGGGTGCGTTGCATAAGATGCGTTACCCAGCACCTCCACCAAATGTCAAGGCTTGCTTGACACAGAGGCCGGCAGCAAGCACAGGTGGTGACAGCAGCAGCACAAGAACACAGGAACAGGCAGGTCCGCCAGCAGCCGCGTCGTCGTCGGCACCCGGCAATCGCGCTTCGACTTTCTCTTCGCAGCGTTCGTCCGTGTTGTTTTGCGTGTTCCTTCTGTGTGTGTGTGTGCTTCTTCGCTGCAATATGAATCAAAAATGTTACCAACTTGCCCAAAAACGTGTTTTACTCGCTACAATATAACCTCAAACAAGAAAAAAATGCTTTTTTCTTACAGTAATATTTGTACCTCTGTAATTTTATTTCTCTTTCTTGGATAAGCAGAGTTGATATTCTTGAATTTTTGAGGAAACAGGATCTGTTCGTTTTTGTATCATTGGCCACAACAGAATAAACTTCATGGCCTATGTTTTGCTGCCCAGGGCTGATCTTTTTCCTACAAGATGAGCACCATATTTTGCAGTTAACAATATTCAGTTATTGCAATACTTTTCCTATATTTTCCAGTTCGCACGTTTATGCCAGTATTACATGTCCTTGAGTTCTCCCTGTGGTTATTCTGCATTCCTCAACTCGCAACAATAACTACTGACAGGTGAAAAGTGAAAAGTTGGGGTGGCTGGTGATAGCTGACGAGTCGAAGGACGTTGCTGCGCTGTGAGACAAAGGCAACCACGAAATGGACAGGTACTAAACTGTGCTACTTATTTAGCAGCCTTCTACTGCTGGGTGAATTATACGGCTGCCGGCTCAAAGGTTTTCGAATGGCCTGTACATAGGAGCACCCCTAGCGCACCGTGAATGTACTGTCACTGGCGTAACTGTTTTATAGTTTTTATAAATAATCGTAGGAATGGTTTAAGACATAGCTTGCAGAGTTAACAACAAGGCTTTGCTAATAGATAGAGTGATTTCCATTTTTTACTATAATAAACTCCTCAAATCACTTTTAACGTTTTTTGATAATTGAAGGAAAGAATCGGTTGTCCCGACAACGTACATAGCGCCTGGCAGTCGTTTCGCACCCATTATTGTCGATATATTGATGCTTCTTTAGATGAATTCACTCAATATAAATCAGAGCTGATTTTCTGGACGGAGAAATGAACTGAAACCACTGGCGGAATGGCCCGTAAAATAACTAGTGTTGTTGGTGGTTTAGAAGGGCCAATCTATCCACCGCGTCATGTACAAAGTGCGTCGTGTTTGAATCGGTATACAGCAGCAAGTCTTGTTTGCTCAGAATTTCGCGTCAATGTTCTTTCTAGTGGCGTGCACCCAGAAAGCCTCATTGTAGTAACAGGTTCTTGCCATTGTGTTTTGACATGCAGCAATCAATTATTCGAATACCAAAGTCGTCAACATTTGCCGCCTTGACCTTTTCTGCAGAGCCCGCCTTGAATTTAACAGCGTGGAATAACTTCTTGTTTCCAAGCTATGCCCTTTTCCTCACCGCCTAGGCAGCAGAAGTGTACCCACGATTTGTATCGAGACATAAAACACTTGCTGCAGCAAACGTCGTCTGTGTTCCCTAGGGTTAACACTTCGGCGAAGCCCCATAGCAATTTGTTGCTTTCAATAAAATTTTTATACGGGATGGAAAAAAGTGTGGACGAAAAGGAATAGAACTTAGGTTTGCAAGAATTGCTTTAGTTTTCTTTGAAAACAGTCATGCATCACAGAGAGTGAAAAATGTTGATGTTGTGATTTTGCAAAGTCGCCAGGTGGATCTTCCTAAAAAGAAAAGTATAATTTTGTCAAGCCCGCATTTTTCCGCTTAATTTTAAACAAAGGTGTCGGTCGGGTACAGAGCCAAACTATTTTCTGCTTTGTGAAGTAAAAAAAATCATAAGCATCACTTAAAAAGTAAGCATGCCAAGAAAGACACTTACCAGGACTAAAATCGGTCAAGAAGGAATAAGAATTTGAACATTAAATTTATCCCCTGGTATATGTCGGTACTTGCTACTTGCGTCAGGGAAAATTTGTACTCCTGGAATGATATTTCTCGTTTTATTTGGGCGTTCTGGAATTCTCGAATTCCACAGTTTCAAAAATTACTAATTTGAAATTTTTTGAACCTAAAAAAATACTGCAATCGCAAATTTTCCTGAGCATTGCACAAAAAGGCTTTTAGTGCTTCTAAATTCCAGATAAACAATGAAGTCGTGCATTGCGTTATTTTAAATTATAATTTTAAATGCTGAACGCGAAACACACTTTGCTCAGTTATTACTGGATATGGTTCCTTAAAGAGACTAAGCATCGTGAATTCAACTTCGGATTCGGTGAATGTTACGGACGTTTAATTAGCGCAGTGCTAAAATCTCTGCATACACTATGCACCTACGTGTTTGCTTTTAACCTTAGTTAATGGGTCAAAACCTACTTGCATTTGCTTCTTTCAGTGGCTTCTATAGGCCTAGTTAATTCAATGCAGAATTGTGCCATACATCGAAGGTGTTCCAAGACAATATGACTTAGGATCAGGTTTCTAAGCTCCCAGCTTCACAGCATTTTGATCAAGTATGGCGCCTGTAATAATAGTTAAATCGAAAGTGCGCGAAATGATATAGCTGTACTCTTCTTCTGGCAATGCAAAACGTGCTAAGAAAACCCCTTAATCAGAGAAAAATGAATTTATGCAGTAATTGCCAGCAAGCTATTTGCGTCTTTTTCGTGCGGTGGCGCAAACATTGCCGGATTGATCTAATTCTCACCGGCAAGAAAATTAATTTGTTGTGAGCCCGAAAAGCTAACGGCAACTTCGGGAGTCGACTGAAATGAAGAAAAGCTCCCGCTTATTTACTGCGACTGAGAAACTTTGCGCAACTGCACAAGCTTTAACGCAGCACGGTAGATGCATGAAGGATGGCAGAGCTATGAATTGAAAATATTGTTTTCATTTCCAGTTTTTCAAACATGTCAACCCCAGCTGCTTATATATCATAAGCCGAGCACACAAATACTTTATTCAACTTTTCGGTTTCAAAATGCAGTAAAAGAATGCTTTCTGCACTGGCAAAAAAAAAAAACTATCGTTTTTCACGAGCTCTGCCACGTAAAATCTCTGGGCGGGGAGATTCGCCATATTTACTACACTATGACGAGTCAGCGTATGCATAACTGGTTCTGCTAATATGAATGCACACAATCAACACAAGTTTTGGAGTTTAAGTTAAAGATCCGAGTCAAAGTAGGACGCTTTTCAAAATTCTGGATTTCGAGTTCAAGCACGCGCTTTCCGTACACACCCTCTCTAAACACTTAGGCACATGATGGTGCAATTCCCTCTTTTTTGAAAGATGCGTTTGGCTCAGTGGTTAGGGCGCTCGAATACTGATCCGGAGTTCCCGGGTTCGAACCCGCAAAACGCTAAGGCGTGCGTGTGCTGTGCGATGTCAGTGCACGTTAAAGTTCCCCAGGTGGTCGAAATTATTCTGGAGCCCTCCACTACGGCACCTCTTTCTTCATTTCTTCTTTCACTCCCTCCTTTATCCCTTTCCTTACGGCGCGGTTCAGGTGCCCGCCGATATATGAGATCGATACTGCGCCATTTCCGTTCCCCCCAAAACCAATTATTACACGACTTTGAACATAATTTCTCGGTGTCAGCCGCCGTCACCGCGGGAACGCAGCGCTGCGTGTTCCTACGCGACTTGAGAGAGCGGAAGCACATATTAATCCTATTCATTAAAGTTCAAGTTTTCCAATTTATTTATTTTTGCGGCTTCTTGAGAGGTAAAGATGCCATCGCAAAATACTTTAGAGTACCTCTGCAGGAATGATCATGCAGTATGAATACAACGTTGCAGCAACGTCACTCGTTTTTTTACCTGCTAAACCCCACAACGCGGGATAAAATTTGGCCTTCTTCCTTACGCGACGTTCACCTGCAAGCAGGAGTCAGTTGAAATTGCGGTCGCGGTTCCCGTGTTTCATTGCAGGCGAAATGCAAGACAACCGTCGGCTGAGGAATGTGATTCCCAGTTGTACGAAAACCGGGTGGCAATAAAATTTCTAAGCGCTCCACTATGATGCTTCTTTTTGCTTATTGTGGCTGCCTGCTTCATCCCTTTACTCACCACGCTGTTAAGCTGACCACGCAGAGAGAGACAATACTGTGGCTTTCCTCACAACCAATTGTCTTAGTATTTTCTCTTCACTCCTCTCCCCTTCCCAAGTACCAGACACCACGCGAACATGCGCGACAGATGAGTTTTCAAACCACTAACGGCTGTCGACGGGGAAGAAAAATTTATAATGTCTACATTTTTTAAACGCGGACCTAAAAACAAGAAAATGTTGGAGCACCCGTGGTGTGTTCAGAGTGTGTACTTATCTTGCCGACGTCGTCAGAGACGAGAACGGAGTAACAGCTATCAGTAAGCGCCGGGCACCTGCCGGGGGAGCTTTACTGGCGCTCACGTATCCTTCGCTGTCGATAAATTGTGCTGGTATATATTTGCAGATTGGGTCGGGGCGCTCATTTGCGTACAGCGTCGCGCGTGAGTGCTTCATGCATTCAACCCGTAACACTTCTACGAACAGGGCTTGCAAAATGATCTAGTGACTAGAGTTATGTCGTCAGGGATATTCTAACCCTGACTAGTTAGCGATGGAGCTTCGCGTAGTGTTAGGGTCTTGATTATTGAATGTACACTCTTTTCGAGCAGTTCATCGCCTGAAAGCGTAGCCCGCTGACACTATGGCATCTGTGATGGAGCGAATTATTCTCGCATACATCTTTAAATATAAACTTTTCGGCGTCTTCCACAGGTTCATCTCACTAAGAGCGAATCAATAAATCTGATAGTGGACGTGTCTGATAAGGACAAATGAACTCCTCTTTCCGGGCAAAGAGCATTCGTGCGATATAAATAGATGATTAGAAAGAAAAACATCTTCACTGTGCTAACGTCAGGTCACCCACCTTCTCTCGCATCGGCTGCGCAGCTCGCCACAAATTTTCGCATAAAAAGTAATTGACAAATCATCGAAGTGTCAATGATAATATGCACCGTGGTGGGCAAACACAACCTGAGGGAGGGGGGCGCCACCTGACAAAGTACTTCTGGTGTCTAGACGAAGTGATTGCGCCGGTCTCGACACCACAAGTGTTTTGTAAGGGTATGCACGCACGCATAGTAGTGCGGCTCGGAACTTGCGCGGGGGGACTCCTACTTTTACTCACTCTAATTTATGGCCTGTTGATATACGTTGACTGTATTGCTAGCGGTTTCAAAACCAACGCCCGTTTTTTATCAGAAGAGCGATAAAATGCAAAAGCGCCCACCGTTTTCTTCTGCGCCCCCGTAGTACTGGATGCTTGTTTCTCGTTCAGACTTATATATGCGAAACACGAGAATAACGAGGAGCATGGGAATCTTGTTTGTAGCTGAAATTCCTCACACAGCTTATATATATTTGGAAGCCTTTATTCTTTAGTTTCTTAGGAATTGTCCACAATCCCACATGGTGGGTACCCATCGTTTGCTGACTTCTAACGACAAAATTTTTTTGTTGCAATCAAAATCTCGTTGCCCTAATAAACGAACAGCCGGCTGTGCCACTGAAGAATGGAGAACTCGTTAAACCTTTTTTTTTAATTTACAGGGTAACTTTCTCAGGGTTGGTGGCATCTCTGAAGTTCTCATATTCTTTCCCACTATAAAATATAAATTTCTGCCGGAACCGTGAGCTCTTCCTCAGTATGCTCTCGATAGTCTTTCAGAATGGAGATATTTGCTCGTAGTTAACTGACACCGGGGATTTTTGGCTGGTGTGCAGTTAAACGAACTAGATAAGTACATTTCTGCAGCTGAAAAAAGATAACCAGGGTCGGCTTTTGCCACCTCCCTCCCGTTCTCAGCCTTCTGGATTACTCATTCAGCCTCTCACCCTGCAGTGAAGTGCATGTGAAGTCCACGTCATCGCCGTAGCTGCTAGCTCTACAGCTATTGTCGAACTGCGTTTTGCCACAAGTACTGTCTTAGCCACATTAACGAGTAATTGCCTTTGGTGTGTAGCATTTGGAAGAAGAAAAGCAATAATTACAATTCGTAATTTGTTCTGTAATCTCTTTTCAAAGAGTCACTTAATTACATAAATTCCATTTGTCGCAAATTCGTTCTGTTATTTGTAAAAATCAAGCGTTATGAGCACCTGGCAACTACAGATTAGGCGGAATTGCAAAGTTAAGAATTTTACGCAAAAATTCTGCCCTCTTATTTTTTTGTCACATCCATACAAATTGTGCCAAAATGAAGTGTTTCAGATCATTTGCTAAAGCCATACATTCGCACCCCGTTTGCTTTGCACCATACTTATTCATAGAGCGCTATGGCAGATGAGAATGTATTCACGAAAAATGA
This sequence comes from Amblyomma americanum, assembly GCA_030143305.2. Taxonomy (NCBI): domain Eukaryota; kingdom Metazoa; phylum Arthropoda; class Arachnida; order Ixodida; family Ixodidae; genus Amblyomma; species Amblyomma americanum. The sequence goes on along the minus strand of JARKHS020026452.1, from coordinate 67,428 downwards.
CAGGCGGTTAAATACCTGAAGTAATCCGCTTTCTGTAGCAGCTTGCGTTCATCAACTGACAACTCACGTGAGGTAGTCAGGTAAGTATTTCTTTGCTGTATTAGACGAAGCGGTCTCGTTATGTCCTACGGAAGAAAGCCATATACACCTAGTGTATTGCATGAAGTTGCAGTTCTAAAACATGAAATATAAGAAAGCGAGTGAAGAGGCTGAAACTGAGGATGTCGGCGTTGCGAAATACGGAGTGTTTGTGCCAGATTTCACGTCCATTTTTAAGACTGCAACCAGGAAAACTTACGAACTGCGGATGGTAAGGGTATTTCTGGGGAATGACAAGACTTTGGCGGTGGTGGCGATGGTTGTTTTGTACCGCTTTAGTTCACCAATAACAATGCGAAAAACTGACACAGACCAATTTGTAATCATTAAACACTCCGCACTGAGCGACTTTGACAGCGGCCAGAGTGAGGGGCTGGGAGCACGGTTGCGCACGAAGGAGCCAGTGTCATGGGCAAAGGCATGAACACTACAGGTGTATAGCTTCAGGTTCTCACGTATAGCCTGAGGTTCTCACGAGTACACCAGATGCGTTTTGTAAGCATGGTATTTAGAATACCATGCGGTACCTTATAGTTTGGACAATTTCTTTATACGGGGAAAAGTTATGGCCATTATAGGAGAGCAAGATATAAAGACGTTTAAATTTACAATGAAGATTCTGCAGATTTATGCGGGCGTGTTGCGGTCTGTAGACTGTAGCTGTCCTTCGATTTTTGTGTTTTATGGAGCTGTGTGTGTCGCGTTGAGGGTCTTTAATCGACGCTAGATGCTGTCTTAATAGCCTATACTCACATATATCATCCCCCAAATAATTCCACTGTCTAAACCTCTCTGTCTGTTACCGCCGCTGAGAGGAATAAATCTGTTCTTCTCGAATAGTAGGTCTACCGCCACTGCTTGCCGTCTCCGCCAATCAATAATCGCTGGCTTATTGTCTCTGGACGGGGGTTGTGGGGGCGCTGTAAACCCATATATAATGTTTCCTTAAACGAAGCTTATACTTCGCTTTATATATATATATATATATATATATATATATATATATATATATATATATATATATATATATATATATATATATTACGAACGTAGGTTGCGTTGGCTCCGCAGCATAAAGATTTGAGAGAAGTGGGCACTTCTACCGACACATTTATTGATCAACGTTTTGACCGCGGTGCGGTCTTCAGGACTGTAGTGGTCTCCAGTCAGATGGACGTTTTAAGTTGGTGAGCTGCAGAGGAAAGAGAAAGGAGTGTAACAAGCAAATAGCAACAACAGTTCAAAAAAATTGAAAAAAAAACAAAAAATAAAAAATAAAGATGGGGGTGCGGGGAGCAGACAAGGACAATATTAAGGGAGGAAGCAAAAAAAAATAGAAATAAAAGAAAAAAAAGGGGGGAAAACTAGTATAGTAAGGAAGGATGGTGCACAAAAGGAGATGGCGAAACGAGAGAAAGGGAGAGGAAGACGGTGCGGGGGACATGGGCAGCGCGGCAACCACAGGCGTACGAAAGCAAAACGTGCAAACAAAACGCACAAACAAAATGCACAAACACAAAGATGGGCGCCGCTGCAGATGCATGGCCAAAGAGGGGCCGCTGCGCAAATGACACTGGCAGCGACGAACAGGCCAAACGAGGCGCCCTTTGGGGGTCTCACTAATTTCCGCTGAGCCGAGGGCTAGAACGTTAAGACAGGAGTGGGCTACATTGTAACGAGCACATGTGTAAGAACTTACACAGGGGGTCTGGGTTTCACTGTGCAGTGCATCCCTCTCCCTGGGCGGGTCGTTGAACCGACTTCGTCGGGAATACTTCTTTGTAGTGGAGGAGGGCTGGGCTGTGTACAAAGATTTCAAATGATCGGAAAAAAGTAAGGAAAGAACGCCAAAGCTTATCAATACTGCACGAGGCAGGATAGTGTAAGTAAGGAGGGGTATGATTGCCTGGGATATACACCAGGAATTATAAAGGGTATATCTGAGTTAGCCAATTAACGAGAAGTGTAGTATTATTTTCTTTGGAGGTCGTGAATAGAAGAAAGGGCACCAGGCTTTTCGTTAAGACCTTCTTGAATAGTATTAAACTTGTGGATAAAATAGGATTCATGTTGTTCACGTTCTTGCCTGTTTTTTAAGCCCCCTTGAATAATTGTTACTTTTAGTTGGTCAAATGGGTGTCCTTCTGAGTTTAAATGCTTGGATAGGGGAAGATTTGGGAGAGACTTGGTGTGTGCGCAGTGTTTGTTAAAACGAAGGCGGAATGCAGTGTTTGCAGTGCATTCCGAAGTAAGTTCTTACACATATGCTCGTTAACGTAGCCCACTCCTTCCTTAACCTTCTAGCCCTTGGCTCACCGGAAATTAGTGAGACCCCCCAAAAGGCGCCTGGTTTGGCCTGTTCGTCGCTGCCAGTGTCATTTGCGCAGCGGAGCCTCTGGCCACGCATTTGCAGCGGCGCCCATCTTTGTGTTTGTGCATTTTGTTTGCACTTTTTGCTTTCGTACGCCTGTGGTTGCCCCGCTGCCCATGTCCCCCGCACCGTCTTCCTCTCCCTTTCTCTCGTTTCACCATCTCCTTTTTTACCCCGTCCTTCCTTACTATACTAGTTTCCCCCCTTTTTTCTTTTCTCTCTATTTTTTGCTTCCTCCCGCAATCTTGTCCTTGTCTGCTCCCCGCCCCCCCATCTTTATTTTTATTTTTTGTTCAATTTTTTAACTGTTGTTGCTATTTGCTTGTTACACTCCTTTCTCCTTCCTCTGCAGCTCACAAACTTAAAACGTCCATCTGACGAGAGATCACTACTGTCCTATAGAGGACCGCACCGCGGTCGAAACGTTGATAAATAAATGTGTCTCTGTAGAAGTGCCCACTTCTCTTATATATATATATATATATATATATATATATATATATATATATATATATATATATATATATATATATATAGATTTAAGAGAAGTGGGCAGTTCTACAAAGACACTTTTATTTATCAACGTTTCGACCGCGGTGCGGTCGAAACGTTGATAAATAAAAGTGTCTTTGTAGAAGTGCCCACTTCTCTTAAATCTTTATTCTGCGGAGCCAACGCAACCTACGTTCGCAACATATACATATATATATATATATACATATATATATATATATATATATATATATATATATATATATATATATATATATATATATATATATATTGTTGAGTGATCTCGCATGTTCGGATAGACCGCTTGCTTATTGGCGTTAATAAATAGATTATTTTGTTTATCTAGGTTTACAAAAGGCGCCAGAGTTACTAAACTTACTACATTGCCCATGCTGAGAAGTTTGAAATTTTCACAAGCGCTCACTGCCTTTTCGTTATTGCCGGCATATTGACTTCAGTAACTCTTTGATTTATATATTTTATTTATTATCATACTGGTCAACCTTCGAGCCGTTCCGAGGAACAAACTTTTTGGCGCACAGGGATTGCTACCAGAAAGCGATAAATAAATCTCACTTTTTCACTTCATCGAAGCTTTCATTAGGGCTTTATACACGAAATATTGAAATGCGCATAATGATTTCCAACAACCGTTTATTTTGAGTAGGCGCACAAGCTACCCACCAATGCACCCTCTCCACTGGCTGAGGCACAGTGCGACCATTAAATACAGGAGTATTCACCAGTTTCTTCTGAGAAACGCCAATCAGAGTGGTTTTTTCGTGTGCCGTCAGTTTTTTCAGCGCTTTCTACAGCGCCAGGTGTATCAGCCTAGTTTTCAATTTTCACGTTGTCGGCATTATCAATTTAGTCAGCCAATCCGCATACCCTCTGCCGTAGAAATGAACGAGCGTAGTATGACTCAGAGGAAGACAGACTGTCTTATTTTATTCGCAAAAATCCAGGGGGGGCACTTTGTTGACCAAAAGATCGGTGAGGCGAAAGCATTTAGCGCGGTGTTGCGGCTTGGGTCACTGATTTGTGGTTAAGGTGTTAATGAAGTACACAATTGTTTGTGAATCTTAAATGCTGGAGACACTGGAGGGCGTTTGTGAGGCATCCGTCTGATTCGGCGCCTTTCCGCAAACACTCTCCAGTGTGCTAGACAAGGAGAACTACCTATGCGTTGGCAGGAAGTAGCGTAGACGTTAGCACGCTCGGCTGCGGAACGAAAGGATGGTGGGTAGAATACAATCGTGCACAAAGATTTTTTTCTTGACGAGTTGAAGAGCGCAACGGATGGACGAACGGTATAGCGTCACTTCCGTATTCATAACTTCCGGTTGGCAATGTAACGGATGGACAGGATCTTTACAGGGGGTATGAGCGATTAAAGGCTTTCGACTTAATAGTTTGAAGGAAAACTACTGCAGACGCGCAGTATACTGGCTATGTGTGTTATTAATGGCTGCGTTGTGGATGTGGCTGTCATGCAAGCTATCGTGCGTGGCAATAATCATTTTGGGAACCACAGAGCGCTAATTGCCCTACGCAGCTTTATTCTAAGCAGCTGAATTTTTTCTTCGTGTGTACTGCAGTGAACGAAAAAAAATAGGTCCGCATATTCATCACAATTTATATTTAACTCGTATTTCATCTTGTCGAGATAACATCATATATGTTGAATACGGCACAGTAATGGTTTCTTGTAAAATTTTTGCGAGCGCTTGTTTTTATTATGCGCTGATGAAGCAAGCCAGCTGCTGCTCCCAGTGCGTCAGCAGCCCAGATCAAAACAATGAACTTGAGTTGGAAGACCATCGATCAGGATGAACTACCGCATCGAATACACTAGCGAAACCTGGTATAAAATGCCTGAAGCAAACATACTAGGGTCACCCCAGTAAGCCTCCTCAGGATTGCTCGGCTTAGAACTGGTAGAGTTCAAGATACATTTGCGAAGCTCTGTAGATATATATTTAAAACGTAAAGAGAAGATACTGTTTTCAGTTGTAGTACTAATAACGGTTGTGGCCATTACATCTTGGGAACTGCGTTTATTCGGTATGTACACAAAAATGCCCATCTTTATATTAACACTTCTTCAGAATTGCTTTGTCCAATAAGCCTGCAATTCTGCTTTCGGCTCCCCACCACAAAAACGTCCCAATATAGGGGTAAGTGTACAGATAAAAGCCACAACTTTTGGCGTCTGCTCCTTTAATAACTAACCGCTTTGATGTCCAGCCCTACCTTCGCGAGTGCTTACGAAGGTCGTACTACGCAGAAGCCTGACGGCAGGCCTGCCTGCTTGTTAAAGACCAACAGCGCACCGATGCCCGATGCTCCAACCTACGCCAACGCATTGCAGAATACAAATCGGGTGATCGTGTTAGGATGTGGAGCATTCGCTGCCGCGGACGGAATGAAAAGCTTTCGCGCCATAATTTCGACCAGTACAAGATCGCTTGCCGACTTGGAGAGCTTGACTGCGAAGTAGCCCCCCCTGTGGAGCAGCAGCGTCTTGGCGGCGCCGTGCAGCCCGAAAACTGCACACGCTGTGCGTGTATAGGTTCATGTATACGTCAATGAACACTGTACTTGCATTTTTCAGTGTTTGTTTTCGCACACCGAGTTTATTTTCGCAGAGGTTTCTTTCGTTGTAACACATACGTTCGACGATTTTTAAAGAAGGGGGGAAGTGATGCGAAGCTTCTAATAGTTATCAGTTCACTCTTCAAAGATGCCGGAATGCGACTTCATCGCTTTGTTTGTGATACAAGACGTGACCAGATTTATCTCTATTGATCTCCCCATGGCAGAGGTAATTCTACGTTTCAGATTGTTGTGCTTACTTTGACCGCTGCATCTCGAAAGTTCGTTGTCAGCTTTAAACTGTGCAAGGTCAGGAGCAGCGGGCATTCTTTTCAGCGACTGCCGAGCACGCTTATTGCTACGCTGCCGCCGAGTCATTCACTTAATTGTGGGCGCAGTGTTTCTTCCCAATAGTGTTTCTTTAAAAAGTCCTTCTCGCGGTCTGACTGCCGCCAAAAATACGTGACACGTGTTTCGGCCATCCCCTGCCCTTTCTCTCGCTCTTTTTCTTTCTTCTTCTTTCTGCCTCTCCATTCCCTGTTTTTATGGAAAACTGACTGTAGATCAACCTGCTTGCTATAGACGCCGGTGCCAGGGGCCGCGCAGCGGCTCGCACTAAAACATACCAACGCCAAAACATCAGAGACTGGGCGTATAATTGTCTTAGGCAACCCAAAAGCTCCGCCTTCCAGTCAGAAAGCTGCCCGCAAAGCCATAACAATGCATTAGATTTTAAGGCGAAAGCCTTTCTTGGCTCATGAATGTGAGCAGGAAACGCGTACAAGAAGTGTGCACTCCACCTGTCAAACGAAATGAAAAAAAAACGAAGATACAAAAAGACACATAAATAAGAAATGACATAGCAAAAATAAACAATACCGAAATGAAAATGAGAACGAGATAAAAAACATTGAAAATAAATAAATATAATAAATATTTTAATAAAAAGAAATGGAAGTAAAAAAATTAAAGTAGAATACAAAAAGAAAGCTAAAAGAAATAAAAACCAGCAATGGCGGAAGTAGAGGACAGGGAAAGGCTTTCGTGTTTCCGCTCATAAGCTGACTAAACTGCAAATGAATTTTTTCGCCTCTGGCAGTCCGCGGTCTACTTGGGGCTGTGAGGAAGGCAGCAGACGACAGCTGCGCGGAAAGTGAAGCGCCGCGCTGGCGGCCACTTGGTGCGCAATTCGTATACCCGGAGTATATATCATGCGTTAAACCGTCACATGAGCTCCGTAGTTGCTCTCTTAGCCGTGGTAGGACTTTTTGTTCTTGTACCCTCGTTTCATTTCCCGGAAATCAGCTACACTCGGACGCGCGTTCTGAGCTGTGATCGCGTATTGTTTGCGAGTGTCCATTCTTATTCGCTTGTTTTGAGATATGCTGTCAACGCGCTTACTTGAAGACATCGCAGGTGAACCACTCCTATACTGGTGCAGCTACAACTTCTTGTAAACGTTTTTCCGAAGGCTTTCTTCTGCATGCCGGTTCGCAACGTGTTGGGGTACTTTGCACGAACTTCACCGCGAGTGGTAGCAGCGAGAAAACTCCCAAAGGTGAGTTCTGTAATTCACCTACGCTGAGCTGGCAGTGGGGTCTCCAAACCGATTGAGTAATCGTGGTCGTACGCACGGTGTTGCTTCTCTGACATAACCATCAGCTATAATGATCGTGGTTCGTGTGTGTATTGTGCCTGAAAACAGCCGTGCGTGCAATTTAACTTCTCGGAAACGGTGCCCTGAAGGAGCATAGTGGAATGTTTTTTTTCAATTCGTGGTGTTGATCCTTAGAAGATTAGTAGTGTAATAATTTTTTCACTTAAGTACAATTGATGAGAAGGCACAAGAAAAGAAATTGGAGGGGACACTTAGGCTCCGCCTTAAGGATAAGTCGCGATAGCGTATTGCGTGCATTCCCATATATGGAGATAGTCATTCTCTACATTCATAGATCCCTGGGAGTTCTCATACCCTTCCTGGCGCGGTGGTGCAGCGGTTAAGTCACGCGCCACTGCCCTACGAAGGCAGGTGCTCCCAAGGACGGGCGTTGTGCGGCCCAGGCAGACCTCTCCTGCTTCATTAAAGTCTTTCTCCTCCTCTCCATCGTGGGCAGTTTGCTCACTGTCCGGTGGCCACGTTCTGATGACGTCGAAAGGTCACGAGACCTAGGTGGCCTATGTGCCTCCTAGGTTGCTCCCTGCGCACCACCTAGCAGAGACATGCTCGTGATTTTTCACTCGCACCAGCGACGGCGACAACTAAGGTGCCGAACCGGAACCGAACCCATATTTTTGCCCTTAATGGGAAGCGAACCAATATTCTTGAAGCCAAATTAAGATTCACTACGCCCGGTTTTCAAGAGAGTACCGTCAGTGCATCCTTGAACAACTTTGGTCGCACAATCCCTACGGGTGGCTGTGATAGGAGCAGCCACCTGCCAGTGCAGTGGCGCACCACTTAACCGCTGCCCCACTGCGCTGGTAGTGGAATCGGGGCTCGTATGCACTTATGAATGTTAAGTAGGGAATGAGCAATTCGGCATATATGGACATAAAACCACAAAATAGATCGCGTCATGCCCTTAAGGCGGAGCTAAGTGCCTCCTGCAATTGAAGAATCGCCATTTACTTTCGCACGTCTGCTCGGTTTAACTAAGTTACACCCTACCATTTTTTTTGCCCTCTTGGAGCCAAGCGTGAACCGGAATGATCCAAAGGATCCGCTCCGAACTGGTTTGGGATTCTCGTTCAGCCCCTCTATTCTTGCAACACGCAATACATTTTTCGTTGTGAGAAAGAAATGAGATATGCTGTGACGACGACAATTCTAGAAATTTTACCTCAGAATGGTGTGAAATTTTTGTTTGTTTCTCACCTTTTCAGATAATTTCAGTCACATTGTTAGCACTCGTCTAGCTTCTAAATCATCGAATACGGATACGTTTTCTTTACTCTGTCGTGTACCGTAAATATGTCAAATACAGCAGCAACGACACAACCATATCGTCATATTGCGCATTATTTACTTTCGGAAGCATTCGTTGTCATAGAAAGCAGACAGATAAAAATTCTGAGGGAACTTATTTCTGCTTACGTGGAGGAATGCTAAAGCATGTGTTTTGAAGAAAGGATATGGCGCAGTAGGGCTTAGATCTCGACACCTCGGTAGGCACCTCAACTCCGCCTTACACTTTTTGTGATCCATTGTGTCACCCATGCCTCTAAACCTTTTGTGACCCATATTGTGACCTATGACTCAGCTCGTTTTGTGACCCATTTTGTGAGCCATGACTCAACACGTTTTTACCGAGAGCTACACTACGCCAGTTCTTCCAGCCTTCAGCGTGGCACCCCTTGAGCTCTGTGGCGGCGTCGTGGCCTTGGTCTCGTGGCAGGCCACGTGGTGTGGAGCAGCTGCTGCTGCCGGCGGGATTTGACAAATTTGGCGGTATCATCATTCAATTCTCACAATCATGGGTGAATTTAACAAGAGTTCCCCACTATTTGCAGCAAATGGTTAAGTCGTTCTGAAACGGTTGATATATTTTCTTGGGCTTACATCAATCATCCAATCTTGAATGTACACTGGGAATCGTTTGTGGTAAACATTGTGTCATTCCTTAAAATGGCATGCTAACGAGAGAGAAAAAATTGCTTCTTGGTTTACGGGCACCATCTTGCCCGTTTATATATTTAGAACGCGTGAAAACTGAATTGAGCTCTATAACAGGTGTAAACCTGTGCAGGCCTGTCTTTTGAGTTCAAGTGTAACTGGCATAAGGTTCGATGAAAATCATACTAAACAACTGAAAGGTTTCCTAGAACTTGTGTACACAAGCAGTCATTAAATATGACTTGAGACAAATGAGTTGCTCACTGAGAGAAGAGTAAAATAAAAGTTTTGAAGAAAACACTGGGCAATTACACACATAAAGCGAGGCAACGAGATGAAGCCGGAGCTCTAAAATTTCTTTCAAAAGCTCCCGGGAATTGAGTAAGTAACGATTTCCCTCTGGCACGACGTAGAAAGAAATCATTCCTGCAATCATACACGGAGATCCTGAAGATTAAGGTAGAATTACAAAAAGAACAGAAGACTTCACTTGAAACTAGCGAATGTGGCCTGCGGAATGAAATCCGGGAGGTAAAAAAGGAAGAAACGGAGCTGACCAGCAGCATTGAGCATACACAAAATGGCTTTGAGGAATTGAAGAAAAAGCAGGAGCTTGAAATAGTGAAAAACTCGAAGCTAATGAGCAAAAATCAGGACCTCAGTACCCGATGTGCTGCCTTGGAAAAAAAATCAAGGTACCTTGAGATGCAAATAGTGAGTGCAAACTGAACAATACCCTCGAAGCATGAACATTGAAATAAAAGGTGTCCCAGAAAAAGATGATGAAAATATCGATTTGATACTGTAAACAATTGGGGATGCAGTTAAGGAACCTATAACCAGCTTGAATGTTGAAGCGGTGCACAGTGTTGCCACTCCCAGCTCTGGCAAATCTAACACCATGGTCAGATTCAAGTCCAAGGCAAAACGCGATGTCATGCTGTAAAAAGCGAAAAAAAAGCGACTAACTCTTGAGGATGTCGGACTTGAAGGCACGAATCCATTATATGTAAATGAGCACCTAACACGAGAAAACAAAAACAACTGCTTAGAGCCTCATGTGCAAAGAAAAGGGAGGTAGCCAGGAAACACGAGTGGAAGAGAAATGGTGCTATCTACGCACGCCAGACCGATGAGTCCAAAGTGATTCGGCTATATCTTGAGGGATTGGTAACGAACCCGTGCCGAAGTGTTAAGTGAGTGGCACTTCGCCCACGTATCGCGGGTTCGGGCCAGAGCAAGCTGAGGGCATAGCTAGCGTTCGCCGCGCGGCTGCGCTCTCGCTCCGAAGGAAGGAAGGCGCAGTTATTTGAGAGCACAAGCGTTTATTACTCAGGAAGCTGCATTACATAACACTGCACTGATCCCCAGACCTCAGTACAACCCATCGCCCAGCCGCAGCACCCGAAAGCGGGCCGGCAGAGCCACGCTCGCAAAGCAAAGACTACATACGCATGTGACGGCACAGACAAGGAGGATGGCATGCCGCTCGGCAAACCAATGGATTAAATTGAGCGCGACACAACACGAGGGAGGACGGGGAATGCGCGGAGCCGATCTTGACGACGCAGGTCGCACGTCGATGGTCGATCACGCGTCGTCACCGGCAATGGCCGGCGATGACGAAGAACCAGCCAAATCAGGCCCTCCCGAATCCGGAGCGCGTGAGCGCCGCACAGGCGGGCGACAGGACTCCGGAGGATCGAGCCTGGACTCAAGCGTACATACTAGTTGCGCAAGGTCACACCGCCCGCGCACCTGGTCCCCCGGCAAATGTCGGGGCACACGGGAGGCGAAATCTACGCACCTTTCTGCTATGAAAAAAAATATAATATAAAAAAGCGTTTATGTCAGGAAGCAACAAACGAACGATCCATGTTCTTTGGTTTTTCGCGTGATTGAGCGTGTTCGGCCTATATTTATATTTTATTTCCTTGCTTGGTTCCTACCGCGCTGATCTTCTACATTTAAAATGCGAGCAAAACCATTCGCCTACTCACGCTGCCTATTCGTCTCAAGTGCGATAATGGGGGGTGACGTCCTTAAGAAGGAAAAGCCTAGACCACGATGGGCCCAGCTGAGCGTGTTTGTCAGCATGCGCTTAGCCTCTAACTGTTTCCAGCCTCTCCCCGTCATACGGCGCTGACGCACGGAAATGTCGCCGCTTGCGCACGCCAGTTAAAGATTTGGGCGCCTCTACGTATGTACGTCCTCGGAGCTTGCTTTGTGGCAGGTGGCCCCCTACCAACCGGGTTTTAAGCAACCTGTCGGGTGTACACACGTCATAGGTCTTCACCTGGATGAAGGCCTGAGTGGAAGACACACTTGGGTGCAGGCCTTCAAGGTAATAGAGTAAAGACCTTCAGGCCTTTAGGGTAAAGGCCTTCATGGTAAATGTCTTCCTCCGTATAAAGACATAATGGTAAAGGCATTTAGCTTAAATGCTTGAAGCACGTAAGTGCTTTAAGTTCCCACCGTAACTCGTGCTTCTCCACCATATTCCGCTCTCAGCCACGCTAAACCATATGTGTTTTTGTATTTTACATTTGCTAAAAATACGCGAAAAAGCCACGTTGATCCAAAACACAGAATTTCCACTTTTGATTTATCACTTACGGAAACGCCGGCTCGGCTGTGTGAAAATGAATGTACCTTTCTATAGTGGCACACCTTTGGGCTCACCTCGAGACACTCGTGAGAAGAGAGAGTACAAAAGGTGCTTTCTGAAGGATCGCGGTCCATGACGAAATAGGGGCATTATTATTGCCGGAAATGAAGAAAGAGCAACTTCTTAAGTGCCATGTCTGCTAACCTCTTAAACGATAAGTTTCTTGAATAACAGCTAGGCTTAGCCAAGTATAGTTTCGTGTCAAGTTTATTTTAGCTTTTGTCATACAAAAACCGTGGGTGACAAAGAAAAAGCGGTTCGCAATGACCGCTTAACAAGCTTCGTCACCTATAGAAGTCAGCAGCATTAGCAGAGGCACACAGCAGAATCATTATACATTGTTAGAGAAAGGAGAGCAAAAGAAGAGAAAGACAGGTAAATACATTTCAACACAGTAACAAAATACAACCTAGTCAATGAACAGTTCCCTAATTGCAGGAGAAGTTATTTTTGTTAGATTGCTTTCTAGAGGGGTGTTCAAACATTTCAGTAGAATATATTTTAACATCGCAACCCCGCAGTTTGTCCTGTAACTGGGTGTTGCAAACATTCCATGGTCTCTAGTTGTATAGGGTGTGGCATACGGTACAACAGGAACAATACGGCTCAAAAAAGGGCTATTTCATGCCGTTACTTTTTATAAAAGCAGGCAAACCTGTACTCAAATAGCTTATTACCCGGAATAATTTTGTACTTTTGTCTTATGGGGCGAGTCGGCGCGTCATAGGAAGCATTTGTAATGATCCGTAGAATTTTTTCTGTAGAATAAAAAACCTTTGTACATTTGACACAGTATTATTTCCCCATACCATGTAAGAATAACGAATATATTAGAAGAAAAAAACCTAATAAAGGTCTAGCTCCTTTTTCACGGGCAAATATGTTTATCACGAGCGATGATACCTATGAGTTTAGACAGGGCGATGCATATTTTGCTAATGTGTGTAGTCCATGACATTGTGAGAGTAAAATCTATGCCAAGGGAAGTGAATGCCACGACGTATTGTAGCTCTGTGCAGCTGAAAAAGGATTGGTGGAGGATTCGCGACTACCTTGCTTTTGGAATGAAATATTATTGCCTTTGTTTCCTGCCTGTTTACTGATAATGACTTCAATGAAGACCATTCCCTGAAGTTTTCCAGTGCTGTGTTCGCAGTTTCTGTCGGTTGTTTCATATCTGAGGGGGAGCAGATTAAACTGGTGCCGTCAGCACAAATAATAGATTTTATCTCTTTGCTTATGATGGCTATGTCGTTTAAATATATATTAAAAAGTAAAGTACCTAGAAGACTGCCCTGGGTCACACCGCTTGAAATTTGTAGAATTGCGGAATGACAATTATAAATGGAAACATATTGTGAACGCGAGCACATATATGATTTGAAAAGATTAAGGGCATGACCGCGTATACCGTAATGTTCAAGCTTTACAACGAGAGTATCAGGGTTAAGCGTTCAAAAGCCTTACTAAAGTCTGCAAAAATTCCTATTATAAGCCTCTGGGATTCAATGTTGCTGAATATATATATATATATATATATATATATATATATATAGGTAAAGGAAATGAGGGGCTCGTTTGACAAACATATTAAGGAAGCCAACAGTCACGGAAACCAAGGGGCATAGGGGAATGTTTTTAATCTTTTTTTTTATTTTTTTTATTTGTAGTGCCAATCAATCGGTTTAAAGAAAATTACTTATAAAGCAGCAGAAAAAACAACCATGCCGCCGGTGGGATCCGAACCCACGACCTCCGAATATCGCGTCCGGTGCTCTTACCAACTGAGCTACGGCGACGGCTGTCCAATCTGCTGCTTTCGTGGGTATTTATGTTTACTGCGTGTAAGCGAACCTTGGTGAACAATCTCAAGGTTCGCTTACACGCAGTAAACATAAATACCCACGAAAGCAGCAGATTGGACAGCCGTCGCCGTAGCTCAGTTGGTAAGAGCACCGGACGCGATATTCGGAGGTCGTGGGTTCGGATCCCACCGGCGGCATGGTTGTTTTTTCTGCTGCTTTATAAGTAATTTTCTTTAAACCGATTGATTGGCACTACAAATAAAAAAAATAAAAAAAAGATTAAAAACATTCCCCTATGCCCCTTGGTTTCCGTGACTGTTGGCTTCCTTAATATATATATATATATATATATATATATATATATATATATATATATATATATATATATATATATATATATATATATATATATTGATCAAGCAATGCCTGTTCTGTTGATCTATTTTTGGTGAACCCATACTGGCAGCCATTTATAATAAAGTATTTTTGTAGAAAATTATGAACACCGAAATAAATTACACTTTCAAGCCCCGTAGAGAACAAGAGCAAACGGATATTGGCCTATAATTAATTAGATTATTTTTGTCTCCCTTTTTAAAAATTACGGCCACTCTAGCAAATATCGTGGAAGCAGGAAAACTGCCGGTAGAAAGTAGAATTTTATATATATGCGTTGGACATCGCACAATTTCATGTAAGACACAATTTATTAGACGGGTCTGGATATTTCAAGAGTGTAGGCTTGCCATGTCCTGCAGGGTTTTTAGATTAATGTACACCTCGTTTTCATTAGTCGGTTCAAAAAACAAGGATTGCGAACTTTTGTTGCCCAAGAATCTCGAACAGGCAGGGTTGTGAGAGCGAGTCTAAAATGGAGTAAAAAATTTGTTTAAAAGCATTGACCAAGCACGATCCACTTAGTTCAGTACCTTCAACTTTCAGAGTTGTAATTTTGGTTGGACGAGTAATTCCGTTAAAGAGCAGATTAAGGCGTTTTCATTTTTGTTTATGATTACTGGAGAGTGCCCTATCAAATAGGTTATTGTAGTAAGTAGTCCTAGATAACATACTTTCACTGTTCAAACGAGTGCGCAAAGCTTTAAATTGTGCCAAAAGTGTGGTATCCTTAGTTCTAATGAAATTAGCGAAAATCCTGTGTTTCTTTTTCACGAGCCGTATAACTCTTGCTGACATCTAAGGTTTGCTAGCCTTTTATGGCATCTTTATTCAGTGACAGGAAAACATTCTTAATAGATGGTCAAAAAAAACCTCAAGAAAGTACTATAAGCATTATCGGGGTCAGCGCTAGCTAAAACAGGACCCAATCCACTATTTGTAGTGCGACCTCTAAACGTTTCGAGGTTCTTTTGTGAAATAAACTGCCGGCTATATTTTTAGTATTTGCTGGAAGGGGTTGTTTCTCAATGCTAATAAAAATAGGGAGTTGGTCACCAATGTCTACCGCAAGACGTCAGAAGTAAAAGGTACACTATAATTCATCATGAAAAAGTCGATAGTTGAACAAGATTTAGGAGTTATGCGTGTAGGTCTATTAATAACATTTTAGAAGCGCGTGGCTTGCATTATGGTCGTGAGTTCTTGTTGTAGAGAATTATTAGTGCTGATGTGTATATTAAAATCGCCTCCTACACAGGATAGGCATGATTAGAAAACAATGTTATTTCCCTATTAAAATGCGAAAGAATTCGATTAAATTTTCTTGTGGTGGGCGATAGACAACGGTAAAGATTTGTCCGGCAGATTGGACTGTAACCATCTCGATATTCATATCGTTCACACAGTGGTTCGATAGGTGACTAAGCTTGTTAAGCGGTCATTGCGAACCGCTTTTTCTTCGTCACCCACGGTTTTTGTATGACAAAAGCTAAAATAAACTTGACACGAAACCTTTCTTGGCTAAGCCTAGCTGTTATTCAAGAAACTTATCGTTTAAGAGGTTAGCAGACATGGCACTTAAGAAGTTGCTCTTTCTTCATTTCCGGCAATAATAATGCCCCTATTTCGTCATGGACCGCGATCCTTCAGAAAGCACCTTTTGTACTCTCTCTTCTCACGAGTGTCTCGAGGTGAGCCCAAAGGTGTGCCACTATAGAGAGGTACATTCATTTTCACACAGCCGAGCCGGCGTTTGCGTAAGTGATAAATCAAAAGTGGAAAATCTGTGTTTTGGATCAACGTGGCCTTTTAGCGTAATTTTAGCAAATGTAAAATACAAAAACACATATGGTTTAGCGTGGCTGAGAGCGGAACATGGTGGAGAAGCACGAGTTAAGGTGGGAACTTAAAGCACTTACGTGCTTCAAGCATTTAAGCTAAATGCCTTTACCATTATGTCTTTATACGGAGGAAGACATTTACCATGAAGGCCTTTACCCTAAAGGCCTGAAGGGCTTTACTCTATTACCTTGAAGGCCTGCACCCAAGTGTGTCTTCCACTCAGGCCTTCATCCAGGTGAAGACCTATGACGTGTGTACACCCGACAGGTTGCTTAAAACCCGGTTGGTAGGGGGCCACCTGCCACAAAGCAAGCTCCGAGGACGTACATACGTAGAGGCGCCCAAATCTTTAACTGGCGTGCGCAAGCGGCGACATTTCCGTGCGTCAGCGCCGTATGACGGGGAGAGGCTGGAAACAGTTAGAGGCTAAGCGCATGCTGACAAACACGCTCAGCTGGGCCCATCGTGGTCTAGGCTTTTCCTTCTTAAGGACGTCTCCCCCCATTATCGCACTTGAGACGAATAGGCAGCGTGAGTAGGCGAATGGTTTTGCTCGCATTTTAAATGTAGAAGATCAGCGCGGTAGGAACCAAACAAGGAAATAAAATATAAATATAGGCCGAACACGCTCAATCACGCGGAAAACCAAAGAACATGGATCGTTCGTTTGTTGCTTCCTGACATAAACGCTTTTTTATATTTAAAAAAAGGGCAGTTGTCAACACACTGCGTTTTTTATGCTTATGAGCGGAGGTGAAGCCATAGCGAAAGAAATTGTGAAGCTATAAGGCCGCCGTGAAGCTTCAGGGACGCTGCTCTGCGCGACGTGTTCACGGCAGTTTGCGACAGTTATCAAAATGCTCCCCGAATACCTCAAGGGGAAAGACAAACAAGATGGAATGTCATCGCAATGGGGAGCCGCTAAAAACTCGGCCATTCTCGCGTATTATTTGTGAGGAGCATAAGAAATATTCCGCGTTAGTAATAAAAATATTGCAGCACTTTGTCTGCATCTCAGTGAAAGAACAAAAACTGAGGTCGTAAACCATTTTACTATGCACTTCATTCTTGCTGAAATGCTAAGAAATAAAAAAATGGTGTGACCGATACTGGGCGCGCAGAGGTCGTTCAGTAGAGCTGAAGTCACCGTTATACCCGACCCCGGCAGACGTGCGTCGTTGCAGGGAGACGTAGAGTGCCGGCACAAGGTGGCTGTCGGACTTCAGCTCTTCCCACTGTCTGCTGGTGGCCTCGCACCACTCATTAGGAGTAGCGGTACGGAGGCCCATTTTTGACATGTTGTGCTTTAAAATGCCGCAAACATTTTCTATATTGTTCTTATCTGCGCCCTTGGGCGGCCAATCTAGCGTCATCACTCCAAGGTTTTCGAGGTGTGCGGTCACTGCGTGCGCCGTGTGGATGGGTCAAAGATCATGCTGTAGGAGGAAATCTCCAACTCTGTAGGGTCCATCCAGCACGTGAGGAAGGAGCTGGTGGTCAATGATGGCTATATACATATATTGTGGAGCACAGCCGACGATCAATGCGGTGAAGAGGCCCGAGGCCGTCCTTAGTGATGACCCCCTACACGTTCACAGATGTTCGGCCACTTGCCTTGACATCGTGTACGTAACGGAGATCATACCTTAAAAAATTCAGTATTTAATGCGAATTATTCCCAGTGGGTAGCAAAATAGTAATAGGTGTATAATAAAACAAGCCACGAAACAAAAGACAAAAGGTTATTGATTTACCTTTTTGTGAATGGCGGGTATACTTTTCTTTCTGGTCCCAATGACCGCAGAAAGTGCTCTCATCTGTAAACGAAACGTTACGTCAATTGTCGACAGTCCATTAGAGATGCTCCTGAGCAAAGGTTAGCCTTTTTGCTGTTGCAATGTCCGAAAGTATGGGCTTCTGCGCAGTTGTCCTGTTTATGTTTCCTACTTTCTTTAGACGTTGCCTAATTAAATCATCTCACACATTAAGGCCGAGGGCAGCATGAAATAACACACGCTGTGATGAACGGGTTGTCACTAGTGCAGGCAACAATCTGCAAGTCTTTTTCTTCGCTTGCTTTTCTGATGAGACAGCGAGGATCATCTCCAGTACGTTCTTCGTCCCGGTAGGCACGTTGGATTCTGGCCACTGAAGCTTCAGCCACTCCAGTTGCTTTAGCAAGTTCTTTCTGCG
Organism: Amblyomma americanum; assembly: GCA_030143305.2. Lineage (NCBI taxonomy): Eukaryota > Metazoa > Arthropoda > Arachnida > Ixodida > Ixodidae > Amblyomma > Amblyomma americanum. The sequence continues at coordinate 49,333 of JARKHS020026452.1, read as the reverse complement.
ATGAGCCGTCTATTGACTTTTCTATAATTCCTCCTCTCTGCGGTTGAGGGATACGAAGTGGCATTTTGGTAGCAGTTAGAAGCTACCGCGAACGCGGCCTGTAGAGCAGCTTCACTGAAGTTTCACAGCTGTCTTATAGCTTCGCCGGCGCGCTGAAGCATAAAGAACGCAGTGTTTTGACAACTTCCCTTTTTTTAGGTATAAAAAAGCGTTTATGTCAGGAAGCAACAAACGAACGATCCATGTTCTTTGGTTTTTCGCGTGATTGAGCGTGTTCGGCCTATATTTATATTTTATTTCCTTGCTTGGTTCTTACGGCGCTGATCTCCGAAACTTAAAATGCGAGCAAAACCATTCCCCTACTCACGCTGCCTATTCCCCTCGAGTGCGATAATGGGGGGTGACGTCCTTAAGAAGGAACAGCCTAGCAGACGATGGGCCCACCTAAGCGCGCTTTGTCGGCATGCGCTCAGCCTCAAACTGTTTCATGGCCTCGCCCCGCCATACGGCGCTGACGCACGAAAAAGTCGCCGCTTGTGCACGCCAGTTAAATATTTGGGCGCCTGTACGTGTGCCTGGAATAGAAAACGGCATAGTGATCTAAAATTACACCTTTAACACGTGCTTGTCAAAGCCAGGTGGACATGTGCTGGCTGGAGATTCATGCAGCTGTATATTGTACCTTCTGATTATGCCTTTAATCGAGTTGAATTTTTGTGTTATTGCAGCTTTTGCATTTTTTAATTGCTCTTTTTTATACTAAACATCGTCTTTATTGAACAAAAATTTTAGCAGACACCTCAGCTCCACCTTACGGTATGATGTGATAGTGTTAATGGAATAATGCCCATAGATGCGGAATTGTTCACTTCCTACTTTACATTCAAAGATCCAATGGAGTCTTCCTATCATTGCTGACGCAGTAGTGCACCGGTTAAGCGATTTTCCACTGCCCTGCAAAAGCAGATGCTACCATTGGTGGCGCTTGTGAGATTCAGGCTGCTCATGCTGGGCAATCTCTTAGCAGGAGTAGTTATTTTAATGAAACCTGCCTCGTTGGGCACATCGTTCACAATCCGATTAGCATATTGCGATCACGCCGCAAGCTTGTCCAGCTCAAAATGTTGCGAGAAGGTCACGTGACCGGCCAATTTTCTGCCTTGGCAAATTGTGCGTGGTTGACCAGAATCTTCTTCCCTAGGTTAGCCGTGGGGTGGCCACCTTCAGTGGCCAGCGTACCCTACCCCGGCTGATTTTTCGCTAATAACGCCGACGACGGCGTTTCTGCAGAACAGGAGCCTTGGTGGTATCGCTGTAAAAACATCGCAAATTGTTCCCAGTCACAATATATCTGTTTTTATTCGTTCTTGCTTTGCTACATGGTACAAAAATAGCCCACGGTGCAAAAACTAGCGGTCACATTGGCGTTCGTTCTTTCATGATTCTTGGGAGTGCTTTGACACTGACACCATCTCGAAGAAATGAAACAGCAAAGAAACTCTCTCACTTCCCGGCGGACACATCAACCACACCGTGAGGTGTGTGTGTGTGTGCCATAGTGAGGACTTCGGAATAATTTCGATCCCATAGGGATACTATAAACGTACATACATCGACATCATACAGCACGCGGACGCCTTTTGCGTTACGCCTTCATCAAGACGCGGCGGCCGCTGTCGTGTTCCCGCTCAGAGTGAATTCGAAGATGCTGATTCAGGTTTGAACTAGGGGAAGAAAAGAGATCGGCTAGGAGCGGAAGAAAGCAAACAAAATGTTCAATGTGCTGATTACTTTCTGGTTAGATATGCCTAAGCATCCACAACTTATTGAAGTGTTTTCTACAGCAGCGAATTCACTGGCAGCTTTGTCTGATCTTTGCTTGGTCGTCTTGCTGGGGCCTTGTTTCGCGTTTTCAAGCCATTTTGTTTTGCACGCAGGAGAGAAGACGTGCATTCACGGAAGCCATGCGCATCAAACGGCAGGGGCTGTGTTTTCAAACCAAACGCGCCTGAATACGGAAGGTCTAATGCATGCTTAATACTCTCGCGGACCGCTTTATGTGTGTATGTCGTGGAAGATACATGGGCATGCACCGAGCTTCAAACGCGGGAACACTTGCTCGAACTGTCATGGGGACACACAACGACTGCTGGCATTACTCCCCTGGGGTCTCGGGCTTTCTTATCTACACTATGACGTGTGGCGGCCCATGTTGGCTTCTGCATGGCACGCGCCAGCTATGATGCCCCCTTTACTGAATACACTGCTTCATCTCCGCAGGCCGCTATGAATCAAGAAACCTCCGCTCACCAGTTTTGCGGGTTTCTTCAGCGTATTTCTTCTCTATTCCTATGCGGCTGCTAAACTGCAGGATAGCTTTGACGGGCGCCGCTTGCGACACCTACCCTGAGTCCTGTGCTCCTGCTTAGCAACAGTTTCTACCGAAGAAATTTCTACGTGGCGCGGTTTTGCGCCCTGCAGTGCTCGCACGTACCACAGCTCGCCCGTTTTCTAAACTCACCACTCATTGCAAGGACCCATTACTCTGGGAACCTTCTGCTCATGCGCACGCTATCATCGCTGGCTGGACTAGCTGATATGGGGGACATTTTGCGCAGGGTTTCTGTGTCCTCTTTTCCAAAAGCCAGGTTTTGTGCACTTGTTCGCTTCCTCCTCCGTCCTCAACTTGGCGCGCCCTTCTCGTGCCAGCCTTTAGCTTTTACGCGCGCTCTTCAGCAGTTACCCACTCTATGCCGTCCCCATTTCCTCTATGTGGACCTTTATTGCAGCTGTTTCTTCGACAGTTCTTCCAGCGGCGTCTCGCTCTTGCGGCCGTGCGCCGCAGTGGCCGTCGGCTGCGTAGCTGTAAAGTGCTCCTGCCCAATGGGCTGAAGTTAGCTTGATCGATCTGATGTCCGGTATTCCTGCAGTGAGCTGAGCAGGCCTGCCAAAGCCAGCGTCACAACCACGCCTACTATTGACGTAGGCTTTTTTCACCAAGGGAACGCTCAGCGATGCTTCTATAGTCGCCAATGCCACGCAGAGCCGTTGCGCTCACCATCGTTTGGGTAGGTACAGGGCGTCGCACTCCTTAATTTTCACAACCACCTAATTTTCTTAGGATGCCGAACCCCTCCTCCCAATAATCTTAATTTTGAAGCTTAAGAGCAATCTGTAAAAGTGGTAGGCGTGCGCTCGTACCATACACCACGTTGGCACAGAGGTTTGTCCGCGAGCTGTCGTTCCTGAGACGTTGTGAATAAGTGGAGCTTGCGAGTTGAGAACGTGCATTTCTCTTACACGCGTTTTTGTGCTAGGTTTATCACTGCTGAGACTGTGACATTGTAGCAGTATTGCAACTCTTTTCATCGTGATGTGTGAGGAAGGAGATCACAGGATGCTCTCATTAAAGTTCACGATCTGCTCTCTTCGGGACGGAACGTCAGGCGGCTGCGCAGTCCAGCCTTGTGGGGACCTCTTCGGATGTGCCATTTTCACGTTGTTGTACCCCTGTATCCGAGCCGGACAAAAACTCGGACTAATCTATGTTGGTGAGTCGCAAATGGTGCGGGGGTTTGTCTACGGGGATTTAAGAAATATGATTGAGAGTGGTCTTGTGTGCCCTCCTCTCAACCGAGTCTGGCCTGAATTCCTCCTGAGCAAATGCGGATTAAATATACGCAATAATAAAGGCTCCTCTTTGTAACAGCCTCTAGACTTGTTCTTGGCTTTTGTTTCTGTAGAGGGTAGTTATTTCTTGGTAGAATTTATTCCTTTGTATCCGACCGGCAATCAGAATCAAACACTCTGTGGCCGACAAAATCTCAGCCACTTTGGTTGGCTTTTTATATTCCATCACTAACGGTGTAAGCTGGAACCTATCCCAGTTTAATTGTTCTCAACATCCGTCGAAGCTTTTCGCAAAGCTCCGTATTTCTCTTTTAGAGTCGCTTACTATAAAGTTGGAAATGGTAGCAGCAATAGCCATAGTTGTGGCAGCATCATCTGTTTATGATGGGTAGATCTAGCATCTAACTGAAGCGCCGTTGACCGGTTTTCCTGTGCGATCGGCTAGCGCTACAGAGAACGCATTTTGGCCGGAGCAACATGCAGCATCAGTTCTTACTGCTTTGTGTTCAGAGGTGAATTTTTTTAATAAGTTTCACTCTAGCCCTTCTCTTGTACTCGTCTTGCTTTGGATGCATGTTCTTAGGGGCAGGCGCGACTTACAGCTGTTTTTGTATGTTATTTTAAATGCTTCATTAGAGCTCCTGTGCACTCTGATAGCCTATGTTGGTTTCTAACACAAATTTAGCTGTCTTTGTTGATCAAAGTTTTTCGTACTGGGAGGTAAAATGAGCTTCCATTAGGTATTGAATCCTATTGTGGATTCCCAGCAGCAGAATGTATTTCTGTGCTACTTTACCAGTGAAGCTAGAATGCCACTTTATGGCTTTACGGATTCTCGTTTTTATGCCGTTTTCTTGTTTTGTTTCGAGCGCAAACTAAGGTGTCTGGTATTGTTTTTAACCCGAATGCTTGTATCAGTATTTCAGTTCTAAGCTCTTTCATTCCCGTTTTTAATTCGATATTCTTCTGATTAGGACTGATGCTGGATATACGTTGAAGTCAAGGGCATTGCAAATTGTTTTATCAGAGTAGGAACAAGATAATAATTTAGGGACATACTTGCACGCGCAAGTCCTACTACGTGGAGCGATCTGCGCATCAGTATTGTCGCGTGCTTACTTTAGGTCATATCCCATATATTTCAATAATGGCCGCGTTTGGGTGAGTTGGTTTTCCATGCTGAACGTAAAAGCGGGAAAAACAAGGACACTGAATAAGACAGACAACACGAGCGCTTTTACGCTAGTGTTGTGTCTTATTCTGTGTCCTTGTTTTTCGCGTTTTTACGTTCAGCATATCCTATACTTGAAAACGGAACGGAACAAACTGGTGAGGCGGAAGCGGATCAATTATTTAGCGATAATAGGAAAAATAGAGGAATTCAGGATATCTCCCTAGGACAGATATTTGGCTTTATTAAGGACGACAACCTCAATAATAAAGCAATGAACGACGATCTCGCAACTATTATTACGGAGTGTGCAGTAGAAATAGGTGGAAGGAGGATTATACGGGGCACTGCTAAGCTCTCTCGGGAGACGAAAAATATGATTAAGAAACGCCAAAGAATGAAAGCATGGAATCGCACACACAGAACTAAACTAGCAAAGCTATCAAAACTAACCTTAAAGCGCAATCATCAGCAAGGGTGCCAGGCAGTAAGACAAGACTTCGCCAATGCTATTCACTACCTGTTTACAAGAGGTATTGAGAGGTCGGAATTGGGAACAGTTGTGGATCAGAGATAATGAAGAATACATTTGTAATCTGGGATTCGCTGGCGACATTGTCTTGTTAAGTCCCTCAGCAGATAAACTGCAAAACATGCTCAAACTTACACAGGCAGAGCACAGCCGCGGGTGAAAAAACTAACATGCAGAGAACCACAGTAATGTTCAAGTCTCGAAAGCAAACAGCAGTTCACAATTGGTAGCGAGGTACCGGAAGTGGCCAGAGAATACGTCTATTATGGGCAGGAAGTGATTGCAGATTCAAATAACAAAAACGAAAACCTATAAGAATAGAGTGGAGTGCATTTGCCAAGCACTCTCAGATCATGCATGGCGGTTTTTCAATACCCCTGAAGATAAATTTATACAACGGTTGTATTTTACCGACACTCGACCATCGGGCAGGAACGTGGAGGAGAACGAAAAGGGTTCAATTTAGGTACTCGCAGCCAGCCACGCAAAGCATAATGTTAGGTATGACGTTAAGAGGCTGGAAGAGAAGAGAGTGGGTCAGAGAACAAACACGGGTTAATGGTATCCTAATAGGAATCAGGTGGAAGAAACGACCTTTTGGCAGACCATGTTATGTGAAGGGAAGGTAACGATCGTCATTGGTGGTAACGTACTGGACTCCAAGAGAAGGCGAGCGTGGAAGGAGTGGTGGAAAGTTAAGGGGCAGATGAAACTAAGAAGTGTGCGGGTATAGAGCGGCCGCAGATGCCACAAGAAGGTGTTACTTGGAGAGATATGGAAGGAGCATTTGACCTGCAGTGGGTATAGTCAGGGTAATGATGATGATGATGATGTAATATCAGAAGTTGCTGTCTTTCTATAGGCCGCCGTTGTTTGTATCCTGCGCTTTGTCAAATACATATATTCATGCCCTCGCGTATCCAAGATGCAGGAAGCGCCGTAAAAGGCGGCTGTGCCTTAGGTCCCTTTGAAGCTCGGTTAGTAAGGACATTTCGTTTTCTATAACTGTCCGCTATTTTTGTGTCACATGTAGGGCTTATTAAATTTCGTCTCTCTTACTGTTTTATGAATGTCTTTTAAATTTTGTATCAATTATAAATTTTCATTATGCCGCTGAAAATCCGTGTCATGGACTTGCTTCAAAATCGCATCTTGCAGTGGTAATTTCATTTATTTATATAGCTTTTACTCTGATAGTTTGTGCAGTACATTTCGTTAATAGTATAATGACTTAATTTCGTACAACCAGAACTGTCACTTGAAAGAGCCGTTGGATATCAACAAACTAAGGTAGCCCGAAAAAAAATTCCTAAGAGGTTTGAATGCGAAATCAAGTATAAATGTCTCACGGAGTCAGTAGACACCGCAATCGCGCTGATAGTAGGCAGTCGCGTCCAACTATAAATTGTGGCAGTTATGCGTTGTTCCTTTTCTCAAACCCAGCGGAAAGGTGAGGCTCCGTTGATTACTAGGCAAGGTAAGGAGGATAACTGGCTCCCGGTGTCAGTGGACACCTCAATCGCATATTGAGGTGTGTGTCGGTGTGGATGCCAACCGCCTATTACTGCAGGATGAGTAAACGACATTTGCGTGCTCCGTTTCGGCCATGGGTTTCTTATGAAAGCGGGGTTTTCGTACAATGATTACATAATCCTCTCGCATAAACAGTATGAAATGTTCTCCTACCAGGGTATTGCAGCGTCAGGTTTTATTGCGAAAACGATACTCGTACCATTACTAGAAAGGCCGGCGGCATGTGATTGTGTGTACGCACGGATGGCGCAGAAACTCCCCGTGACGGCTGTTGCATATTATAACTATCAGAAGGTCATGGTCATCTGTACCTCAGCGCCAACACTACGGTATAAATATCCTCCCATGGTAGGAGGGGGGGGGGGGGGGTGTCATGTTCTCTGTGTGTACGGACAAGCCGTCGGCAATAAACCTGCTCCCACCGGCCGTCTCGACTGTAACAATGGCAACGAGGAAACCACGAACCTGCCGGCTCTGACTCAAGCGTCAAAGCACCATCATGAACGACGCTCAGGAATCAGCACCGGCCACTGGCCGCCAGCAGTAAATCGGGCGCCTGTCGGAATTCTGTACCACGACAGGTAACGTGGCTATGTACCTTGATCGGTTCGATGTTTTTGCGAAAGTGAATTAGCTGGAAGAGCAAAGCAAAACGGACGTGCTTACCACTATACTGGGGGACGGCGCATATACCACTCTGCGGAACTTTGTTTCCTCAGGTTCCCGAAAAAAAGTATTATCAAGAAAAAAACAAGTGCTTCTGAAACATTACGCCCCGAAGCGGTCGGCAGTCGGAGAGCGTTATAACTTTCATAAACGCGCACAGGGACCCCGGGGGACAGTTGACGACTTTATCGTAGGATTGAAGCAATTGGCGACGAACTGCTTGTTTGGAACGTTTTTGTCTGCACTGAGAGACCAGCTTGTCGTGGGCGTGCGCAGCGAGGCTATTCCGTGCATCTTCTGGCCGCTGAAGACAAGGGCATAAACTGGGATCAAGCGTGCGTTATCGCCACGTCCATGGAAGCCGCTGAGAGTCACGCGAGAGAGATGCTACCAGGACCCAGCGTGTCACGAGAACCGGAGGAGGACGTCAGGTAGCAACGTGATGACAGTGCAGAAACTATGCAGTCGACGAGCCACAATCGGCGACAGGGAACGTCGGGCGCAAGGAAAGTGTCCACTGACAAGGGCAGGATACCGTCGTGCTTTCGTTGTGGGGGTCACCATCACCATCAGGACTGTCGGCGCAGCAAGGCAGGGTACTACAGTTGTTCTCGGACGGGACATTTAGCTAGCATGTTTTGCCGCAAAGCAAAGCGATTTCAATGGGGAAGAAGTGTATAGTTTAGAATTGTACGCGCTAGTAGAATGAAATCATCCGTAAAAAGTTGACATGAACGTAAACGGGCAAACCATTGCAAAGGAAATAGACACTGGCTCAGCAGTATCCATTATTCCTGAAGATCAATTTGTGAAACATTTTGGACATCTGCCATATCAGCTTGTGCCATTTCGCTTACGGTCATACAATGGCTCAAGTATTCCATTGAAGGGCAGTGTCACCGCAACTGTAACTCATGGAGGCGCTTCTTTTACACTGCCGCTGGTGGTAGCTGCGAATGAACAAGAGAGCACAGTACCAGCATTGTTTGGCCGAGACTGCGTCTGAAATCCAAAGCGATCTGTCACTGCGCTTGGTGTACGGCCTTAAGACGACTACGAGGTCATCACAGCCTTTTGAAAGGCTCACATCAATTTCAACTGGTCAGCGCGCTATGTGAACAGCTGTCTTTGCATCAGCATAGCTTTTTATTCCCTGAACTGTGCACAGGCACCGTAGGTGCAGTACCTGTCTGAATTCCTGGTTGGAAAAGCCTTGGGGGTTAAGCCCCTCTATGCGAATAATTATTGCAGACCGCGTCGAAGGGCGACGTACATTTTACTGTTTGTTCAATGCACTTATTCCGCAGATGGCAAAATGAATGCGAACTCTGTCGATAATTTAGCTTACCCCAATATTAACAGACTAAATGTAACTCAAAGTGAACCTTAAGGGTTGGACGACTAACTTGTTGACGGCACATGCTATGTTCAGTACCTGATGCATTTCACTACTAAAATAATTTTTGTTAATGGCTTGCAACAATAACGTTGCCTATTTTAATAACGTACTTAGTGCAAATCTTGTTAACCAAACGGTTGTATCGTGGTTAATGAGCAGCAACCTTCTGGCATTGAATATCGTCAAGAACAAATTACAATTTAGATCTAGAAATTCGGAACACACACAAAAATTCATTACTTAGATCCCAGCAGTTAAACAACATGCCCAGGTTTGACGTAACAATTCTTTGAAGTTTTGCTTTTGTGGCAAAATTATAATTTTTGGACTCAGATGCCAACTGAGAAGCAGTACTAGAACCACCTAGAACTTTTACAAGAGATGCTCGAATGCTGCCTCTCCACAGACACATCATGTGTCGCTCCCGCACAGAACCAAGTACTCGCCTCAGCATTCCAGGCTCAACTGCAGCGCATGCTGTGCTTCACAGCCTTAAGGTCTTCTACACTGGTGAGATCATCAATGAAAACCGCAGGAAGACGTTTAAAGGGGTCAAGTCTGGGTACTTAGAGGTCCGTCGGACGGGACGGTTAAATCATATTCATTCAAAATGGAAACATTGCGTCGAGATCTCTCACACCGCGTCTAAAAGAATGCACTGGCTCTCTATCATGCATGAGCACGACGCACGGAGCGTGTTTTATACCGCGTTCCCTGGAGACCTGCATTTCAAAGGCAAGTCTCCAGTGAAATCTTCCACTTCTAGAGTATGATCGCAGTACTTCCCGAAAGTCACTGACACTTCATGAAGGGGCTGACGGTTCGGTCGCTGAAATTGCTGCGCCATGCATTCATCGCCAACCTTTTTTGATGTTCTTGCGCTCGAAGGCGCGGAGTACAAACATCAGCCCAGTAATAAAAAATGTGCAGGTTTACAGACGATGTGCGCCAGATGTGTGCTTCATCACTCCAGATCGGCTGCTCTAAAAATAAAGTATCTCAGTTCAACTGAATCAAGGGTCCGGTTAGAAAAATCCCGCCTTCGTTCAAAGTGTGTCGCAGTGAGCTCCTCATGCAGACTCATATGAAAAGGATGCACGCAGCTCTTGACAAGGACTGTTCACACTGGCTTTCACTGGCAAACCCTGATTTTCTGATCTTTCGATTGCTGGCTTCTGGCTTCGCTCTTGAGAACGCAAGCACGCCCATTTGAAAATGTTCGTCTAGAACACATGTTCTAGGCCTCCTTCTTAACACCACAGAACATGTGGAAACATATTTGTTGAAAATTCCCACTACCGATGTCTTGGCTGCAAGCTGACTCCGCGGGCGCTTGGAAGCATAGAATTGCGCCACCGGACGCTTGGCCTTCTCCATAGTTCATATGCGACAACCATGTCCACTTTTTCTTTTTTCTTTTCTGGATAACCTTTCTGGACTCCGCGGCCCCTTTCAGAAGCAGATTCTGTCACACATGGCAAGCGGGAATGGCTTGAGTCTTCCTTTTTTGCGGCTTCCACAAAGGGCAACAGCCACGAAGTCACTCTCAGGTCTTATTGAAAGCTCAGAACAGGCAGCATTGTGTTCTGACGCGCCGACAATCCGCGCAGCCATGGAGCGAAGTGAAACTGGCATCGATGCCGCCTTCCCATCCGTCTGGGCCTCAGGTGATGTCAGGAGTGCGATGCAAAGCTAAGGGCGGAGTGATAGACATCACAGGCACTCATTGCCATTGAGCTGCAGTGTTAAGCCGCCATCCAGGATGACTTTTTCTCATCTCGTACGCGCGCTAAAAATTAGTGGAGGAAATTTTTTTTCCTGGATATACTGTATAGAGGACAGTCTCCAGTTCTGCCAACACAACATAACCCCAAAATTAAAGGCTAGAAAAGCTAGGTAATGATTTCAGTTCATTAGCAAACAAACTAAAACATACTTCCTCTTACCTGTTACGCGCTGTAGCCCTCAATATATCCCCTGGGCTAAAATAAATCTAAAGAAAATGACGTTTTTAAAATTGGACCTTCAATAAACAACCGGTATGGTAAGTCTATGACGCATGGATTGAGTCCTGAGTACATCGAGGATCGTTCTCTAACTGGTTTGCACACAGGCCACTTACATAAATTTTTCTAGAACATGCGCAATTTCTGATTGCAGCTAATTTTGCCCAAGTTGTCTTGCAATATAAAAAAATGGAGGAGAGACTTAAACTCCGCCTTAAGGGTATGAGGCGGTTGCATATTATGAGGCATTGCGCAACTGCTGATTCTCTCCTCTACATTCCTAAGTCCCTGGAAGTCCTCACACTCTTCTGCTGTAGTAGTGCAGCTGCTAAGTAATGCGCCACAGCACTTCGATGCAAGATGTTGCCATCGGTGCAGCCTGTGAGACTCAGGTTGCTCTTTGCGAGCAACCTCTCATCAACAATCCTTACTTTTTCTGTCACCTGCTACGGTTGGCAGTTTGCCCGCAATCCGGTGGGCACGTTGTGATGACACGACTTTACCTCAGCCGAGTTTTCACTCACAACACCGGCGACGACGACGCCAGATTTTCTGCCTAATGGGAGCTTTGGCGCATCGTGTTAAAACCATAAGTCGGGACCACGCAAAAACATGTCTTTGTTTTTATGCGGTTTTCAAGAAACAGGCTCGCCTCCTATGTACCGTGCATGCTAAACGCTGCACATATAGAGTTTGCTTTAATTTCTTGCACTGTGCTGGGGTTAAGACCCCCACTCACCGATTTCGCCACTTTCTGCGTGATTGCACCAATTACCTAGATAAGCCACCTAGGTCAAGTGGAATGGTGACGCCATCATAATGAGCCAACTGGATTAAGACCAAACTGCCCACCGTGGCAGGTGGCAGTCCAAAACATTGGAGGGGACACTTAAGCTGCGCCCTAAGGGTAGGGTGCGATTGCGTAGCTGGGCAATTAAAAATACAAATGCCTTTATTTCAACATCATGTGATGTTAGATGCTGCACCCAAAAAGCCTTGATTGGCTTGACAATGCAGTGACCCCTTCCGACAGAAAACAGCGGCAAGAGCAGACCCGCCGCGGTGGCTCAGTGGTTAGGGGGCTCGTTTACTGATCCGGAGTACCTGGGTTCGAACCCGACCACGGCAGCCGCGTTTCGGTGGAGGCGAAACGCCAAGGCGCCCGTGTGCTGTGCAATGTCAGTGCACGTTAGAGATCCCCCCCACCAAGCAGCAGGCCAATAATGGGCCACCGATGGCATAAGAGTGACCAAAATTGGCACCAAAATCAGTGCTTTATTGGCACGTGGGCAAATTACTACATTTTACAACAATGGCCCATCGTTCGCGCCAGAAATGGGCCAACGTTAAGCCACTCTGACGGCAAGCCAAAAATGGCCCTAAGGTAATTGCCAGTGCATGCTCCAGTATGCACGAAATTTGGATATTTAGTTATTGGCGTAGCGTGGTAGCCTACAGGCATTTCCAACATGGAATATTATTGGCTTTCCTAACAGCACCAGTAGGAAATAATTGAATGCAATTAGAGCTCCCATTCGGGATTTTTATAGCCGTGGACCTTTTGTTTTGTAAAGTGGGATTTGTTGTAACTTTCGGAAACTTTCAAGTAATACTGAATATATTCTTGATACAGTGTACAACACTTAAGTGCTTCAAACAATTCTACAGGAGTTATTTTATTGAAGCACCATTTATTATCAAGTTTGCTGCCGTTCTGAGTATTCAGGTCGGGCTACGCAGCTTGGAAAGCGGATGTGGCATGGCTAAGACACCCATTATGTGTTTCGTGGCGCTGTCCTGCAGTGTACTGAAGAGGCGTATCGGAACTACCCGTGGCACTTGTATTGCAAGAGAACATTTCCAGAGCCCTGAAACGAATTCCGCTTCAAGCTTTTGCACGATGACCTCGCAATATGTCGAAGCGGTAAAGACATGCACTTTTTGATTATCAGCATAAGTATTACCAGAGCAGGAACAGGCGAAAATTACTAACTTTGTAGCGCCCACTGTGCGAGAAGATAATCGCAAAACATTTCTATTAAATAATTTGTAAGTGATGCTTAAGAACTTTCGCCACATTAATTGCAAAACGTGTAATCGAATTTATCATATTTGCCTTTGGCTGAATGGCCGATTTCTAGTCATAATGCGCCGTTTCACACCCCAAAATAAGCATATTAAAATTCACTAAAGTTAAACTTAGCACTGAATCCAAATGAACGTATATTTGGCTTTATAGTCATATTTACGTGTCTATATAAATCAAGCGGTTTTTTTTTGCCTTTTTATTCAAGCAAGCAATGTTATGCCGCAATATATACCCTCAACTGACGTCAAAACAACTTTGATCGAAGGTTTTTTTCTGTATGGATTGCTTTATTCCATGCGAAGATGGCTTGCACAGTTTACCGAAATACGCTGAAAGTCGGAGGTGAGGCCATTTTTGTTTTAAAAAAAGCAAGCAGTTTAGGCCGCTTCGCATGCAGCTAACAGGAGAGACGGAACTCTTACTTGAAAACTAGGGAACACTCTTCTGAGAGGACATGGCTTTTCAACTCGGAGGCAACTTGGGCAAAATCAGCCGCAACCAGGAATTCAGTATTTTCTGGCACACCTGCAAATAGTCAAGCGAAAGATAAACGGTGTGGAACTGTGTGAGGTGCATAACAAATCTTCGGAGGATATTTGAACGCGGTGCGTCGACAGTGTTGCGTCGGACAGCGGAGCGCCGCGTGTGCCAGCCCAGTGTTGCGCGTGTGTACACTTGCGAAAGGTGCGTGCGAGACGACGGTGACAGGGAGCGTTGCGAGCACGAGGAGCGGAGAAATGACGTGTCAGAAAGCCGAGATGTAAAAAGAGACACCGCAGCGGAGGTCGTGTCATTCAAGCGTGGAGGTGGCAGATGTCGGACGTTTGGTCCGTGCTGCCGTGGACCTCCGTTGGGTCACCTACGCAAGCCCCCGGCATTCGTTACAAGCATGGAGGTGGCAGTCCATGGACTGAGGGTCCGTGCTGCCGAACGGCACTCTTGGATAGCCTGCTTTAAGCCTCCGACGTTTCGGGAAACCATCGACGGGATCTGGCTACGATTCTCCTGTTGCTGCCAAGTATACTTCGGGCTGATGACGGGAGACCACCAGCGTCTCCCTGTGTTGTTCTCCGGTTCTAATACCACCTGGCTTTTTTTCGCCGCTTCCGTCGATGCAACGCCAGCGACACGTCGCAGTTCATCAACCAGCGTTCCGTCCTGTCTACAAGGCATCTCCGCTTCACATGGGGCGCTTATTACCGGGTGAACTGTTTACTTTATTCCTGTGTTGTACGCATGTTGAGTGTGTGTTTTTCTTGTATTCGTTTCATATCGGCTTTTTTCCTTTAAATTATAAATTCGGCTTCGTTTTTGTATTGTTTGATCTCTTTGTTCTCTTGTTCTAACAAGTACGCGATAGCGTTCCCCTTCGGAAATTCGGGGACGCGTTACCAGTTCTCGACAGGACGAAGCCGTGTTTTCCCCCCTTTCGTTGGTCTGTAACAATAAACGACGAGAACACTAAAAGAGTTAATCGAATTAGTCAAAGAGTAAGGGTTGAAAGACGCCGAGTTGCGCACGTGGGTGGCTGCCGAGCAAGCGAAGGAACGCGCAGCACGTGCAGCCGATCACCAGGCTCAACTCGAGCATGAAAAAGCGCTAGCAGAAGCCGAACGCGAGCGCGCCAAGGCGCAATCAGAGGCTGAGCAGTGTAAAGCAGAAGCCGTACGCGAGCATGCAAAGTCGCTAGCAGAGGCTGAGGAGCGTAGATTGCAGCTCCAATTAAGGCTCGCAGAAGCTGGTGGCGTAATCGTGAACCCGCATCGAGGCCCTCAGCAGCGGTTAGCCCACACAAATTTATCCCGCCTTTGGACGATCGCAGGGATGATTTGCACGCATACCTCAAGAGTTTTGAGCGTATCGCATAAGGGCACAGCTGGCCTAAAGAAAAATGGTCTACAGCACGGAGTATGTCATTGACGGCGTAGGCTTTCCGTGTCTTCGGTCGATTGTCTCCCACAGAATCAATGGATTATGAAAAGGCAAAACTAGCCTTGCTCCAACATTTTCAGTTCACTGCAGAGAGTTATCGATAAAGGTTTCGTGAAAGTAAGCCACTAGATAAAAAAAACAGGCAAGCAATACACAGCACGCTTGCTTAGTCTTTTCGATCAATGGGCCGAGATGTCGGGAATGGCCACGACGTATACTGATTTACGTGATTCAATTGGTGGTGGCCGAACAGTTCATGAGGAACTGTCATAGTCGTCTGGCGATTTTCCTTCGAGAGAGAGAGTGCAAGACGCTGGACAAAATGATGAGGCAGCAGACAACTTTCTAGAAGCCCAGCGGCAAAGAAATTTTTCTTCGTTCAAAGAATCGTTACAGGTGGGCATTCCTAGAGAGAATGATGTATCATCAAGTAGACACTCAGGAAGGCTCCTCATTTGTAACCGACTTGGACGTAAGGCTGCTGACTGTCGCTCTAAGCCAAAATACCTTGATCGCGTTTATTGCCGAAAAACTGGGCATGATGTACGTTCCTGCTCAAGGAAGCACCAAAACCAAAAGCAATGGTCCTGTTGTGTTCAACCAGAGAGTGTTGCGTCTGAAACGGTGTCTACAACAGCAGGTAGGCTTGAACGAGCTGAGAAAAAATGGTGGCCGGACTTGTCCGGAAAAACCCTGCAGACGCCCAACACATGCCAGTACTAGAGGGAGAGTTCCGAGGCCAACCCTTACGTGTTTTACGAGACACAGGGAGCAATACAGTGGCAGTGCAGAGAGCCCCAGCAGCGCCTCCTCTATTTTTCCAATGCCAGCCGCATCGCCCACTTTGCAATGACAGCCGCCGGTACGCCTCACTTCAGTTAGTTCCCGCGCTGCGGCACTACCAAGATGGTTGGACTGCTTGCGTTATGCTTGCCAACGGTCGCGCGGTGCTGGCGTTATATCTCCTACCCCTATACTGCAGACCTACACCACGCGTCTGTCAGATTCCTGTTTCGTACACCTTCTTGCGTAGCTCTCGATTCATCCGCGGCGCAGCGCTTTTGCCAACGACAGTCGGCTGGAGAAGCAGCTTTGCTCGGCGTTTGAAGAGGTGGGCTCAGGCGATCGCTCCGCCTATCACTTGAGGAAGCTGTTCCTTGCCAGACGTATAGAGCGTTGTAAGTTGTTACGTTTGTTCGTTTCATTTCACCATGAGTAACGAAAAGATTTTTCCCGCGGATAAACGGTGTGATCCGCGACGCTGACGAGGTGTCCTCGCAGCAGCACTAAAATGACACCTGTTAATTATGGCAAGCACGGCTGCTGCTTACAGTTTTGTGCGAAGTGTGAGAAATTTTAGGCTCGTTTGTAAAAAAGAAGGGGACGTTCACGTGCATTCATTTACTTATATTTACAACTCTTCACAGCAATAGCATATACAATATTTAGCATGTGTCTGCTGCTATATACATTGCAACTCTGTGTTTACTGTCATTTACATTTATATAATTTGTGTATTTGATTGTATTGACACTTATTTCCAGGCATAAGACATACGCATTGTAGCGCAACCACATTTTTACGCGCAAGGAGGACAAAGCATCTCGTGCGCGAGCGGAACAAGAGTGAACGAAACAAAACACACTTAACGCCCGTCTGGACAACCAGTTCGTACGCCCTCGTGTGTTTGATCACCCCCTCCTGCGGCCTGAAGCGGCAACGACGGTAGAGTAAACGCTGATGCTGCTCCGAACAAACGCTGCCTTGTGGTTCGACCTTTACGGTGACTGCGCCTGGAGACGTGCTCAAGCGGACTTGATTTCGATTTTATCTGCCTCTTTTCCTTCAAGAGATTTTTTTAGTTTTGCTTGGTTTTATTAGCGCCTAGTTGTATTCAAGACCAGGCAGAATGTCCGAAATGCTTCGGAATCAGCTGCTGCGCCGTTCATTTGCGACCGGAGTTCTTTTCGCTTCTTAAAATTATTGTAGCTGCAGTCTGCCACGCACAAAGAAAAATCTTTATCTAGTTGTCGTAACGATGACAGCTTAGCCTGCAAAAACAAGAGCTACGACTTGAAAGCTACTGCTACTTGGTAGTTTCGAAAAATGCCTTCTAGGGAACATATATCATTCCTTCATTATTTTCTTCTATTTTCCTCACTCATCGTGATTGAATCGCAAATCAATACAGTATAACGTATTACTAAGTACCTTTGCTCTCTGATTTCATATTTCTGCCAAGCAGTTTCAGTGCCTCTCCCGCAATGTTTCAGCGTTGAAGCTAAAAGACAAACATGATTCGAACAAGTCGCCAGCCTTTCGTTACAATTCCTACGCCGCTGCACCGAACTCTCTGTGGCTCCTTCTAAAACCAGCGCCTGCAGCGGCTCCGCGGTGAGCAGCGCCACGAACAGCGCGCTCTGTGACGCGTCAATACCTTACAGGCAGCCTGATTACTATGAGGGATGCAGAGCGCTGCCTCACGAAGAAAGAGAGAGCGCTTAAAAAATTGTCTTCGTCCATTTTCTGTCGTCAGGCGCCATTAAGTTGGCACTCTCCCTCACAGGCGTAGAGCAGGCGCGAAAACTAGCCGACGGGGGAGAGCTGGAAAGGAGGATAGGAGAGGGTGTTGGACGGTCGGATTGGCCGTACTCAGCAGGCATTGTAAAAGTAGAGGAGGCTCTGGCCCTAGTTTCTGACTCAGCTATCACCGGCTCGAAATTTACGGTGTTCCTTGTTGATGGCAGTAGTCTATATCGCTTCCCGTTATTTCACTGGCACGGCCCTGGAAACGTGCATGGAGACACCATTTTACAATGTCATAATTGGAAATATACCAGAGGCCCGTGAGCCGTCAAATCAGATATTGATTGGAAGCAATCGGGAGGCGTTGCTAAATTATGTCCTGGCATACTCAATAACGAGGTCGCCAGTGAAAATTGTGAGGGCGAGGGCCCAAAAGTGGCGTTCGCTGGAAAGGAGGTCTTCAGAAGAAGAAGGGGAAATACTGCTTTAAGCGTTGGTCCCATGAGGTTCACCAAGGAAATGCTAAAAACAGAGCAATGAGATTGGTTTGGTTTACTAAGGTTTAATGTCCCGAAGCAACTCAGGCTATGACGGACGCCGTAGGGAGGGCTCCGGAAATTTCCACCGCCCGGGGTTCTTTAACGTGCACTGACATCGCGCAGTACACGGGCCTCTAGAATTTCACCTCCATCGAAATTCGACCACCGCGGCCGGGATCGAACCCGCGTCTTTCGGGTCAGCAGCCGAGCGCATTAACCACTGAGCTACCGCAGATGCCAGAGAAAAGAGACGAAGAGTTATTGAAGGCGTGCTGGGTGAAAGTAGGAAAGGTGTTTCATGGCAAGCACGGCACTTCGCATTCGTATTCTGTCGGAAAGGGGTTGCTGTATCGCCTCTATCATCTCGGCTCTGGCAGAGAGGTTCAACAGGTAGTACTTCCAACGTCTTGTAGATCACAGGTGTAAAGCCTTGCCCAAGATAGACTGTTGGCGGGGCATCAGGGCATTAAGAAGACTTGAGATCGAGTTCTGGAAGATTTTTACTGGCCAGGAGTACAGGAGGATATTAAGAGGTATGTCAGGTCGTGTGACTCGTACCAAAGGACGTGCCTGAAAGGAAAATTATGGAGAGCTCCGTTGGGACGCATGCCTCTTATCGACACTCCATTTGATTGCGTCGCTGTCGTTATTGTCTGTCCGCTGTCGCCCATATCGGTGAAAGGGAGTAGATATATTCCCACTCTCGTCGATTTTGCCACGCGGTATCCCGACGCCATGGCTCTGCCAAGGATAGATTCAGCAACCATGGCAGAAGGTTTGGTGGAGATGTTCTCACGAATATGTTTTCCGAGAGAAATCCTTTGTGACCAGGGCTCCTGTTTCAATTCCGAAATGATGAAGAGCTCAATGATGTCTTGGCGGTGAAACATCTCAGCACGACCCCTTACCATCCAATGTGCAATGGGATAGTGGAAAAATTTAACCGCGCACTTAAGGAAATGCTGCGGAAGCTGTAAGGAGCATCCCAAAACATGGGATCATTATATTGCTCCGCTTCTGTTCGCCTACCGAGTGGTGCCGCAGGCGAGTATGGGGTTTTCTCCCTTTGAGTTCATATTTGGACGACATGTGCGAGGACCACTAGCAGTCGTCAGAGAGCTCTGGACAATAGAAGAGCTGGGAGCAGACAGGAAGACGACATATGGTTATGTTCTCGTTCTAAGGGAACGTCCTGAGCAAACTGTGAGAGTGGCACAAGAAAATTTGACGCGATACTATGACAGGAGCAGCAAGAAGCGGAATTTAAGGGTTGGAGATCGTGCCCTCATTCTTTTGCCGAGTAGTCATGCAGTGGAAAGGTCCATTCGTGTTTTCTGGCGAAAAGAACGACATGGATTATTGGATCGACTTGAGCCACACTAAGAAGTTGTTCCACATCAATATCCTCAAACGGTACGAAGAGCGTGCGGCCCAAGATACCATGCAGGCGTCATCGTTCGTCGTGATCGAAGAAGGTGACTCGGAACAACTGCCTACACTTACAACGGACCACAGTAAACGGGCTGAAGTTGTGCAGATCTCCACCACGCTCGATAAAGACAAACAGCAGGACATTTGGAGCTTACTTCACGTGTATGCAGACATCTTTTCCGAGATTTCCGAAAAAAACTAATCTAGTGAAGTTTCAACTCAGGCTCTCGACTTCTCGAGTCGTGAATACCCCGCAATACCAGTTGCCTTTTGCCATGAAGGACGTGGTTGAAAAAGAAATAGAATTATAGGTCATTGAACGTCAAAATCTGTATATAATTCGCCTGTCGTTCTGATTAACAAGGAAGACAACACCTATCGGACTTGCATCGATTTTTGACGCATCAGTGATCTTCTTGTGTCTGATGCGGAGCCCATTCTACGAACAGACGTAATATTTACCGAAGTTGGAAACAAGGTGTACATTTAGAAATTTGACCTCGCTAAAGACTATTAGCAAGTGCCCTTGGAGGAAGCATCGAGACCGAAAACAGCGTTCTGTACCCAATCCGGTCGCTATCAGTTATTCTATATGCCCTTCGGCATTAAGACAGCATCGGCTATCATTACGCTCCTGATGCGTATTCTGCTACAGGGCATAGGAAATGTCATTCATTACATCGGCGATGTTGTCGTAGCGACGTCTTCCTGGGAAGAACATGTGTGGACTTTAAGCAGGCTATTTAGCAGGGTGCGTGAGGCCGGCTTCACGAATAAGCCGCAGAAGACTGAAATCGGAGCCACTAACATCGCTTTTCTTGGAAACCAGCTTGGAGAAGAGACTACCCCACCAATAGAAACGGCAGTAAAAAAGCTTGTCAACGTACAGCTTCCAAGGACGAAGAAGCAAGTGCGTTCCTTTTTAGGGCTTGCCGGATACTATCGAGATTTCACACCTGGCTATGCCGACATAGTCGAACCGATCGTGGAGTTGACACGAAAAAAATGAACGCAACCTTGTCTCTTGGACGCCACAGCGGCCAGCTCCTTTTGACGAGCTCAAGAGCGCGTTAACTTCTAGCCTTGTATTAAGAGCTCCAGTTCTCAGTAAATATTTCGAAGATGCTTTTGAGGTCAGCGTAGGCGCCGTTCTCCTGCATAAGCATGATGGAACCCTCACACGGTATCATATGCGAGTCGACTGTTGTTACCTCGCTAATCTCGCTACTCAGCGATTGAACTCGAGTGTTTGGCGATAGTCTGGGCTGTTGAAAAATTGCACATATTCCTGTACGGGACGTTCCTCATCATTCAGACTGACCACCATCCCTTGCAATATTTAACAAAGGCAAAGCACTTGAACAGCAAGGTTCTGCGCAGGAGCCTAGCATTACAAGAGTATAACTTTCGTGTAGAGTACGTCAAGGGTCCCGAAAACGTAGGCGCCGATTGCGTCAGTCGTTTATAAATTGCCGGTGTGTAATTCCCTATTTCTACAGTGCTGCTACCCGGTGTGTCTGCTAAGATTACCTGTGCAAATAGTGTCTAAGAGTGGCTAAAAGTTGTTTATTTCTCTTCGTTTTCCGGTTATGAGTTGTTGAGTGTGTAAATTTCCCCTTTTATGATGCAGAGGGGTTTAAAATTTGTGTTTGATGTTTTGTATGGTTTTTATATTCCATTTTTCTAGAGGTATTATGTTTTACCACGTGTTTCCTCTGTGCGCGTTTCCATATGCCTCCATGTGTCCCTCTGTAAATTGCCTCCGGTGACTTCGGCAGAGTTTAACTTGTCTGTTTACCACATGAACATAAGAGTTGTGTGCACCAACGGCAGATTTTTCTACGTGATAAAAACTTTTCCGAAGGGGGGGGGGGGGGGGGGGGCATATGTGAGGTGCACAACAAATCTTCGGATTATTTTTGAACGCGGTGCGTCTACAGCGGAGCGCTGCGCGTGCCAGCACAGCGTTGCGCGTGTGCACGTGCGAATGGTGTGTGCGAGGCGACGGTGACAGGGAGCGTGGCGAGCACGAGGAGCAGAGCGCTGAGGGGTCAGAAAACCGAGGTATAAAAGGAGAGGGCGCAGCGGAGGTCGTGTCATTCAAGCGCGTGGGTGGAAGCCGTCGGACGTTGGGTCCATGCTGCCGTGGATCTATCTCCCTTGGATCACCGACGCAAGCCTACTGCGTTCCTTGCAAGCGTGTAGGTGGCAGCCGATCGACTGAGGGTCCGTGCTGCCCAACGACACTCTTGGGTAGCCTGCTTTAAGCCTCCGGCGTTTCGGGCCGCCGTCGACGGGTTCTGGCTACGATTCTACTGTTGTTGCCAAGTTCTTCGCCCTGCTGACGGGAGACCACCATCGTCTCCCTCTGTTCCTCTCCGCTCCTAATAACACCTGGCGCTTTTTCGCCGCTTCCGTCCACGCAACGCGAGCGACAGGTCGCAGTTCATCAACCAGCGTTTCGTCCTGTCTACAAGGCTTCCTCGTTTCACCTGGGACGCTCAGTACCGGGTGAACTCTTTCCTTTATTTCTGTAGTGTTGTACGTGTGTTGCGTGCGTGTTATTCTTGTTTTCGTGTCCGCTTCTTAATGTCCCCTTTTCCATTAAATTATAAATAAGGCTTCGTTTTGTTTTGTTTGATCTCTTTGTTTTCTTGTTCGAACCTGCACACGGTAGCGTTCCCATTCGGAAAGTCGCACAAACTGTTACACATGCTCTGACTGCCCTGCTGCAGCAAAAGAAGAAGCATATCTGATTCCCATCTTGCACAAACGATAGACGACCAAAGTCTTCATGAGTACCGCATATGTGGGACCACTATGACACCCCAACGCGCTAATTGAAAAGGTGGTCAGCATTCACTGAATGCATTCCACAAAAGAAGAAAAATAGTTCTCACCTTTGCGGTTGCACTCATTTGCGCACACCGGCAGGGTAGAAATTTCGCAATGAGAGTTTGCACACAGAAGTGGTCCTAGCGCTTTGTCGCTATCTCGTTTCCTGCCGGAAAAAAAACATATTCATATTCGAGCACATTTAAAGATGAAAGGGAGGCGGTACTCACAAAGTGGATCTTGCTGGTCAGGCTACTTAATTACGGCGGAGTTCTCGTAACGCATCAGGTGTGGATTTTCGCTTGCGCAGTGTACGAACGGCGTCACCTCGAGTGTAGTGTACATGCTTTCTCGGCGCACCGGGTGTGCGGTCATTCGCCACCATGCCAGCCGCAGGCCAAGCACTTCTAGTCTAAGTGGCGGCAGTGCAGTGGACCGCGCTACGCCATAGCGAGTGACGGGGAGACGAGGAGAAAGCAAGGGGATTGGCTCATTCTCATTTCTCTTTGTTTTGAGAATTTTGTTGTAGCAAGAGAAACGGCAGCGGAAAATGGCGAGAGGGCAATCCGGAGGGGGGGGGGGGGGGGGTGAATGAATGGTGCCGCAAGTATCTGGACGTGAATGAAGACCAGGTTTTGAGCACCTAAAATCGCAAAGAAAGAATAGCGCTCAGCGCGGTAGGGACCAGCACTCTTCCGAGAAAACGGCTGGGTCGGGACAAAAGGCAACTTGAGAGACCGGGGAGGGTATGAGACGAGCGATAGGAGCCTGGAATGCTTGGAGGATGCGTCATAGGCAGTTGATAAGACGATAAGAGGTGAGGAAAGGACCACGTGAATGTGTCACTCTGCTGCCTATGCGCAAAAGGAAAGCCAAGAATGAAGAACGAGCCTCATATTCAGCACTGACGACTTTCGAAGCAGAAAACTTGGAGCTTGGTCATTGATTTCACCAAAAAATACTCCAAATACTAGCGTAATGTTTGCGCTCGCATGCTGTAGCCTCTTTGGTTCAAGATAGGATAAAAGTGTTGCTATGAAAATTCTAATAATATGTGTAACAATAACTGGAAATACATGCACAATATGTGTTCTTCGGATGTTTCATATATGACACATGAGGCAAACAAAGTAGGATAACACACGTCCCAGCAACACAGTTCATCAATACAATGATATGCTGGGAGAGCGAGGAATCCTGTACGTTTTACGCACAGCAAGGTAGACAGGTCAGCCTCAGCATTGGCCATGCGGCCTCCCCGCGCGTGTTTGAGGTAGCAAAGAAAAAGCAAAAAGAAACGAGTGAAACGCGACTGGTAACAACTTCCGATGCTTTTCATAAATACAGGCAATGTTTATAAGCAAAACGCAGGCAAGAGTCATAAGTGCGAAATGCTCGAAAGCACAGTAAAATGGCAAAAACAATTTACATCCATAGGCCAGCTAGCCACGTTAGCTTCACGGCTTGAGAAGGCAGGCGCATTTTCTGTGTTTTGCTTTTTTACACCTAAGCTATCTTTTTTCTTTTCTCGTCACCTGCACTTCACGTAGTTTAAGTAAAGCAAGTGATCACGTCCGGTTTTGTTCATTTGCGATGAAACCTCAATCCCGCTTTAATCACATCGTCTATTCTATCGAAATTTGTGTTACATATTGTTTTAAATGAGGATTAAGAACAAGTTGTGGCGTAGCTAGGTGAAACCGACGACGTATTCTTTTCCGTCGAATGGCACTCCTCAGAGAACTTTCTAAATTTGATGCAATTAATTAGCTAGAATTATTTTTGAAAAAATTTATATTCACCTTAGGGACACGTGCGTTTCCTTAAGTTGTAGAGGCGGTCAAGAAAGATTTTTTGTAGCAAGGTATCATCGACGTGGTCCTTCTTTTTTTCCACCATTTTATGAAAGCCCGCGAAATATAAAAAAAAACTCATGATTGCGGACTTGAGAATACGCACTGCTCAAGCGCGTTCTGAGTGAACGATGCGTGCGATCTTATTGTTTTGAAGTGGCGGTGCCGATCTGAGCACAGTCTTGAAACTGCATTAGCACATTCTTCACTTATCGCTTATCGGCGGTAAGTTTTATGCGAGGTCTTTTAGTGCGCGCTGACACCGCACATGACACCCAGAGGCCTCTATAGCATTTCGCCTCCGTCACAATGCAACTGCTGCGGCCGGGATCAAAACCGCGTCTTTCTGGTAAGCAGCCGAGTGCCATAACCAATGAGCCACCGCGACGGCCGCATCTCCTTTAATCTCTCTCGATATGGCACAGGCAATTGAACATGAGACAATTAAATTGGTGCATCAATACTCGTTTCTGAGAACAGTGCGACCAAATTTGGTTTGGGGTAGCAATATTCTTTTGAAGACATTATTGTAGCAGCTTTTAAAAATGGCGAGCTCTAAGCAGGAGGAACTGAGGTCAACGTGGGCCTATGTTTCCAGTTTCCAAACTCGGCGAGGCCTAGGTTGCAAGAACGGAGGTGAACTTGGACCAAGATTGCCAGTTTTTAAAATCAGAGAGGCTTGAGTTGGATGAAAAGAGGTCAACGTGGGCCAATGTAGCGAGTTTTAAAATCGGTGATGCCTACGTTGGATGAACAAAGGTCAACATGGACAAATGTGCCCAGTTTTAGAAGTTGGTGGGGCCTACGTTGGCTGAACAGAGGGCAACGTGGGCCAATGTAGTATGCCTTTATTTTTTGTCCTCGCCATTGTTGGGCGAGTGTGCGGAATCTTAGGCTTATGTGGCGCAAGCGGTAAACGGGATCAACCTATGTCGGCATGTCGCGGGAACGTCTGGTCCTACGTAGGGCCATTCTGAACCAATCACTTCGCAATAATGAACCAGTGTTCTGTGCTGCCCGGGCCAGGTGGTCGAAATTATTCGGGAGCCCTCCACTACGACACCTCTTTCTTCCTACCTTCACTTAGTCCCTCCTTTATCCCTTCCCTTACGTCGCGGCTCGGGCGTTCGCCGTCACATATATCGTTGGACACCTGAACCACGCCGTAAGGGAAGGGATAAAAGAGGGAGTGAAGAGAAGAAAGGAAGAACGAGGTGCCGTAGTGGAGGGGTCTGGAATAATTTCGACCACCTGGGGATCTTTAACGTGCACTGACATCGCACAGCACACGGGTGCCTTAGCGTTTTGCCTTCATAAAAACGCAGCCGCCGCGATCGGGTTCGAACCTGGGATCTTCGGATCAGTAGCCGAGCGCTCTAACCACTAAGCCAGCGCGGCGGGTCCCTTGCCTTCCCCAAAAACGAATTTTACAGTTTACAGACAACAACAAACAAATGGGTTGTTGCTGCCATATTTTGCTTTATATTTTATGCATCCTTGTATTCTATATTCATAGACACTTGGCAATAATTGTGCCACACCTGGCGCAGTGCTGCAGGGGTTAAGCAATGCCCCCCTGCTTGTGATGGCAGCTGCTGCCACTGTTGGGCTGTGCGCGAACCAGGTTTCTCTACCCAGCGACGAATCATTAAATTGACTTCCACCTGTCACGGTGGTCCGTTTGCACACAATATGGTGGGCGGGTTGTTATGACGCCACAAGATCACGTGATTTAGACGGCCTCTTTGGTTGCATCTCTGGTGAGTTTTCGCTTACAACGCCGACGCCGCCGATGACAAATTTTATGCGCAACAGAAGTCTTAAATCTGTCGTGTAAATGTATACTTTTAGTATAGAACATAACGCTACCGCCATCGCTTACGAGGTACCGTGTCGAGCCACTACGGACGAGCTGATTGGTGCCGGCGCGCAGGCGGGCGAGCTGTTGACGGGAACGCGGCGGCATTTTGCGCACTCAGGGCGATCTGCACACGCGCAATGGTTGGCCACGTGTTCGGTAAGTACTAGCGGTAGCGGCACGCGCTATGCTGAAGGTACTATTCCGAGAGGTCACTCTAGAAGAGCACCCTGTATATCACCAACCCCGCCTGTTGCACCCGCTGCAATGGAAGGGCAGTGTCGCATCGCTTACCCGCTGCAGCACTGCTCTAGGATTGGTACGAGGATTCCCAGCGATTTATGACTGTGAAATACAGACTGATCAATTCCGCACATTTGGGCATTGCGCTATTAAATCCATGGCGTCATAACCTTAAGGGCGAGCTTAAGTATCATCTCCAGTTTTAACGCGAGAGCATTAAGGAGAGCTTTAAAAAGTGTCGCCACCGCTCAGGGACGGCAGGCGCTGTCATCCGCGGAATTTGTGCGATCTAGGATGGCCTTCCTGAGCAACCTCCTCGCCCAACCATTAATTTACCCGCCATATGCCAGATTGCATCTGGTCGCAATCTTTTATGGGTACTATCGAGTGTCACTACACATACACATTTCCGCAAATGAAGCAAATGAGGCTTGCGCGTTAAAAAAAGTTGTGGTTTAGCTCTCTAAACCTGGAGCGACGCGATAGCTACATCTGGCCGAGTGGAACTCGTTCAGTCGAATTGCCGAGTCAGTTTTTCGCCGCTACGTTTCGCTGGGTGTTCCTTCTGCATCTTCGTCCCACTTGGGATGGCGCATGCGCGCAGCTGTTGCAGCTCGGTTTCGCCGGCGCGCCGCGCCGCCAGCAGAAGCATCTTCTCCGCACCGCGTGACCAACCACGTGACAGGGGTGGCCAAGGTGGCCACGCTGAAGGCTCGAAGAGGTGGCCTAGTGGAGCTATCGCTACAAAAACCCCTAACCTTAACCCACCAGAATTTCCTGCAGCTGCGGAAAGAAATGCGAAGGCCAAGTCAAGTCTCTACCCTCCCACTATCCATAACCCACCAGTAAACCACGGTTCGGCGAAACGAACAAAAAATGGAGGAGACACTTAACCTCAGGCTTCAGTGTATGACACGACAGCGTAACCGGGTAGTTCTCATATATGCAGAAGATCATTATCGACATTCATAGTTACCTGGTAGTCCTCATGGCCCTCCAAGCGCAGTGGTGCAGTGGCTAAGCGATGCGCCACCACCCTGCGGTGTCAGGTGCTTTCAGACGTGAGCCTTGTGAGGCCCAGCTTGCCTTCCCGACCGACCAATCGTAAATGTAACTCCCAGAAGCCACGGTGGGCTGTTTGCTGAGTACCGCGTTTGCAGGTTCTGATGACGCCGCAACGTCACGTGACCTAGGTGGACCGCCTAACTCTTTGGTTGCTTTCAGGGAATCACATGCCAGAACCATTGTAGTGATTTTGAAGCGAAAAGCTTCGCTACGCTAGGTAGAGCAGCCATCGCGTAGGCCGGAGAATGACCTTGAACGACCTTCAGCACAACTATGTTTATCCCTTCATTACGGCGCGGTTCGGGTGTCCACCGATATATGTGACACAGTTATGTGCCTTTTCCTTTCTTCAAAACGAATTTTAAAACCAATCTCCTATTTTCTTCAAAGTAAAGGAAATGCGAATAACTAGCCCCCTGGGACGCTGGACACCTCAGTCACGCTTTAACCTACGTGGCGGTAGTGACCATCCCTCTATCTGTGTGCTTGCGTACGCCGATGATATAACCTGATGGTGCTGTCATCCAGATGCGTCTATCCATCAGTCGGTCCTATCCAGCCACGCAGCTGAGATGTATTGACATCTCGCCTCCCACCTCTGGGTCTAGCACTCTCACCTACGAACTAAATCATGTTTCGTTCGCAATAGAAATAAAGCTGGGTTACGGAAAGCTCCCCGCTTAAATTGTAGATAGATAATTCTCCGATTCCTCAGGTAAAAACTGTTCGTATTCTTTGCCTTCTCTTTCACACATCTGGGACTGGCACCCCGTGGCTGACAGCCACGCGTAAATCAGCTCACGCTACTCTAGGTCTGATTCGTCGCATAGATATGCGCTCTGGTGGCACACGTGCTCATACGGCCCGCCAGCTTGTGCGCTCTATCTTTCAGCCACGGATAGTATATCAGGCACAATTCGAACGTCTCACCCGCAGACAGTGAGACTCCCTTGAAGCTATCAATCGTGAGGCAATGCGTGCCATAACATATATGCCTCGTTTAACACCCATACCTGTGCTACAGGAGTTCGCCCAACTTAATACACTCAGTGAACTCATCGACTAACGGGTGGCATATAGAGCTAGAAAACTGTCTTTCCAACTTCATCATTTGAAAACACTTCCTCCTTGGTCATATTGCCAGCTCACAGACAATTGCCCCACTGTTTCCCCATCGGTATCAACAGCGGACCTGCCTGAAGGGTGCATATTGTACACGGATGCATCACATTCTGCAGAGAGGGGAGTTGCTGCTCTGTATAGTCCATCTCATCAGCATCTCAACTCTCGCGCTATGTATACCGCGGATACCTGCACTCCCCTGGCATTGGAACTTCAAGCCATTTATAATGCCATTACTTCCCTTCCGCTCGTTCCAACATTCAGTACAGTTCATATTTACACTAACTCACCGCCTTTAAACACCTTAAGGCTGTGCGACGCACATTCCAGATTTCACAATCAATTCATGTGGTTTGGGCAAATTACCCATGTCCTGTGCACACACACTGGATTTGCGGCCATGCTCAGGATCCACATAACATTCAAGCGGATGCTATGACTCATCTTCACACATCAGACGACCCGCCACGTCCACCTCTTCCCCCAGATCCGTTCCTGTTCCATGTTTCCGATTCCGAAGTTCTGCGCCAGCGAACACGCGCTCTAATTCCTCCGTGTTCGCACCCGCTCCCCCCGTAGTCTTACTCGGCAGGAGGAGGTATCCGTGCGCCGGATTTGGGCAGGGGCGGCTCTGACATCATCTGTCGTCATCGGTGGTGTGCAAAAGATCTGCCAGCAACTGAGAGGTGCCCTCGCTGTGGACGTTGCACCGGACATTTGTGATGTGCGGCACTTGTGGACGTGCCCAGCGACGGCTGCTATTAGAAAAGGGCTCCTCAGGGAGGTGGGCCTGCGGTGGAACCGCGAACGTGACCATGTGCAGTGGACTATGAACAATCGTTTCATAAGCAACCTCTGCGACGACCTCAGCGCCAGGGGTCTTCACTTCATTTTTTTACTTTCAATCTCCGCATTCCTTCCCCCTTTTTCGACTTATGCCTCATGGCACACTTTTCGAATAAAAAAATGTGTTGGCATTCAAAACGTTGAAGCAGAAACGCGGCACTGCAGCCGCACACCATCGGCGTTCATTGTGTTCATTTCTGTTGACGTTAACAACGTTCCTGACCGATGATATTGAGGAAAGTAAGGCGCATAACTAGCTCCCTGGGACAGTAAGCGCCTCAATCGCACTTTGAGGTATGTGGTGGTGGTGTGAGAGAGATGTAGGCTGCATGCACTAGCGCTGATAACTTTGTGGCAGACACGCAGCACTGCAGCAATAGGCCGCAGCGTTCATTGGGTGACCAACCTTGCGATCAACCATTAACTGCTATATGCCAGGGTGGCAAGTTGGGCTCACCGCCTATCCTCTGTGCTGAACGCACTCAATGTTACAGACGCCAAGCAGCGTCTAGTTGCCCGATACAGCACAGCTTTCACTCTCTAATCAGGCTTTGCAGTACTTGAGCCTCAGCAATTTTTTTTTCGCTGATAACAAAAAAAACTAACGCCATATCAGACAATACAGAGAAATACTGGATAGGCGTTCACAACGCAGACACCGGATTTTCTTGAAAACAGTGCGTTTAACACTAAGGCCTTAAAATTTACCGACGATCAGGATAGTCGGTAATGCGATAGTTTAGCGCCCCTCAGCAGGTAGTTTAGCTTCGCTACTATCATCCACCACGGCTGGCGTGTTACGCTGCTAGCCTCCCTCCGGCATCTTTCGGTGGCAGCCTCCACCCGGCTGTTCATTCCTGCGCTCTCACCGTGGCAAGTTGCGTTTCGCTTTGCGATTACTTGTTACTGTTGACAGGCGGCGTTTAACGCCGACTCCATCGACGCTCAAGACGACTACGACGTGCAGTCCACGAGCGGGCGCCTTAGAGCGGCGCTCTAAAACGCATGCTAAATAAAGCATGCACCAACCATACGCGCAGCCACCTCCACAAACCAGAAGCCCAATAAGTAGGGGGAACAAAACAGGGACAGCATAACCAGATTCAAAGACGCAATGGGAAAGCTAAAACTGAAAGTGCCAAATTTGCACCCAATGGTTTTAACGTACATTTTTCCCATGACATTATACTATCGCCCCCCCCCCCCCCGCCCAACTTGTACAATTTCTTCTCTCCTTAATCTCTTCCAGAGTCCTATTTGCCTCCTCATAGGCAGCCACCCGAAATTCTCGTGATAAAAGCCAGTGCTAGCTTACGCGTCCTCAGTTCACTTCTTAGTGTGACGCTATACATGACCCTTTTGATGCAATGGAACTCTCTTAAGAATGATGTTCAGTGCGTGCACGTTCATTTAAGCTTCTCCTGTATTTTACTGTCTTCATGACCACAAACAGTTTTTTAAATGGTTCAGAATAGGCAATTTTCTGCGGCGTATTTTCTGTATTAAGCTATAAATAGCGTTCCACAGGTTAGCAGGGAGGACAAAGAACATCCGCTATAAGTACAAAGGCATGATCTAGAACTCTTTGTTGCAGATTTTTTTCAGAACTCCGAAGGAAAGTGCGATGAACAGAACACAATTGCTTGGTTTTATATAGCGACAAGAAAGTAACGTGTAACAAAGCATAAAGCAGTCGCTTTGAACACTTACGTCCTTAAGTTGATGATCGATGTAGTGAGCACGATGGGCATCATACCAACATTTTGGTTGTGAACTCAGTTACCGCCAGAGAAATTCAAGATTGTTTGCGAAATCCCTGTGTTCACAAAAAAAAAAAACACGCCTGTACATTACGGCCTCTACAAGGCCGGCAGGAAATGCGTGTTGTTGTTTTTTGTTGCGGGTCTCGATAGACAGATTTCTGCTAGTGAATTTCTACTAATTTAATGCCTCAATTTGGTAATTTCAAAAGAGAAATGAAGCAACTCCAGGCTGAAAGCTGGCAGGATAATGACCTGACCTTCATTGGTACAGCGCCTTGAGTGGTAACTCAAATTCATCTGAGACTCAGTCAAACCCACTTGTTACTTCAAAATGTGCCCGGTCCTTGGTTTCCGGTGAGGTTTCAAGCTCATGCTTTATAAAAACACCCGATTGCTCATACGCACGTATTCGAGTGTGAATAATTGTTTCTGAACGAGAGTTTCAAGGCTGTTTGGGATTTTTAATCTTTACCTCAAGGCTTGAATCCCACAATGACATTAAAATGCTACCGATTCCTGGCTTCCAGTGCGATTTCAAGCTCATAATTTATAAAAGCATCGTATTGGTCATACGCACGTATTCGAATGTGAAGAATTGTTTCTGAACGAGAGTTTCAAAACTGTTTTTGATTTAAATCTTTTAACTCAAGGCTTGAGAGACGGGAACATCTTCGCAATATTCTTTAGGAAGTTTCGGTTCCCATTTACGAAAAAATAGGTGTCGTTGTCTGCACTTCAAACTAAAACTCCAAAGATTTTCAGAATGCAAGCGAAGGTTATCCTGGCAACTAAGCACAAATATAGGTTGCTGTGCCTAGCTTCAAACAGGGTCTTCAACCTAAGGCATTCCACAGTTTTTAAAAATTGCCGTTTTGAGTTACAAGAACGTTTTTTTCGCTTTTCAATAGTCAGCGGCAATGTAGATCACAGTACAGCTAAGACATGCTAACTATCAGGCAGGCCAACTGCTATTGAATAGTTCATAAAAAATGACTTTTAGGCTCCTTAATTATTTCGTGGCGTGTATAAATAATATCAGTTTCTAGAATTTCGAAAACGCAGTTACCCTCGGTGCTGTGGCCCTACATGTTTTGTCTACATCGCTCTAAAGTACATGCTCTTTCGAGGAGCTTGAGGCAAAGCAACCTCGTCGATATAGCCAACATGTCTTGGGCCACAGCGCCCAGGGTTAGCGCGTTTTCGATATTCTAAAAAATGATGCGAATATTACTTACGGGGCTCTGCCTGTCAGTATTAAAGACCCTAACAGTGATAGTTAAAGTTTAACTATTTATTATTGGTCAACCAACCAGCAATACTTACCGCCAGTTAGCTGTACTGAGATGTACTGCACCGCTGACTATGCTATTCCAAAGAAGCGCTCTTCTAACTCAAAAACAATTATTTTTAAAAATTATGGAAAGTTTGAGGTGAAACATCCTGTACAATAAACGGTTAACAAGCACCGAAATGTTTACTTGTCAAGAAAAATATTCTTAAATTAAGACCTTTCGTGTCACAATCAAGGCAGAGAAACCCCTGGAGAAATTTACACCCTGAATATTTAAACCAGAATTGTTTCAGAAAACTGATCGCGCTGCGAATACGGGTGCTTCCCTAGGTCTCATTACCTTTTAAAGGACGACAGACACCTAATTTTATTGCGCGTTTTTTACTTTTAAACAATGCGTTGGACATTTGAATACATGGATTACCGGGTGGTTTTAACTACAATGGCTGAATAATTTATAATTGAATTGTTTCTCTCATGCGGTTTCAGTTTCTGTTTAACCGACCGAACGACGACTGTGAAGTCAAGTTGATGTTTTGGTCACGGGATCTACTACATAAAAAGTAATATTTTAATTTATTTATTTATTTTACAATACTGCCCCTCTGAGCTGAGAGCCTAGCAGAAGGGCATGAACAATGATTTCTTGTTCGCGTACAAGTATACATGTGAATATACATATAATCGCTAATGTGTAGCTTTATTCACTACGAGATTTAATTCAGCCTTTCAAGATCTGGAATGACAGAAATGACCTGTCAGCGATTATATTAGAGTTTTTCTAGTGACTCACGTGACGAAAACATGAACTTCACGTCACAGTCGTCGTTCGGTCGATGAAACCGCTACCAAAACAGCGTCAAGAAGAAATTCAATTATAAATTATTTAGCGGTGGTGTACGAATACCCCCGGGGGCCCCATGTATACGAATTTCTAACGTATCGTTTCAAAAAAGAAAACCTGCAAGCAAAAATTTAGTGTCTATATTTCTTTAAGGTACCGTGGGCGGGCTACCAATAATTACAGAAAAATCAGCACTCGTGCCGAATAGGAGAATAACAAGACAATTGTTAAGGATTGTGTGCCGTCGCGGTGGCTGAGTGGTTATGGCGCTTGGCTGCTGGCCCGAAAGACGCGGGCTCGATCCCGGCCGCGGTGGTCGAATTTCGATGGAGGCGGAATTCTAAAGGCCCGTGTACTGTGCGATGTCAGTGCACGTTAAAGATGCCCTGGTGGTCGAAAATTCCAGAGCCCTTCACTACGGCGGCTCTCATGTTCTGAGTCGCTGTGGGATGTTAAACCCCCATAAACCAAACTATGTTAAGGATTGTGGTAGAAAGCAGTTGCCTGATTTCGTTCACACAGCCTCGGTGACGTGGTCTGTACAGGTGGTTTGTTTGCTCATCAGATTAAACTATCGATTGGACAATGCATGCTCGATATATCAAGAAGTGGTCTAAGCCGACTGTCCTATTCTTGATTTCTGAATCAGTTTTAGCAGAGGACGTTCTGAATGTTGAGTGCCTTCCGCCATGATTTCGGAGGTTGCGGTACCCAGATTTTCTGCCGTAGAGTCGAAGGTTGCCTTTGGGACAACCATCGGGACATGAGGACAACCGTGGTGGCGATAATCACATTGTACTGGCTTCGAGGCGAGGGCGGCCGTTAGAACACAGGCAACTAGAAAATTGTAAGTGCCCATGTGGTGTTCTAAGTAGCTCGGGCGGGCTGCGCTGGGAAAAAATTTACGTAAACCCATCCTTTTGAAATAGTAGTGGTGAAGAGTGCGACTGGCCCGTGTGTGGGGAAGGAACAAGAGCCTGCTGTTTGATTTGCCGCACAGGTGTGTTGCATGGTGCAGCATGAGGTGTTGAGTAGTGAGTTAGATGGTGAGGCCGCTAGAGGGCGCACGCGCACTGGGCAGAGGGGCAGCAACTGGAGGCGAGCACAAGGTACTGCGTAGCGCCTAAATGTGAATCATGAAGTGTGGGTTCGGGTGGCGCGATCGCGGTGGTGGCACTTATAGGTATATTTCATAGCTGACTTCATAGGAGGTGTACTCAAAACTATAGCTTCCTGCTCGGCGCGTTTAAGCTTCTACAATTCTTCACACACCAAACGTGCGGTCTATATCTTGTCTGCGGCGAATATCCTTGTAACCTGGTTACGCGTGAACCAGATATGGCTGCTGAAGGCCTTTTCAAGTGTCGCCATTAGAGCTTCGAAAAAAGTACGTGGAAACTAAAGGCCAACACATCAACATTGCTCTTAGTTGTCTACCGTACTCAATAGGAGCAGAACATCTCAGTCATGATTTTATCTCATAATTGGCACCAAAGGCCATTAGGGAGATAGGACGGCTCTTCGTTGTTCATAATACTAGGCTAAAATTTTTTCAGCGAAGAATAAAGAAAGTATTCTTTGCGTACCTATACAGCAGTGCTGCTTGAGTGTCACATGTTGAAAGGCATGTGATCAGTTTAGCTAAGGGGTTATTTAGAAGTAGTACAGAGGCAGCGCCATGCCCGCGACCTCCGAATGTGCGTTCTCTACCAACTTGGATACCGTGGCGGGTATCTCGCGATTTAGTTTCGAATCCTTTTACGTTAATTGGAGCGTTACCTTCAGGGTATTCACGAGCTTTTCACCGAAACATAGCGGCTGCCGTGAACAGTCCTGCTCAAACACAAGCATCACACAGAACTTGATCGAAGATGGGCATGGGAAGCTGCGCGAGAAACCCCTTATGGTACCTTTTGCAAAAGGACTGCCAGGATCGCGTTACTCGCTACATCGACTTGTAGCATAACACTGCCTCCCATGTCAGCGGCTATGGTTGTGTACGGCGTTTGTGAACTCTCGTGTTTTGGTTATGTTTAACACCATGTTCGAAAGTGTAACGCGAGGAAGCCGCAGTCCTAGCGGAGTTCGCAGATTACCGTACGCGACATTGCGGAGATTGTCTTTTCAGATCAGACTGGCCCCATTTGGTGCCATTTCTTGCGCTTTCTTCAAAATTATCTCTTTACTAGAAATATCACATAATTACTTTTTTCCAGCAAGAGGCGAAATAATAATTTCAAAACGCCCCTAAAAATGAGCCTTCCGTGGGGCCACACATTGGCTTCTTGTCAGCATAAATTACTGAGCCCCTCAATGATACAGTGCATTATTGAAAATATATAATACATGCACATATATACGGATACAAGAATTTAAGCAAACAAATTATTTCGGACAGTGTTACGTTTTCGTCGGTATTTTGTGGTGCTTTGTTGTGAGCACGTAGGAGTTTCTTTCTGCACCGTACCTAATGGCAAAACATTAAGATGCACCTACAGTGGGTGATGCACAAGGAAATGCCACCGGATATATGGCTGCTTGCTGTGAAGCTATTGTAGGACACAACTTTTAAAAATTATGGTCGATTTGTGTAGTTAGGCCGAATACGAATTAGGCGCGCTAACAGTTTGGTTTTCCATTCACCTCATGTGTTCAGATCCAGTGTTCACGGATGGCAGTTGTTCGGAGAGCGGTAATGGGTTTATATGCATATACGCAGAATTGGTCATTCTCTGCATTCATAGATCCTTGGGGGTCTTTCTACGGCTTCTCCGCCCTGCTCTTCTATGGCAGGCGCTGCCATCAGAAATACTTGGGTCTCTTGAGTAGGGGGTAATATTAAAAACTGCATTCTGCGCTGTAGTTACAACTATTGACAACGCGGCTGTAGTACTTGTACGTAAAGCACTGTGATGACGCTGGACTAAGATGCATTTTGAGGACCAAAACATTAGCACAAGCGATTAACTCAAAGAAAGGCCCCCAAAACAAGCTTGGGTGACCACAGAGAACATGAAGGTAGATGTACCACAAGACAGCAAAGCGGAGCAGGCGCGATTCATTGTGCATATGTCACCGAGACAATTCAGGAGGCGCGCTGTTGGAAACGACACAAATGATGTTAGGCCACTGTGGACAGAAACGCCCCAAGAGAGGAATGTGTTCGAAATAAGGCAGCCTCTACTTATACCCAGCCATATGCCTAAAATTATGCGGCATGGCTTCTCTGTTGCAGTTGAGGAGGAATTCCTCTACTATATCGCACAAACTGTTGCAATCTTTCGTAACTGCCTTTAACGCTGCTGCTGCGTTGGACGCTTCCTGCCTCTTTTTGTTTCTGATTTATAATCTCGACTTGCGTAACGTTGCTTAGCAGCTTGCCTAATGTTGCTTAGTTACTTGCCTATTGTTGCTCGACTTTTCATTGTTTACTAATTCACGGAGTATAATCTGCTACGCGGCAGAAACGTGGAGGCTAACGAAAAGGGCTCCCCTAAAGTTAAGGACAACGCAGCGAGCAATGGAAAGAAAAATGATAGGTGATACGTTAACTGACAGGAAGAGGTCAGAGTGGGTGAGGGAACAAACGCGGGTTAATGACATCCTAGTCGAAATCAATAGGAAGAAATGGGCTTGGGCAGGGCATGTGATGAGAAGGCAAGATAACCGCTGGTCCTTAATGGTAACAGAGTGGATTCCAAGAGAAAGTAAGCGTAGCAGGGGGCGGCAGAAGGTTAGGTGAGCGGATGAGATTAAGAAGTTTTCAGGCATAGGGTAGATGCGGCTGGCGAAGGACAGGCTGATGATAATTATGATGACGATGATGATGATACATTGTGATCTTAACGCGGGCGCTAGCTCGTGTAATTTCACAGAAATGCGCCTCAGTTTGGAGAAATGTGAACTAAAAAGAATCTTTCGAGCAGGTTCAGGCTCCAACACTTTTAGGTAAACATAGTTTCTCCCTCTCTCTTTCTGTAGACATTGGCGCTTGTGCACAAGATATTCCCTCGTGGTAGCAAATAACTGGGAGTTCACATAGTCGCTAATGGTTTATGGCAAACACATATTATTTTATAATCAACAACTGTAACCGGACGTTAAATTATTTACTTGCCTCTTTTTCATGTAGCCTTCGTCTTTTAGGCGAGGAGTGAGTACGTGAGGAAGCTGATTACAAGTATCAGGTCTTTGGCTTAAAACTGCCGAATTACAGTCGGTTATTTACTGCAGAGCAATTACCATAATTTAATCAGTGCAATTACGTAGCCAACGCTCTATCCAAAGTATTCTAGCGCTTTTTCTGGCTTTGCTGATAAGAAATTAACCATTCATCTGCCTATCCTTTTTTGTCAAAAAATTACTAACTAGCACTATTTTATAAGCTAGTTTCGCGTTACAAACCACAAAATTATTGCCCAGCGAACTTTCACTAAGTCATCGCGTACTGAACATTGACATATAATGCCTGTTCCCTTCGTACACATTAATGTTGTTCGACGCATTTATTTCAAGCAGCCCTGACAATGTTTTCTAGAAAAGCAGCGCTACAAAGACGTGGACAAAACGAGACGACAAGGCCGAGCGCTGAACTTACAACAGATTTTATTGTGAAACAATTCTCAATTCTGGAACATATGTACCAGCACGCCCAACTCGCCGCACTGGCAATGTTTTTTTGGGGGCCGTATTCGGGTACGTCTTTGCAGTGGAATCAATACCTGCCAATTGTTTTTCACTTCAGCCACTTCCTTTTTTAACGCCTTCCGTGAATGAAGTTATTGAAATCCCTTAATTAAAGAAATCACTGAAAAGGAGATAAAGGAGTGTTTTTTATTGACACACTATTTTTTATCGAAGTGTGTGATAGTCACTCCAGTACTATTCTGAAAAAATTAAGATGCACTATTCTAAGCGCGAAAATCATGGCGCAATATTTTCATTTCATATTATTAAGGAACCCCAACAAAAAAGTTCTACGGACTGGGAAGAATTCCTGAAGTACTTCTTTATCATAATCGATTACAGTACTAGGGCTGTGATGGAGAGCACTCCTTACTCATAGGATCATGTCTGATGCACTAAGGAGTATAACACGCGTCAATCGAGCCTTCTGTTTCAAACAATGAATACGTTTGGCAAATTGCGTGCGAATAAAAACTAAAAAGTAGGGCTTCACCGAAAGAAAACAGAATTGGCTTAAAGTGCCTTTTAATAAACGACGATATAACATTGTGAAATGTATTGGTGGAGTGCACTCACATACGAAAAATGAAGCATTTGAGCAGGTGCAATAGCCCACCGGTGCTTCTACAGAAATTTCGGTCTAATATTTTTATTTTCCACTATTTAGTAATTCGAGAGTACTGCTCACTAGAAACAGCTTTGTAATTCTGGTAAGTGTATGTTTTCACTATCATTATTGATCTCGTCGCTAGTATTGCCCACACGAATTATTTTTCTATCTGAATGCAGTTTCTTTGTCTTTAATTGAATGCTTATTCTATCCAGTGAAATAAATGAAGTTGGGTTAGGACGAAAAGCTACGAAGGTAGCTTGTAGCTTGCGACGTGCCCGAGGCCTAGCATGGCAAGTTCAAAAAACGAAAAAAGTAGAGCAACAGAACATGTCCACACTCATAGGCAGACATATACATGAAGAGCAACGTGAAAAAGTACAGAACGGCGAAATTTACAGTCATGAAACGAGAAAATCGAAAACGATGTAAGTGGTAAGCCACAAAAGACCGTTAAACAGTATTGAAGTCTTTCTTGCTTAAAGAAAATGAACTTAAGAGCTCAGGGTAATGTACACCAAGGCAAGTGAAAGAAAAACTGAGCTTCATTATTTAAATACAATTTGAACTCCATCATATGTGCTGTATAAATAATAGGGTTTTATATAAAATCATGATTTAACGTGCATGCTAAAGCGAACCACTGGTTCTGGTTGCCCTACAATGTCTGCATTAGAGGAACGTATACTTTTTGCTCGCTTCTGGTGAAGAAGTAGCAAGCAAGAAGAAATGAAATGGAAGCAAGGACATTTTTTAAAGCCGCTCCTAACAGGTGGCTTTCTAAAACAGTTTACTGACACGGAAAGACATTCTTAAGATTGGAATGATAGGCATTCACTGGAATGCTACCATATGGAAAAGCCATCGCACCTAGTACAACGGCCGTTACGGAGGAATTTTCTGATAAACTGTTCACAGTGTATATCAGAAAGCTGTACTGAGTAGAAATAGTGTCATAACATGCTTATGGAACGTCGGAAATTACATGAAATAGCCCATTGGTGTTGTGCTGCTGTGGGTGATGCAAATCATTTCCTTTTAGCGTTTAACATGGCTGTTTTTTTGGCTAGTTCGTTCATGATTTTGTTGAAAATGAGAGTGCAAAAATGTGCGCGACGTTATTTCAAAGCTACTTTGTTGGAACTTCATGGAAAATGTGTGTTCTGACGCCGGATTGCGTACCGACAGGCGCTCTACCAGCGGGTGTTTTCCGAATTGAACGAACTCCTAGTGGCCCGCGCGGCATGCTTTAAGCGCAAAAATTTCTCATTAATGCAGCTGCTTGAATATGACAAACCAGACACCTCCACATTAAAAGAACTTTCAAATGGCATATTAAACGAACGAAAGAAAACCGCTCACGTAGCAGGAGACGGCGTATACAATACCACAGGCTGCCTCCGCAGTCCGGGAGCGCCTTCTTTGTAAACACACAGCTCTGAGTGGTGGCTTTGTGTATTATAAATTGAATTGCAAGTCACGACTTGCTTCGAATTTGTTTTCTTCAGACCTCCGATTTTTGGCGGTGGTTTCAGGAACGATACACCTCCTTTCACTTGCCGGGTTTTTCTTCAGTGCGTGCTAGAGGGGGTTCAGTGTAACAGCTTGGTGCTTGATTGCGCTAAAAACGCAAAGCGGAAGCGGTAGGCTGCTAGAAGAGAATTGATCAATATAAGAAATTACATTGCGTCATATGCCTGAGATTTCCTTCATACTGCAGTTTTAAAAACTCTTGTAGGTTGCCCTTCTGGTTCTGCCAAGTTTTTATTGTAATTTTAGATGCTAAGGCGAGGCCTATGTTGTGTAGATTGATTGGTATAATGATTCACGGCTTTTTCCGCCGTGTCAAGAAATTAATAACGCAACAGTGTTAAGGGTTCCGTTGTGGAGAAAATCCGGCTTCCTCAGCGTTGTGAGCGAAAAATAGGTAGGTGTAGGGTGGCCCAGCTGGCCCCCCTGTCCACCCAGGGTGTCCAGGGAGGATGGGGAGGTATGCTACTCATCTCGGCCTCGTTCAACCCACCATAGTCGAAAATGGCCCGGAGGAGCAACCTAGGTAGTCCACCTAAGTCACGTGACCTTCAGGCGTCACCACAATCTGCCTATCGGATTATGAGCAAACTGGCCAACGTGACAGGTGGCAGTTAACTTGGTGATTGATCGCGAGACGTTGCTCGGAAAGAGCAACTTGGGTCGCATAGGCACCACCGGTAGCAGCCCCTGGCGTCGCAGGAAAGCGGCGCATCCGTTAGCCGCTGCACTACTGTACAAGGAATGGTATGAGGACTCCCGCGGACCTATTAATGCACAGTTGAGAATGACCAATCTCCCATGTATGGACATTAACTCATTAGCGCTCTCGCGACATACCTTTAAGGCGAAGTTTAAGTGTGCAGCAGTTTGAAAAACAAGAAAATTTTGTCAACGACAATAGTATTCGCTGTTGGAATGGCCCCGACAAAAATTTTTGAAACCCATTTTTAAAAGGTATAAACGCAGCAATTAAAATATGTTTGGGCTGTCATACTTTTTACATATTGTGACGAAATTGCATTTCACTAGGTACTGTAGAGAAACAAATAAGATTCAGGGTATGTTGTCAGGCAGTTGGTTTTGTAGCGATAGCTACATTACGGTAGCATTTCGAGGCTTCAGCGTGGCACCGGCGCGCAATCATGTAGAGGCGCCACCACCTTGTGGCTGCGCCGCCACGCAGTCACGTGGTTGTTCACGTGGTGCGGAGCAGTTGCCGGTGGCGCGGAGCCGTGGCTGATCACGTGGCTTTGCGCGTGGTTGGTAATGTGGCCAAATTCAACTCGGCCAGCTGTAGCTATCGCGTCACTCCAGGTTTAGCCTTAGCTAAACCACCGCCATTTTTTTTTTCATGCTGGCTGGTTTGGCTAAGTTGTGCAATAGCCATCCGTTTTGAGCATTTATTATTTCACGCGTAATAACGAGTACTGCTGCCGTTGTTTCTGTCCCTGACGCATATATGTTATGCGGTGGAAGCTGCTGCCTCCTTTTGGCCAATACGTTTCCATGGCTTACAGCTTAACCATAAGAAAACTACACCTTATATTAGTTGTTCTCGCTGTAAACATATGGTCAACGCAATGGATTGAACCAGAAATTGAATTTTGTGGTGTGTGAGCAACACTAAGACGTTACGCCATACATATAGAACTGCAATACTTGAGCGGTGTTTTTCGCTGTTTTCTCTTGAAGATTGAGCATGTGAAACGACCTGCTGCTGCTGAATGGGAGAGAACAAGTGCGGAAACAAATAGGCATAAAAACAGGTCATCTATCTCAATTATTCAACTGACTGTGCTCGACCGCTGAAAAAAAAATTATATAAGCTCCCAGTTTAATTGTCCCTTTATTTTGTAAAGCTCGGCAAGTACCTACTTTATTTTAAGTTCAACCTGCCAAATGCGGTATAAAACACGCATAAAAGCCTGCAACTGGTGCACTTAACCTTCTATATTGGCTCTACCAATTCATAATGCAAGCCTGACGCAGAAGATATCACATAACTAAATGTTCTGCAACAAGACTACCCATTTTTACGATTCAGGAGTGAAGAGATTTATCTGCAAAGCAGTTGGTGAATGAACTTTTTGCTATGTTTTCTATAACTCTTAATTCTTCCCCATTTCTACTACTTTAATTCTTCTCTCCTTAGCTTACCAGCAAATATGTGTTGCTAAAATAAGAGCAATAATCCTCAATAAATATATAGGGTAATATCGAAACGAAGGAAACTTTCTAGTGGCACCATTTTCATGGGGCTTGGTTATGAAACACCTGAGATGATATTTGAAAACCGACATCGCAGACGTGCGCTTTCCTGCGCATCAGCTTCAGCAAAAACTATTTTAATTTTAGTTATTTACATCAAAGGCCCCTCTGAAGTACTGCGTAAGGGGTGGGGTAGTCGCTAAGTTTTTTTTGCAAAATGTTATGGTGATATATAAATTCAAAGTTGATGTTGAAGGGTGCAGGCCAGATGATAGCTACGGAGTGTGAGAAGCCGTTCGAGTCCTACGCGGCTCATAGAAAGAAGGAGGTGGAGAAGGTTACGATACGAGCACGCCGATGAATAACCTGAAGAGGATGACCAGTGCGATGGGATTCTAAAAGTACCCTTTGATAATCACCATACGGTACAATTGAACTCCGGAGTAACATCTGTTACCGATTCCCTCCATGAGATATTTTGGTATAACGGAAATGGTCAGGTCACGTGATAGACGAAGTAGCGACTAAAGGGCCGTCCGAACATACGAGCATCCGCACTAAGTCATCATGTGTGTGCTGCCGAATATGCAGAGCTTCACCAGAACTCGGTGGAAGTGGCAGCAATCTTTCAAGCTCTTAGTATAGAAACACAGTGTCTGTAATGAAAACGTCGCGCGAGAGGAGCTGGAACGAGGCAAACC
The DNA here is from genome assembly GCA_030143305.2 of Amblyomma americanum. NCBI lineage: Eukaryota > Metazoa > Arthropoda > Arachnida > Ixodida > Ixodidae > Amblyomma > Amblyomma americanum. The sequence continues at coordinate 6,421 of JARKHS020026452.1, read as the reverse complement.
AAAACCCCATTGTAAGGTTTGAACTCAAGAAAGCTTAAAGCTACACTAAAGAGGAATCTGAACTCGTTTTTTTTTTTACCGCGGGAACTCTATCTACACGTTCCGGGCATTCTTCCAGGCAGCTGCTGTGCCCATGTGGCTGGTCACGTGACCAACCACGTGGGGCAGAGCAGTTGCTGCTACCGGCGGCGCGGCGCAAAGGCGAAACCACGCTGCCACAGCTGTGCGCATGCGCCGTGTCAAGTGGGACGAAGATGAAGAAGGAACGCCCAGCGAAACGGAGCGGCGAAAGACTGACCTCACAATTCAACTGAACAAGTTCCACTCGGCCAGCTGTAGCTATCGCGTCACTCCAGGTTTAACGAGAGCTAAACCACCGCCAATGTTTTAGGGCGGGGACTTAAGAATCCTCCTGAGAGCTGACTGGCAATATTTGGCTGCGAACAGGAAATACATCGATCACGCCTTTTCTTTGCGCTGCGTTCACCGAATGCGGACAGCCAATTAGGCACATGTTGAACTTCACGGATGTATTGGTTGTATTATACCCCCTTGGCCCTCTTGCGTATTCCTAGGAAAGGGTCTCAGCACTTTTCTTGTCCTCTATGCATCTTTTCATTTTTGTGGCGCGCTGCACGTACACGTTATAAGCACAGTGAGGATCCCGCACAACGGCCAGTGTTACTGGAATTCGAGACCGTCTGCTCTCTTTGCTTTTCTTTTTGTGTCATACAGCACTAGTTACGTGTTAATAATTGAGACGCTAATAATTGTCTTACGGCATGAAATTAATTCAGGTAGCTCGTATTTGTAATCAGCGTGATGTGCACCCAACGCAATAGCACGAAGAAAACGACGGAAAACAATAGCTACCATAAGCGCTCTTTTCGAGCCAGCAAATCAGAATTCAGGGTCTCAGCACTTTTCTTGTCCTCTATGCATCTTTTCATTTTTGTGGCGCGCTGCACGTACACGTTATAAGCACAGTGAGGATCCCGCACAACGGCCAGTGTTACTGGAATTCGAGACCGTCTGCTCTCTTTGCTTTTCTTTTTGTGTCATACAGCACTAGTTACGTGTTAATAATTGAGACGCTAATAATTGTCTTACGGCATGAAATTAATTCAGGTAGCTCGTATTTGTAATCAGCGTGATGTGCACCCAACGCAATAGCACGAAGAAAACGACGGAAAACAATAGCTACCATAAGCGCTCTTTTCGAGCCAGCAAATCAGAATTTTCGTTAGGTCAGAAACTACTTTGCGTGCATCACTGCAGCGAAGGCAGGAGCCCAGCTTTGTATCACTGTGAAGTGTCTATCTTCTGCCGTAATCAAAACTCTAAAATTATGTTCTAGCAACTTACATGCTCACTAGATACCTTTTTGAAGGTTATTCAGAGGTTTCCGAAGAAAAACAAGATTCACGCAGGGACATTGAGGACATTGCCCATTGACTTCTGACGCGATGCCCGATACAGGGATCTTTACTAGAAGAAAGAGACGTAGCACCACAATTATGGAGACGAATTTCAGCTTCTTCATTGAACGGAGTTTAGCGTTTTTGTTACCTGAGTTCACATACACAAAGATAAAGTGGGCCAAAGATTTTCGAAGATCTTAGTTTCGCAGAATGCAGCTTACAGCTTTTCTCTGCTACCAGCTTAAACCTGCAGCATAGGAATGGATTCAAAATATAAATATATAAACAATGCCTTCTTCAAGCTGACCTATTTTGAAGCATTTGAAGCTTTAAGCCCCATTGATGTCGGAACAGTGAATCAAACATGCGATTTCTTTCCTCATGCACCTCGGTATTGCGTTGCAATTATTGTGTATTTCAGCCATATTTTTCTACTCAGCATGGGGCCTCGCGTTTGAACTCAGCTGTAAAGATCTCAATTCAACAATTACAGAGTGCGCAGTTTCACGTGTAATTAAACTTGAGTGTGTTTCTGGCTGCCAATATTATAGAGTTCTTGGCTTCAGATTCAATGTAATGTGGGCGGAATATTGAGTATAGTTGAGCCGGTTTTGTGAAACGGGGCTGATTTTAGCACACCCGATGCTTCAGAAGGTTTCACATTCAGAAGAACTTTCATGAAAACAATTTCTTGCCTTCCGTACCCCTATGCGCCATCATATTTCAGGGTCGGAAATTTCCGTTGGAGGGAAAACCACCAAGGCATAGCTAAAGGAGAACGTATCGGTACCTACGTGCATAATGAACCTCATTGGGATTACGATGGTCGCCTGCATTCTGTTCGGTATGTATTTATTGGCCCCATTTTTATGGTGGAGTAACAAACACATTTTTCTCTCATCCTGTGAGCTCATTGCTCTTACTTCCTAGAAGAGAGAACTTCTGGAGTTTTCATTTATTCCTTTATTTTTAAATAACGTCTGGGTACACACATCTGTAAAATGTCTAAACATTAGCTTCGTATGCGGGAGGTGTGGCATTTGGTACCCATTGCCTTCGAGGACGCACGGGCTCTGCAATGGTTATATGCTTTCCCTTGCCCATTGCCTTAACGCGCACTGACATCGCACAGCTAAGGACGCCCGTGTGCTGCGCGATGTCTATGCACGTTAAAGATGCCCAGGTGGTCGAAATTATTCCGGTCACCTACACTACGGCACCTCTTTCAGTCCCTCCTTTATCTCTTCCCTTACGGCGCGGCTCAGGTGTACGCCGAGATGTTAGACAGATACTGCGCCATTTCCTGTCCTCAAAAACAATTAACCATGAAGTCAGATGTGTGTGAAAAGGCTCTCCGAAACCACCTGAAGCAGACCAGTTTGACTTTGCTGGAGACCAAGGTACATTTTGATTGAGAGCAAAAAAGCCATATCGTCATCAGGAATGCGTCTAATTGCCTAAATGCCACTTATGATTCCAATGTGGGTAGATAAATTGCATGGCATGTGCTGACTTGTGAGCACCCTTCTATGATAAATATTGAGACAGACGCCGGGAAACAAGAGTAGAGTACACACGGCCTTTTGTGGGGCTACTTATCAGGCTGGCCTGGATTATAACCAGTTCGCTGAATTTTCGCTTCTCAATACTGCTGCTGATCAGTTGACTTGCTTGCGAATGCATCATAACACTAGACATTCTCTAAGACACTCTCTGTGCCCGAGAAGTGCACTTTTGTTCCACGGATGTGGCATGTGACCAGGACTTCAGGAGCTAAAACTGCCGCGCTTTCCAGCAGCACCTTGGAGTGGTGTTTCCTTACAATAGAAAGTTCGTCTACCAGGCGAAGGTAAGCTAAGGGCTTTTGAAAGAAATTAAATAAGGAGTTTTAGTCTTGGTCCTCTCATAAATAAGTAGCTGCAGCGGTTAGAATGCTGCGCCACAATCCCATAAGTAGGATGAAGACAATATGAACATTAAACTTAACGCAGCCTAATTTATTCGCAGCAGAAAGATGGAATAACGTTTTTCATTGTGAAGAAAGTATGCTTTTGTAATCTTTTAAGCTTAGGGACCCTCATCTATGGGAATATTGTTAACGTGCACAGAAATCAGGAATAACTGGCATAGCATTATTTGGATATAGGCTGCTCGAGAAAGGCTTGCCATTATTCGAGGAAACTCTGGAGTCGCGAACACAATAGAAAATGCAGGGCGCTATTCTGGAAAGTTGTTGTTTTACAAATTTCGATAAACTTTCTGTTTGCGTGTTCTTGTTCAAGCAAATTGGTCTTTTCGGGATATCTGGTGTACAGAAATTGTCAGTTGGGAAGTCATGCATTTTAGAAAGGGCATCATAAGGTGTATTCCACTGCGTGATATGCATCGATAAAGAGCTGCCTGCAAGTTCTCTTGGTATGCCTTGAATTCTAGACCACAGTAGGAATCCTATTTATCTCTGAGGCAAGGCCTGTTGGGCTGTTTAACGTCTTCTTTTTCTATATTGCTTCACAGGTAAAATAATTTTGCCTCCAAATTTCTCTCCTGGCTTGATAAACATGTTCGGCATCAGCTTTTTTTAGCATCGAAGAAAAAGTTGCAGAGACGTAGCCTCTGCAAATGAGTCACTCCGCCAGTAATGACGGCAACCTCACGTGATGCTCGCTAAGCAGTTGTTTTACTGCGTCGATCCTGTGATTGGTGCCCTTGAAGAAAGCTTCTTGTAACCAGACGTGCTTCAACTATTAGTTTGTAATAAAAGAAGCTGTTTTTGCTGTGAGTGCCGCGCTTTCAATGGGCAGTTATGGTAAAGTTATGCCTTAAACAGAGAGTATTCCTAACATAGAGTTCTTTAAGCTGAAACCACCTATATTCTGCTGTGTATGAAGATAGGCTATGTTTCAGCTTTGTAGCTTGGTTGCATTTCCAAAAAATATTTTCGGGAATACGCCTCTGCTCTGGAAGATAGTGGCTCAAATAGAGGTTTCTTGGAATACAGGTTTATTTTGTGACCTTGGATTTACTTTCAATATATTATGTGAAAAAAGATATGCGAAAATAAATTACGTGAGAATTAAGCAGATAACATATTTTTGCAATTTCTTTAAAATAAGCGCTCTCGCTGGGAATCAAAGGCGTGCGACTCCGGAGCTTAGCGCATGTGGTGCCCGCACTCATGGTAATGTTTCCAAACTTATTCCAAATACTGTTTAGGCCAGCCCTATTCTCGGATAAGGTAACGCTTTTTTTCACCACCGGTACGTTGACAATTCATAAAACAAGCGCGGCGTGACACTTCCTCCATAATCGCATATGGCTACGTTTTAGCAGATAAAACAGTAGTTGTAATGAATGTTTGCACTGTATAAAGAAAGTAAAGAATAGGTAAGCTGCTTTTATAGCAGGATAGCGTAAGTGTGCACGTTTCGATAGAATAGACAGTTCAGAGATATACTGTATGTTTATTATGCATATCCAATAATGAACTAAGTTATATGGTTAAACTGTATAAAACAACACAGTCATATTGTGATGTAGGCTGCATTATTATTTCCCACTTGCTTTAGTCGCATTATGAAGGCATGCCTGCAGATCATTTTTGTTTCAAATAGAGCTAAATGACAATGATGAATGGGTTTAAAAATAAGGGAATACAAAGAAGTGAATTACGTTCGCCTAGCCATTAGATAGCTTATATGCTGCAGGAAAGATTGAAAAGACATAAGCTCTTCCTGCGTCGCTTACGCAAAGCAGGTTGATCCCAATAATAAATATAAATGCATGTGCTCTTTTGGACGAATAGTTTAATCCGGACCCGCGGCCGGACAACAATATTACATACGGAGGAATCTACTCAGGGAACTCACAGCCGGAAGAGAAGGCCCTGAAAGGCTGCCCTAACCTCTAGCAGGAATCATCTGGAAGGGATAGTCTGTAATAAAAGGAAATTCGGTAACTGGGAGTCAGTTGTAGAAATTAGGTCGGGAATGTTGACTGCGTGGTATTTGGTAACTGGTCCAAATAGAGCCAAGCTAGCTCTTTTTGAGCCCTCCATAGAGAGCGAGCACTTATTCTTCGCCTAATACGCGGCCCGCGTTCTCCAAGCATACCTCCATACCTTGGTACGTTCGCCAGGATTGCCAAACCCTCAAGAGAAGAAACCCTACAAGGGGCTAAGAATGTAGGGTCTCTTTACCAGCCACGTTTTCGCACCCAGCATTGCTCAGCTAGTATAGGCCAGTTCAGCTTTTTCAGCGGGCCCTGAGAGGACTTCGAGTCATGTTCCTAGTTCCTTAGCCACATTCTAGATTCCTGTCCCAGTGTTCATACTCGCTAGATACAGTAAAACTGCTCAGTTGTCGAGGATAGACGAAAAATCTGCTAGCGATCATTTTTATGAAGACTTATTTCGGAATTAAATTAATGCCGCACAAGGTGGGTCGCGTGTTCGGGTAGGACCCGTTGGGTATCCTGCTTCGCCCACATTAGCCAAGCCTTCTAGGACGTGGGTAGGGAGTACACTTAGAAATGAAGGAGCACTGGGAAAGCCTTCAGGTGGAGTGTAGACTTGCCTCATATTCCACTCCTTTTAACAGAATCCTCGCATTCCTGCTAGGAGCACGCTCTCTGCCAGAGTGGATATATGCTCCTCTATAAAGAAACTACTGGAAAAAAAGAACTGCAGCCGAGCGTGAAGTCAAACCGCGAAACATCTGCCTTGCGAGCTGAGTGCACGCCTGTTCACTACAGCTGACGAGCGTCAGCGCTTTTGAACACATATACAGAGCTTCCCAGCCAACTTTAGCCAGCGTTTAAAAATATCACGCTGCATTGTAAGGCGACACAATTAAATGCATGCTGTTGTATATTGTATGGAGCAAGTCACACTATTTTTCTTATTATGGTTAATTTCATAATTAATCCAGGTTAATTAACCAACTTCGCAAGCAATAAAGATAGGCGAGAAATTGCAATGAGAAAGCTGTAGAATGGTCCGAAAA